>JAPFRF010000022.1:11279270-11669270 GCA_029282475.1 Phrynocephalus forsythii
ACCCAGAGAGGTGCCTCCCACAGCCCAATTACCCTAACCCCAACCCTAACCCTAACCTGTACGCCAGTACACTTCCCTTCTTAGTGGGTCAGAGGCACCCAGAGGTGCAACCTAGAGCCCACAAAACCTAACCCTAACCCTAACCCTAACCCTAACTCTAACCCTAACCCTAACCCCATGCTCTGGGATGTCAAATTGCGCTAAATCGCGGTGGAAATGACAAACGACAAATGGAAACGACAAATTTTTGTAAATTATTGCGACAAACGGAAACGACCTGAAACGGACCCGTTCCGACAAACGACTACTCGAAACGTCATTTTTTCTGGTCGTGCCATCTCTTGTAAATTGATTTGTAGTTGCTCATTTTTGTGTATTTTATTTTTTTGTTTATGAGTAGTTTTGCCCTGCATTTCTTCTTGGAAAAGGACCCAAGGTTGCTTACGGTAGTGGGGGACAATATACAGTACAATTAAGACACATTCAAGTTTAAGAACAGGGAATTGAAGGGTATCTTACTGCAATAGAAGCCAACATTAGCTCTAAAAGAGAACACGAAGAGTTAAGAAAATAGTATAAATCCCATGTAATCATGTATGGTAGACCATCTAAAACCAGGAGTGTCCAAACTTTTTGGAAGGAGAGCCAGATTTGGTGAGGTGAAAATGTGTGGGGGCCGACCATCCAGCTGCATTTGTCCCCCCGGGCCGGACTTTGGGAAAGCCTCTAGGACATGCAGGGAGGTGGGGAGGATGCTGCAGCAACGGGGCCAGGGGTAGGTAGGCTGGGTGGGTGGCTGGGGGAGATGGATGGAGGCAGGGATGGTAGGCAAACCGTAAAACTGCAAGCTGACATCTCCACCCAGTATGGGGAGAGGCCAGCTGGTGGGCATGTGTGACAGGCTGGATCGGTGGGGAGAAGAGGCCATGGACCACTCAAAATTTGAAAACGGGCCGCATTTGGCCCCCGGGCCTGATTTTGGACATGCCTGATCTAAAAGTTGTGAGGGACGGGAACTAACAATTGATAACATAGTGCCAATGTAATCACACAAGGAGTGGTACAAGCACAACGTTATAAGTGGTAATAAATGCAAGTCTGTCTATCCATGTATGGGTTAGTCCACCATTCAGGGAAAGGTTGCTTGAAGAGAAAGGTCTTTGTTTCTGGAAAGACATCAGGGATGGGTCAGGGATGGGAGGGAGTTCTAGAGTTTGGGCACAGTAGCCGAGAAGGCGCTTTCATGTGTACCTGTGATGGTGGTGGGATGGAGAGTACGGCCTCTCCTGATGACCTTAGCACCCGAGCTGGTTCATACTGTGAGATTTGATCTTTGAAGTAGCTAGGACCCAGGTTGTATAGTGCTTTGTAGGTTAAGGACAGCACTTTGAATTGTTCTCGATAGCTGATTGGCAGTCAATGAAGCAGTGAGAAGAGCAATGATGTGCTCCTCTAGAGTCCTCTGGGGAGGACCATTAATTTGAAGCATTCACTTCTCCCCGTTATGGGTATGAATGAACCATGACCCAGCATATCAGCATCAAATATGCTTTAGACTTGTGAGCTGTAGTGCATTAGGTTAGGTTCTGCATCTACAGGGCAGGACTTAGATATGCACATTGCATGGCATAGGAATACCATCAAATGTAATAGTAAACCCATGCCTTGTTTAGATAACAAATTCTTATCCTGATGATTAAACATATATTTCTGCGGTGTGGACATACTGCTGCTCCCTCCTTTTCACCATCCAGTCTCCTCTACCTAACACTGCATAATTCAGCAATTTTGGTAGGCAGTGATTTATTGCTTACAAGATAGGGAGTGACATATTTTTTATTCCCAATAAGCAAGAATGTTTGTCACTTCTGTTTCAAAAACAGACACTTCTTGTCTTTCCTTGTCACTGGAAAGGAACTGGAGGAAGGAACTCCAATGATGCAATGAAGTGGCAAAAAAGATCCCTCCACACAATCTCACCGATGCCTTCCACCGCATCTTTCATTATCAAGGCAATGGGAAGAGGTTTTCTTTTTGTGCCATGTTGCCTTCTTGTTGTTGGAACCTTTGTAGTGCTTTCTCACTTCACTGGCAGGGGAGGAGAAGGCTCAGAACAGAAAGGTACTTAGAGTTTGTTTTCAACGAAAGGTGTTGCTTGCCTGAGAACATGTGCAATGAGATCTCCTCCTCTTGAGGAATGCCCGCCTAAGCTGCCTTTGTCATTTTTTCCTCCAGCAAAGATGCAAAAAGGCTGCAATCAAAACTAGGACATGCTGTGTGCATGTATGCGAGTGTGGAGAGTTTGCAACATTACAGATTTGAGAAACATACAGTTACATATTTTTGTTGTTGTTCAGTCATTCAGTCATGTCTGACTCTTTGTGACCCCCCATGGACCAGAGCTCTCCAGGCCTTGCTATCTTCCACTGCCTCCCGGAGTTTGGTCAAATCCATATTGGTTGCATCGATGACACCGTCCAACCATCTCATTCTCTGCCATCCTCTTTTCCTTTTGCCTTCAAACTTTCCCAGCATCAGGGACTTTTCCAAGGACTCCTCTCTCCTCATGAGATTTATATATATCCCTGTACTTCATCCTGATAGACTCACTCACATAGGAAAATTCCTTGGCTTTTGATTCTTTGCATTGCCATAATTAACACTTGCTAGTTTTAAGGAATTCCCTTCTCAAAATGCCTGGTACACATGGTAGGATTTTCATAGGGTGTGTCTTACCTTTTAGTTCATTGAAGTGTATTGCTTTGTCCTATTGGAATTTAAACATCCAGATGAGTCAGGTTACAGTATGTATTACATTATATACTGCTCCATTACTGCACAGCAGTAATCTGGGTGGTAAATATAAGCACATACATACATACATACATACATACATACATACATACATACATACATACATACATACATACATACATACCAGTCCCTCCACCCCCAATAGCATTTTAGGACTTGTGAACAGCATCACTCATTGAGAGTTATAGGAAGACAGAAATATGAGCACCATTTAGAAAACTGGATGTTCCCCCAGTGGCCCAGACTGATGCAATGTCTGTGGCCTTGTGGGAGAGGAAAATGGTAGCCACCAGACAAATGTCATTTTTTGGCACCGACTCTGGGTCTCGGTTCAGGTAACTGGCTGCAGCAAGACCTGTAGCTGGAGTAATGCCCAACCCCCTCGCCATCTCCATCCAGGTGGTTTTGTCAGCTTGGGCTGTGGGGAGGGGGCATGACTTTACTCCAGCTGCCAGATCTTGCTTCAGTCAATGGGCTGCAGCAAGATCCACTGGTGGAGTAAAGCCGCAGACCTCTCCCCACAGCCCAAGCTGTCAAAACCAGCTGGGTGGCAGTGGTGATCTCACTCCAGCCTGCCACCTTTCTTGTTACCATCTGAAACACAAACAGCTCCAAATTTGGGGAGCTTCTAGGAAAGAGTCCAAGGAAGCTCCTTCTCATAGAGTTCTGAATCATTTTGTTTCATTTCCATTCAACAATAAAATTGTTACTAATGAAACGAAATGAAACTATTAAAGAAAGTAAAAGAAACGAAATGAAACACTATATTTTCATTTCGTGCCCAACACTATTACATACATACATACATACATACATACATACATACATACATACATACATACATACATACATACATACATACATACATTTTCACTGGGATCGCTCCACCCCCCAATAGCATTTTGGGACTTGTGAACTGCATCACTCATTGAGAATTATAGGAAGACAAAATATGAGCACCATTTAGAAAACTGGATGTTGCCCCAGTGGCCCAGACTGATGCAATGTCCGTGGGCCTTGTGGGGGAGGGAAATGTTTGCCACCAGACAAATGTCAGTTTTTTGCACTGACTCTGTCGGCAGGGGTCAAGAGTAGACCCCTGTTCAGGGAACATGCACAACTTCTGAAAGCTGATGCTACATTCTGGTGCCAGGACTGAGCCTTCTATTTAAAACTGCTTTGAAAGTGTCGCTTTTTGGTGTGACAATCTAAAATTATCTGGATCAGTACATTTCTATTTTCAATCTCACCAGTTTGGTGCCCTTTTCGTTCTTTGTTTCCTGTCACCAGGTGGAACATTCTAAATGGTGCCCCATGACAGGTCTCTGTAAAACACAGTAATAGCCTATCTGTGAGGTGTCGTATATGACAGCTAACAAGATGGCGGTTTCTTCCCCGTTTGGCTGCTGCTGTATATTAACAAAGCAGCTGTTTGGGAAGGCAAACTGCAAATCAATTTCTGAAATGGCTTCATGTAGGTTTGCCTAGACGATCTCTAGTGGTCAGAGGGCAAAACATGGATTTCTTTCAACAATGGAGGGCCTCTTCTATCAAAACAAAACAAGTTTTCTTGCACTTTTTAGTGGCCAAATATGTATATATTTTGCTGTTGTTTTTTAAATATGTGGGCTAAATGTCCAGTATTTCTAGGAGCTCATCAAAAAATGCCAAAAGTGGCTGCCGTGCCTCTCAAAGGTCTGAAGACAACAATTTAAGGTGTATTGGGTGTGGCAGGGAGAGAAATGCTGGATGACACATTATGGTCCATAGGACACTCATCGGTCACATATTCTCAACCCCTACTTAAAATAATCATTTCTGATTGGGAGACAAAGCAGCTGAAATAGTGGATAGAGGATGATTTCAAATAAGGATGGGATGGATGCCTGTTAGTGAGATAGGAATTCCAGGAACAGAACAAAGAATGCCTGAATTAGGGCCTTAGTTGCATAGTTGAAACTGTGAGGTGCACTGGTTAAACTGCAGTACTGCAATCAAGATTCTGCTCATGACTTGAGCTTAGTCCCAGGCTCAGTTAGCCCACTCAAGCTTGACTCACCCTTCCATTTTTTCCAAGGTTGATATATTAAATTCCCAGCTTGTGGGGAATTGGGGGTTAACAATGTGCACCTAATTTCTCCTAAGAAATCTATATGTGGGACAAGCAGCAACCATCAGAACTGGATATGGAACAACTGACTGGTTTAAAATTGGGAAAGGAGTACGACAAAACTGTATACTGTCACCTTGCCTATTTAACTTATATGCAGAGTACATCATGCAAAAGGCAGGTCTGGACGAATCACAAGCCGGAATTAAGATTGCCGGAAGAAATACCAACAACCTCAGATACGCAGATGATACTACTCCGATAGCAGAAAGTGTGGAGGAAATAAAGAACCTCTTAATGAGGGTGAAAGAGGAGAGTGAAAGAAATGGGCTGGAGCTCAACATAAAAAAACTAAGATCATGGCCACCGGTCCCATCACCTCCTGGCAAATAGAAGGGGAAGAAATGGAGGCACTGACAGAGTTTATTTTCTTGGGCTCCTTGATCACTGCAGATGGCGACTGCAGCAACAAAATAAAAAGACGCCTGCTTCTTGGGAGGAAAGCAATGGCAAACCTAGATAGCATCCTAAAGAGCAGAGACATCACTTTGCCAACTAAGGTCAGGATAGTTAAAGCTATGGTTTTTCCAGTAGTGATGTATGGAAGTGAAAGCTGGACTATAAAGAAGGCTGATCACCGCAGAATTGATGCTTTTGAGCTGTGGTGCTGGAGGAGAGTCTTGAGAGTCCCCTGGACTGCAAGGAGATCAAACCTATCCATCCTGAAAGAAATCAACCCTGAATGTTCACTGGAAGGACAGATTTTGAAGCTGAGGCTCTAGTACTTTGGACACCTCATGAGGAGAGAGGACTCCTTGGGAAAGTCCCTGATGTTGGGAAAGTTTGAAGGCAAAAGAAAAAGGGGACCGCAGAGAATGAGATGGTTGGACGGTGTCATCGATGCAACCAATATGGACTTGACAAAACTCCGGGAGGCAGTGGAAGACAGGTGGGCCTGGCATGCTCTGGTCCATGGGGTCACATACATACAAGAGTCAGGCACGACTGAATGACTGAACAACAACAACAGATTTGCACCCTACATTTTTTAACAATGTGCACCCTGGATGCAAACCATCCAGAATTAAATTCAGTGAAAATCCCCATTTCTCTCCCATTCTGTGGTCAGAGATTTGATGCCCTGTATTGTTTTGAGGACCAGCTACTTTTCCTAGAAGAAAAGATAGAACCTGGATAGTTTTTTTGTTTCTTCAGAATACTATATATGTGTGTATATCCAAATTAATCTCCTGGAGAGCTTTAGCCATACACTTAATTGACAAGAATAGAAATTTCAGTACGTATATGTAAACAGATTTTCCTCATATTTACATAATCAGTACATAAGAATAAATAATATATTGTAACTCGTACTTCTTGAGTGGTCCGTGACTAATAATGTGCATACGTCCCCTCTCTTTTCCTTCCAACCCTACAATAGTCAGGGCATACTTATTATTATTTTAAAGTGACTTGGTGCTGAAAATATCTATATAGTAATTGCTGTGAAAAACATAATAATAGATTATTGAGCATGGCAAATGAGTCATTGGAGAAAGAAAGCATGATACTTTCTAACTTTGTTTCCGGACATATATCACATATAGAGATGGGTACGACTCAAAAAAATGGTGTTTTGTTTGTCGTTTGGTCATTTAGGGGTCCGTTTTGGTTCGTTTTTGTTTTTGTGATGTTTTTTGCAAAAAAATTCGTTTTCATTTCGTTAGGTTATGAAACAAAAAAACTAAAACGAAAATGAAAAATTGCTGTTTCGTTAGCATTCTTTTTAGTTCAATGCATCTGCTGCAATGAAAACGAAAAACACGGCAAATTTGGTCGTTTTGTTTTTGTTTTCATTTTGTTTTTTAAAAATTCATTTCGTTTTTGTTGCATAACAAAATGAAAAAATGAAAACAAAAATGAAAAATCGCTCGTTTCGTGCCCATCTCTAACCACATATATTGAAAGCTAGAGCTATCCTTATTCTATTGTTATGTACTTGATTCTCTTTCAACCTGCCTAGATGGGAAGGTCCAGGATAGCAATGAGTTTGCAAAGGGAAAGTTTCTGCTCATATATCAACTCTCCATGTGAGCAGGAATTCCAAATGTTCTACACTTTGTGTTTATGTATGAATCTCACATGCAGGAAGATACCCTTTCTCTGGAGACAAACGACTTTCTGGGTATTGGAAATAATGATTGAGCTTCACGATGCACATGGTGTGTGTGAGAGAGGCATTGCCCTCTAAGAGCATGGGAGGCACAGAGTATGAGGGCTTTTCTCAGTCTCTTGAATGGATGACTGCAGCTTTTTCATACTGAATGGCTGATATTGGCAATTTGGCATTCATAGCTGTGATGAAGATGTGCTGCTGGCAGGACCAGCTAGATGGGAATAGCAGCACAAGAGAGCTCATGATCATTAACTGAACTGCTCTGATTTTAACATGTTCTGACTGAATTGCCCTCATTCAAGGGGGAGGCTCTATGCTCAGAAGGGCTTAAGGAAGATTGGGTGGCTCAGAAGTTGGAAAAGTAACTTTTCTAGACTAGAGCTGCCAGAATCCTTTACTGGCTATGAAATTATTTGAACTATCACCTAAAAAAGTAACTTCTTCCTATTTCTAGGGTGGATAGAATTGTAGACAAATGGGCTAGATGAAATTAGAATCTAGGTCAAGAGAATCACTGGATAGCCCCACTTGCCACTCCTCAGTGAAGGCTGGTGTCAGTGACCCCTTCAAGCTCTGCAGTTTTAAAATTTATTTATTTATTTATTTATTTATTCTTGTATTTATATCCCGCTTATCTACTACATGAATGATGATGATGATGATGATGATGATGATGATGATGATGATGATGATGATGATGATGATGATGATGATGATGATAAAGGGCTGAAGAAAGGAACAGACGGGCCAGGTAGTTGGATGTAACAGTGAGATATGTGAGAAAATGTACCAGCAAGGAGGGTAAAACATGACTTTAACTGGTTGTGCACCCAAGACATGTTGTTTGCGGGTTTGCAGCTGTACAATATCAGTTTCTAAAACAATGTAAGATGGGTTTGTAAATTTTGTGTGATATAATCTTTCAGCTCTTGTTCTAGTTTTCAAGAGGAACTTTGGTTGGACTGATTTTGATGTGTGTGGCAGTTTAAAGAGTAGCAATGTCTTTAGGCATGCAAAACCATTGGTCCCTTTTGAAGCTTGCAGATCTGAATTTCAATATGGGAAGACAATACAGAGCTACACAAGGATTCTTATACCCCCGTATCACTCTAGATCAGTGTTGGTGAACCTATGGCACAGGTGCCAAAGGTGGCAGTCGGAGCCCTTTCTGTGGGCACCCAATATCACTCCTTCACAGCTGCCTGTATTCAGGTTAAATTCCTCTATTGGCACTTCAAAAAAATTAGTGGGTTTTGAATAGCAGTTTGGGCACTCAGTCTCTAAAAGGTTCACCATCACTGCCCTAGATACTAAATCTGACCTTCTTGATGAAGTTAAATCCAGGTCAGTCTTGGTTAGTACTTGAAGAGAAAACCAAAAATTTAATAGTAAATGTCTCTAGGCAGGGCTAGGAAGGAAACTGTCAACACCAGTTGATAGTGATGGGTGAGATGGCCCAGTGTTCTGATTCAGTATAAGGAAATTTACTGTGTTCATATGAAGTACATGAGAGGAAACCTAATTCTAATATGGCCATGTCATTCTGTAGTATTTGGTCAGTTCTTTGTTCCTTCATGCTCACCCCTGCCCATAGAGCAGAAGATGGAAGGAGTGAGAAAACATAGGAGTATTACACAGGGAAGTCAGTGACCAAAATTGTATTAGTCACTTACTCTAGCACAAGTGCACTGGAATAAATCGTGGCACCACTTCTCCACAGTTTATGTCACAATTGCTTGTATCCCTTGTCATAGACCAACTCATGTTACTGATGCACAATGAAGAATACAAACAGTGACTTGTTCATTTGAAGCAAATTGATACTGTAATGTATGCTTTAGACATGGGCATGACCAGAAAAAAATGACGTTTTGAGTTTTCGTTTGTCGGAATGGGTCCATTTCGGGTCGTTTCGTTTGTCGTGAAATTTTTCAAAAATTTGTCATTTCCGTTTGTCGTTTGTCATTTGTCATTTCCACCGCAATTTAGCACAATTTGACTTCCCAGAGCATAGGGGCATCCCACAATCAGGGCCTGCGCTAAGTGTTTTTGCGCCCTAGGCGGTGGGCGGGGTGGGGTGGGGAGCAGGTGGGCGGCGGCCGCGGGCGGGCGAGTGGGCAGTTAGGATATCACTTAGGACAGAGGTTCTGTTCTTGGCTTGCACCCCAAATGTGTGTGTGTGCAAGCAAATTGAAGTTGGGAAAATAGAAAATAAATGGTAGTATATAATATATTTTTAAAATAAATCCACACCTCCCACTCCCAGTCGAACCTCCCCCTTTATCCAATATCAGAAAAAATCCTCACAAACTGCCAGAGAAGAAATAAAGAATAAACTGCTATTCCCTTCAGCAGACAAAGCTGCAGGGAATCAAAGAAATTATTTTCTAAATTCAATTCCCTTCCTGCCTGCCTAACTTAAATCCTAAAGCCTACAGCCTCCCTCCTCAATCTGGATCAGATCACACCAGCACCAGCAGCCAGCCTTCCTCCCTCAACCACATCCATACACCCGACTGCGATTTCTGGAAGGTGCCTCGGCTTTTTATGCCCTCTAAGACATCCAGAAGTGTCAGTCAAAAACCTGGTGATGCCATTGGTGGAATGGTTCAAACAATTTGCATGGTCCCATCCCATGCCCAGCCCAAATGGGCAGGTCTAAAAAAATAAAAAATAAAATAAAATAAAATAAAATCAATATGACGTTTTATTGCTATAAAAAACCCACTGCTGCTGCTATTAAAATCCAGGCATTTAAAATAAAAAAAATTCACATGTTTCTGTGGAGATTTGGTGTGTTTTTTGACCACGATTTCAAAAGAAAAATTGTGGTCGCCATTTTGGATCCCCCCCCACCGCATGGCATAGCGAGATGATGAGGATGACCCCCCCCAGCCTGGTGCAAGCAGCCCAGGACAGTAGAAGAGGGGGGGATGCCAGGGACCCCCCAGAATCCACCCCTCTTGTAGGTGGCAAAGCCTCAAGCAGGCATATTTTTTGGCTGGGAGTCGGGGTTTTTAAAAAAATCTTTTAAAAAAGATGCCACAAACGGAAATGAAAAACCCGACCAAATTCTTTTTCAAAGTTCTGACGGCTTAATTATCGTTACCGCGTAACGGAAATGATGAAAACGGAAATGTCCAGTCGTGTCCATGTCTAGTACGCTGCCAGAACCAACAGAGTTGCGGACACCTAGAACCCTATAAAAGTCTGGAAATGAGGCATGATGAAGGGACAGTAGAGGAGTAACAAGGAAACGTATCAGATATCCCCCCTCCCTTGATTTTAGTGAAGAGGACAGGGGAGGCCAAATGCATTATAAATTTCTTGCCACAGTACTCCGGGAGGAAATAAGCAAGATTTCTTACCACAGCATACTTTTCTTTAAGTTTTGTTCAATGGTTTGCATTGTCTCCTAGCCAGTAAGCATGACTTACATGAATGCAGACGCTAATGGATTTTGCCATTCAATGCCTTGACAATATAAACAGCCCTTAAGTGCCAGCTACTGGAGGGAACAGCAGGCACCACAGATCTAGGGGTTCCATTAAAGGTAGTTTGAAAGAATTGCATCAATGGCTTTTGCTTGTTAGGATTACTTTGTTCTCTATTAATTCACTCGGCCTCTCAGAAACAAGGGCAGTGATGAGTATCATGTCCACCCTGGGCTTTTCAAGCTATCCAAGTGGTGGTGTGGGAATGCTTGGCTATTTCTGCCAGATGCACTGGGCTGAGGTTGCCAGCTGGTTGCATTAGAGCACACACAGGACAGAGGTGCCAAGCTGGCTTTGGCAAGTCAGACTCCGTGTGTGCTTATGTAGGCATGAATGCCACACTGGGTGCTCAGAAATGGCCCCGGACAGCAATGATGGCAACAGAGAATTGAGCGCTGCTATTGTTTAGCTCCAGTTGAACTACCCCCTTGGTGCTAAACCAGCTACAAAGACACTATATCCTAATTAACTTTAAATGTCTTACTCATAAAGCTGTCAGTGTCTAGCTCTAATGTCTGTAGTTTTAATGATGCATTTGATTAGAAGGTAATTTTATTCACTCAACAGCAGCCAGGCCTATTTGGAGAAGGATCAGGCTGGCATGTCGACTTAGGGCCTTTTTACACGACCCCTAAGATCCGCTGGCCACTTAATTTCGGACCAGAGATCTTAGGGGTTCGTTGCTCTTCCTCTGTCCCCACCCCCCTCCGCACTTCCTGGTTGCTGGCTGCGTGAGGGAGGGAGAAAAAGTGAAAGAAAAGCAGGCCGCTCACCTCGTTCTGCCTCTCGTCTCTGTAAGGCCATCAAGTCCAACCCCCTCGTCTCTGTAAAAGTAGCTCTTAAAGGGCCGGGAGCCAAAAAGCAGCTAACAGAAACGAGGAGAGCCCCACACTCACTATCCTTGCACCGCATCAAAGATTTTTCACCTCCAAAGAGAAGGTACGAGAAAAGTGCACTGGGTCGCACTAAAGTGGACGAGGTCGCACTTAATTGTCTACAAACTCCGGAGCTGGTGGGGAAACATTTTTAAGCTCTGGAGCTTGCAGCCATTTGCAGCGGAGCTTAGGGGTCGTGTATAAACGCCCTTAGAGAAATAAAATAAAAATGGTGGTATTTGCAGTTTGGGTTGTCATTAAGAGTATCCACATGACTACATAACCTATCTTCATTTACTCTTTGAATATTCTAGCCAATTTTTTGTTCATACAGTGAGAATGCAGGCTTTACATTGTGTCTCAAGAGACTCCATGGAACATAGGAAACCTTACTGCTTTCAAAGATTTTGCTAGCAGTGGAAAAGTCCTCAACGTGTTGTGGGGAATCCCTCATTGCTATGTTGCCAGGCTCTCTGTCATGTTCATGGATACTGAGGGTAGCACAGAATGTATAGGATGCAGTGGTGATGATGCAGCACACTGTCAAGAAGGCTTTAACAAAAACTGGAGTGAGTTCCAATCCTTTTATTCCTGGACTTGATTCCAGAGGGCCTGGCTTTTGTCCAAAACGAGAAGAACCTCTAGAGTTGCCTTGTTTTTTGTTATTTTGGAAAATAGGTACAAAGAACTCTTCTAAACACAGGCATACCATTTCCACAAAGGGATGCCATTGTTCATATTGGATACTGCTTTCTGTTATTGTTTTGACCAGGAATACAAAGGGCCCCCATTGCACTGCCTGGAACAGAGCCAAAGTAAACTAATTTCAGAAGCTAAGGAGTGTCTGACCTGGGCCATTACTTCATGTCCCTTTCATCGTGGTTCACCATCCCTCTTGGGCCTGGTATGAAGAAATGTTACTCCACGTCCATTGCGGGTTCGTCCCAACCATGCCTCCTGAAATGGGATTTAAGTGGGATGAGCAATTCCCCTTCCTGGCCTCGGGAATCTGCTCATCTCGGTTCTCGTTCTGAGACGAGTGCCCATGAGGTAAGGCTCATCACACAACTTGCCATTCTCCATCTAGTGGCAGGAGTGTGAAGTGCCATTCGCCAGTACATTCCCTATGAAGTCAGCAACACAGTGCAGAGAGATTAGAAGACAAATGCTCCATAATGCATTGAAGGCAAAGTTGAGGAGATTCGAAAGATCGAAAAGGTCGGACCAAAGAAAAAACCGAGAATGAAGGCTGAGAAATTCAGATGTTGTCACAAAACAAGGAAGTGCAGTAACAGTCATCACGGTACCATCAATCACGCCAGTGGGTACACAGTAACAGGGACAGTACTGGGACAAGACCACGTGACCGCGAGCAATGTGGTCATGAAACAAACGTCAACTCGGAACAAGGAAGGACGTGAAGTAAACATCCTGGTCAGTGGTTGGATGGGAGAAGACCAAGGTAAATCAGAGATGGAAGGTTAGGAAAGAGTCCTGCCTGAAATTATTGCATTAGAGTTTTCGCAAGAATTGGCTACCCTGGACTAGAAGGAACAACAGATTCGCCCGTCAGAAAGCAGATTCCAGTGTTCATAAGAAGACTAGCTTCTTTGTTCTTGTCATTCCTGGTGGCCTCGACAAAAAAGGCCATGAAGGGAATTTTAAAGCTCCCCAAGATTATTTGCTTTGACAGCAAGGGGCAAGGACAGGAGGCTTTTCCCCATAATGTTCTCTGCCATTTGTACCAAGTGTTTGTTAGGGTGAAGTAGTGGCCCTTGTCTTCAAGAAGCCAAGCAAGCATCAAACAGTCCATCAAATTTGTATGTGCCTCATTCTTTAAAATCCAGGAAACAAGGCAGAAACCTTTGTCATTTTACAAAACCATGGAATAAAGCAGGGGTGTCCAAACTTTTTGCAAGGAGGGCCAGATTTGGTGAGGTGAAAATGTATGGGGGCCGACCATTCAGCCTGAAGGGGGGAGAAAGGGTGTGGTCTGTGTGCATCTGCAACAGCCGCAAATGCTCCGGTTTCAATGCGCCCAAGGGCCTGGCAGCTGTTGTACAGCCCGGGAATCAGCCCACTGCTCACATATGCTGCCCTCCTTTTCAAGGAGGTGGGGAAGACACTGCAGCAATGGAGCCAGGAGCAGGTCGGCAGGGTGGGTGGCTGAGGGGATGGATGGAGGCAGGGAGGATAGGCAAACCATAAAACTGCAAGCTGACGTCTCTAGTCAGCACGGGGAAGGGCCAGCTGGCAGGGATGGGTGACAGGCTGAGCTGACAGGGAGAAGAGGCTGAGGGCCACTCGAAATTTTAAATCAGGCCACATTTGGCCACCGGGCCGGACTTTGGACATGCCTGGAATAAAGATTGAAAAGCACTCCTGACAATATAAGAACCCTTGATATCAACACCTTCAGAAAATAACTCACCGTCCTCTTCAGGAAGAATGCTATGTGGTTCCATCTCTTGGTGTGGGAGGGCCAGACAAGTGAAGGTTTACATCCTTGCTTCTGACCACTCTGAGTCTTTAAGCAGACCCCTTACCTTTCTGTGATATCATTCCAGTGAGAGAGTGCTGGACCAATTATTTTCTGCTCCCCATTGGCAGCTGTTAACAGATGTTTACAAGTGCTGACATATTAAATTGAGGTCTCCAAATCATTCCATCCTGTTGTTATTTTTTTTTAGAAGGTATGTTATTTTGCAAGACATGCTTTTTTTGCAGATTGGGAAGAAGGAAATTTCTCTTCTGGCTTTTAACCTCTTCCCTCTGCATGTATCTGTGAAGATGTAGCTCCCATGTTTAGCAAAGAAGCAAGAAGTGTTGGCAGGTGCATCATGCCTGCCTTCTTTTTAGCCACCTGCATGGTTGTTTAGCACCATAATGTGAAGCTGAAGAGGAGAAATTGACTGCTGAGTATGCGTGCAACAATGTGAGTTTCTATTCCCCTTCAGTGACTTGCTGATCAAATCTGTTCAGTGATAGGGTGATTAACTCAACTCCTAGTGCTCTACAACCCATCAGCGTTCTTTCTGCTGGAAAACAGAAAACTGCAATTGTGGGATGATTGACAAGTATTTTTATTCAACATTCTATAGTAAGTATAATTCATCTGACTGCTGCTCCCTTTGCACAAAATTCAGCTTTCCTAACCCCCCACTCCACCCCACTCTGTGTCCCCCTCTTTTCCTAACTTCCAGAAGTGGTGAGCTGATGTGCTCTGAGATAACACTGAGGTGCCCCTCCTCCACCCAAACCCAAACAAGTTCGATTCCCCTCTTAGAGTTGGAAAAGGTGCCTCGTAAGGAGGGCCAGATATACAATTATAAGCATAAAGGTATAGTGGGGGGGGCAGGAGGGGTCGCGTGAAAACTGACTTTGTCCCCAGGCACTACAAATTTTAACTACACCTCTTCATATAATGCCCCTGCTACAACAACACCACAGGCTGTTGATCAGTTTCTTAACACAATTCAAAGTGCTGGTTATAACTTACAAAGCCCTGAACAACTTGGGTTCAAATGATCTAATAGACCCCATCTCCCTCTATGAGCCTGCCTAGGCACTAAGATCATCAGGGGATCATCTTGGTCCCACCAGCTTCACAGGTGTGCTTGATAGAGACTAGAGACATGGGATATGGCCTTCTCTGTTGCTGTTCCCAGACTGCGGAACTCCCTCCCACAGGAAGTTAGGCAGGCTCAATTTTTGCTGTCCTTCTGCAGACCTTACTCTTCAGACAGGCTTTTCTTTATTGGCTGGATTCCTGAAGGGTTGTGTTGGTTTTGTTTTGCTTTATGGATTGTTGTGTTCTGATGTTTTCAAATGTTTTTTAATCAGCTATTCTAAATACAATATGCATTTAGTCTTTTAATCACCATCATCGTCATTTAATTATTTGCATTAGCCATGGCCTTCACAAAAAGAGATAATATTTACATAGCTATAAAATTGGCCTATTAAAATCAAGATAATAAATGCATATAAAATGGTACCTTGTATAAAGGAATTAATTCGTTCAAATGAAATTCAGTTAAGCAAATTTTCCTTTATACAAATTGCCCATAGGAATGTATTGAAAACAAATTAATCCCTAATCGCAATCATTTTCCTGTTGTACGGATTTGCCCCATAGACATTTCTGTTAAGCGATTTCCCCATCTCCGGAAATTTGTTCCTTTAAGCTGATTTTCTGTTAAACAAACCACTTTTATAGGAGGGTCCACTGTACTGTACATGCAATATACTGATACCAAATTTAGGCAAATAAATCCATAAATGATTATGGTTTTAAAAGAATAAAACAGTATTTAATATTTTATTAATATTTGTATATTCATTGTTTTTAGCTTTTAAATATAGCAGGTATAGCATGAATAACACAATATATATTTTATAGAAAGGGCAAAGGATAATGCAACATGGGAGATAAAATGTAATATATCATCTCTTCCTTGGTTTTCAGTGCACATCTAATATGCACCATTGTCCTCTGAGATGCAAGAACAGTACGGACGGGGTGGAGGGGTGAGAAATGAGAGCCACATTTTTGTAATGGATAGATCCTGACTCACCCTCATAAATTCATGAGGGGTGGGTGGGTATATCATACTAGCAAAGTCACTTCTTAAATACCTGACATTATGAATTGGATAAAATTAGATGGCACATAACTAAAACTAATACAATAAAATAGAGAATAATTCACTAGAATATGTTGAAAAGTCTTACCGGCCTGGGTAATTGATTAGCATATTAAATGTTTATGTGGGGTGGGGTGGGTTTAAAGCTTGAGTAGCCTATCATAATTCCCAGAAAGCCCAAAGCAGAAATGAATGTCTTTCATGCCTTAAAATTGAGGGTAGTGGAGTACATCACCTTGACTTGCTATACGTTGTGTCGTACTCCATGGTATTCTTTAGCACTGCATGCCGACAGCCTGACGCATCAAGTCAGACAGCCTGTTATTATTAAATCTGTTTGCAAATGCACTGAGATTGCCCTTCCCATCTGCCCTTAGTTATGAGTGGTGCAGGCTGTGACTGTGAATCACAGCCCCCCCCCATATAAATAGGTTCTCTAACGTCCTTCCTCATTCCTTTTTCTTAACCATGATTGTCATTTGCAAGGGACTTCATGAAGAAGCACACCTGCTAAACACTTTGTTTTTATGCTTCTTTTCTAGATGATTTATGCCAAACCCAGTACCTTGAAATTGTTACAGGACTTTGCAGGAAGCCAGTATGGAAAACTGGTCTGGGCATTTTAAAAAGAACATGAAGAATGAGAGAGAAAGAAGATTCTTCCTTGCACTGAGCTCCATCCACTATCTGCAGTAAATGAAACATTAATCAAGAATTTTGACTTGACCAACATTCCACTGCTCGGTAGTAGTGATAGCATAATTGTTATACGGTGGCAACTCTACCAGATTTAGGGTTGATGCCCTCCTTTTATTACATCATTAAAGAGCTGGAGAGTATAGGACCCCATCCCACCACCACATTCAGAGAAATAGAAAACATTTAAATAAGTATTAATTAGGGTAACAGATCGGTTAATACCATCCAAATAGCAGTAGCACTTGCAGTCAGAATAATCTCTTTTTTAAAAGATTAGATGTGGAAAAAACTCATTAGCACAGAACAAATTTAATGGTTATGAATATGTGCCTTGTTATTCTTTGTACTTCTGATCTACCATCAACAGAATTTTCTGTTGCATAGATTTTTTTAAATTATGCATTATATTTATTTTCACTGAAGACACTAGATTACAAAAATGCCATGAATATCAGATTCTAAAATGTAACAGTTTCAACAAGGGCGGTACATTGCATCTTCTAACTCACATAAATAACCTAAATTAATTTAAGAATAACTAATAATTCAAGAAACATAAAGCTAAATATACAGAACAAAGAGAAACAGCTATACTTGTATTCTATCTGAAAAACATCATTTGAAAAGAAAAAAAGCACACAAAATTTTAGATCTAGCTGAATAAACTGAAAGGAAGGTAATTTCAATGTATTTTATCATTCCAAGAATCGATGAACCAGCACCACCTTCCAATGAAGCAATTGTTCTGTTGATAATATAATTCCCTTTTAAAATAAATATATTTAATTTAGAGTTGGGCACAAAACAAAAAACAACATGCTGTTTTGTTGTGTTGTAAGGCTACAAAATGTTTCATAATGAAATGAAAGAGCAGACAATGTTTCATTACAAAATGAAATGAAACACCATTTTTCTTCTAGAACAAAATGATCAGTTCTAGTGGAAATAGCAGGTGAGCTTCCTCAAGCCCTTCCCTGCAAGTCCCTGAAACTTGGAAAGGTTTTGGGGTCAGGGAGCTGAGTTATGAAGCTCCAAATGGGGTCCAGGTAGTTAACTGAGTGTGTGGCGTGCATGCCAGCAATTTAGGAGTTAATTTAACAGCCACCTTAACTCCTATTAACTCTTAAATTGCTGGAACAGATGCCGCACACTTTCAGTTAACTAGCCAGACCCCTTGAAGCTTCATAACTCAGTTCCCTGAACCCCAACTCTTTCAAAATTTCAGGCGGTTACCTAGAATAACTTGAAACCATTTCCATGCCAAAACATGGAGGCTATGGTTCATTATTTTTTTTACTCAAAATACTGAACCCAGCCACGTTTCAGCACCAAAGTGGCAGGGGAACCTCCCTCAAGCGATTCTAGGTAATTCTCTAGAATCAGGGAGCTGAGTTATGGAGCTGCCTAGGAAAAAATATTTCTATTAGAATCAGAAGATGATCAGGTGACTGGTGAGTGATAGCACCACCACCACTTGGCTTCCAATCAAATCCAATTTGAAACATTTTTCATCGAGGCACCCACTTTGGACCTTAATAACTCAGCCCCCTGAAACCCAAATCTCTCCAAATTTTGGATCTTACCTAGAATTGCTTGAGGAAGCTAAACCTGCAATTTCTGTGCTGTCTTTCAATTCATGGCTGCTGCAATACTATTTTTGAGTACATCTGGGGTACCAAATCACTGGGAACCAAGTTTGGACTCTTCCCTGTAAACTCCAAAATTTGGAAAGGTTTGGGGCTCAGGGTACTAAGTTATTAAACCTCAAAGGGGGTGCCCCTAGGAAAAAAAGTTTCTAATTGGAATAAATCAGAAACCAAGTGGTGGTGGTGCTATTGCTTGCCTGATCAGCATCCAATTCCAATAGAAATTTTTTTCCCAGGGACACACCCTTTGGAGCTTCATAACCCCCTCCTCAGCAATCTGGATACTCATTTTACTGAACCAAGAAGGTTGAGTCAACCATGGGTCGGCTACCTGGGACTGAACGCCAGTTCATGAGCACAGTTTTAGCTGCATATAAACATTTAACCACTGTGTCACAAGGCTTAAGATTTTATAGCTAACACTTTTGCTGTACATGGACCAAGAAATGCCAAATATTCAGAAAAGGGAAAGGCACTAGATATACAGCAAACATACCACACAAAATTGAACCCACTGCTCGGCACAAAAAAAAAAAACAACAGATACCTAGATGGTTGCGGTATATAAATCAAATAAATAAATAAATAAATAAATAAATTTTGGAAGACGAGACAGTTTGTTCTTTTTAGAGCACAATTAAGATTTTGTGTGGCACATGAAAAGCAAAGATCATTCTAATAGACACAGGCATGCATGGTATTTTATTATCCTCATATATAAACTATACTTAGATTATATAGTCAGGGCTGTTCAACTTTGAACAGGCTGAGGTCTACTTTTTCCAGCCCAAAGTGCCTGAGGGCTACTACACTAAAATCTCTTCTTAGAAATTTTATCCATTCCGAGCACATGCTCATAAGTAAAAACTTTTGTAAGTAGAGCAGCAGTTTCCCATAGGAATGCATTGAAAACCACTTAATCCATTATGGAGAGAACAGATTTCAATGTGCCATGGCCCTTGAACTGCCCCGCTCAGCTGAGACAGTGGGCTGGCAGACCCAGAACTTTGCTGGGGCAGTGGTGGTCCTTGGGATGGGGGAGGGAGGGAGGGAGAACTTATCCCCTCACTTTTTAAATTGATGGCTGGCAGGCTACTTTTGAACCCTTCGTGGACTACCAGTAGCCCGCGATCTACCTGTTGGGCAGGCCTGATATAGATTATACTATAATCTATACAAGAATCTGGACAACATAGGGAGAAACAATGAAATTTTTTAATTGTCAAAATGTCAGGTAAGGGTTTGTATCTCCTTATGAGTTCACAATATGCAGACTATATGAATAATGTGTCATAGGAAAAACTGGATTAGATTCAAAAGAAGAAGGAATTAAAATTAAACTGATGAACATTTTTTAAAACATAATGAATCAGTAAAGAAAGCCACGAGTTTTAGATTTCATCAGAACTCTGCAGACCAGTTAATTTAAGATCTTTTGTGGGTTATTAATTTATAGAATTGAAATCAGAAGCAATTTAGCAGCACACAGCAACATATTCCGAACTGTTTTGTTTTTGTCTTCTAAGGTACCACTGCTACCTCTTTTTAATCACTCTTGTTTTTGTGGTCAGAATACTTTACAAAGCCACAATTTTAATAACATTTAGAGGTTAATTCTTGTATACTTTCTTAATGAACAAGCTCTTTCTCCTAGCACACCTTACGTTATAACTTCTTGACTTTAAATTTCATCTGCTGATATTCAGTTATTTTGAATTCCCTGTTATCTTTTTATCTTATGGGGGTGGGAACTAGGGATGGGCATGAAACAAAAAATGAAACACTTTTATCATTTTGTTAGCTAACGAAACAAAACAAAATGGGGAAGCAGCATTTTGTTAGTAACAAAACAAAATGGTATTTTTTTCTGTTAAAATGAACCAATTTGTTTTGCTGTAAAAAGGTTCCCATGAGTCCTAGAGGCACCAAATTTGGTGCCTCTAGGACCCAGAGGACCAGTTTTATAGAGTAACAAATTGATTCATTACTGTTTTCATTTTGTATGAATATTTTTTAAAAAAAATCATTTCTAACAAAACAAAATAAATCATGGGGGGAACAAAATTAATCAAAACAAAACATAGTTTTTCCATTTAATGCCCATCCCTAGTGGGGACCATTGCTTTATATGCAAATATTGGACCTTAGAAGGATTTTGAAAAAAATCTCTTTAGGTAATGGATATTCTGCTGGCTGGATAGTTCGGTGGTTTAAGTATATGGTCATGGAACCAAACGTTAGGAGTTCAGTTCCCCACTGGGCCTCCAGGGAGAACAACTAGGCTGTGTAGCCTTGGGCAACCTGTGCAGTCCCAGGTCACCCCCAGAAGAAGGGGATCATAAGCTACTTCTGAGTAGTAATGTGTAGCCTGCATACTATAATTAAGACCGCAATCATACCTGTGTTTTCTGTGTAGTTTCCCGTTGGCGAACTACACAGTAAAAGATCATGTGCTAACCAGGAAGAGAAGCAAATTCTGCTCCCAGCTGACCACGCTCATCGAACAGCAGTTTCAGCAAAGTTTCCTAAACCACCGTTAGGGGCTGGATTTAGAAACTTCGCTTGAAAATGCTTATTTGTTTGCTTCTGTTGCAACAACAGGACACTGAAAATATGCAGTAAATTCAGTTTCTCCCCTTTCTACCCGGAGCCTTGGAAACTGTAGCCGGAAAGAAGGACAAAATGCATAGTACACAGGTTAGGACAGAACCAGAATAGGAAGGTACGACACAGAGGAGAGGACACCAACTGCTCATTAAAAACCACGTTACCACTCCCGAAAAAAATACGCAGGAATTTTAAATACGAAGGAAACCCAGTTATGACCGCGGTCTAAAACTGTGAACTGCCCAGAGACTACTTGAAGTGGTATGGGGTGGTATATAAGCAGAACACTTTGCTTTGCTTTGCTTTACTCTCAATTCAGAAAAACTTGGAAAAAGTCACCATGAGTATGAATTGACTTTGTGGCAGCGGATTATTATTTTGAATAATATTCTAGAGATTAGCTTCAAAAATGTTTTGCACATGACATTGATAATGTGATGGGAGAAAAAAAAACAGCTTTTTTTTTTAATGCTGAGGAAAGATATATGCACCCAGTGGCAGCTTTTTATTTGACATTCTACAAGCCTTATCCTTCAAAAAGTGGGGAGGGTTTGAAGCTTTTTATCTACTGAAATCGGATCAGCCTTTACTGACCTCAGCTGTTTTCCCCACCCAATGCTCACCCCTTATCCCTGCACCTTCCCTTCACAACTTTATCATTAATAGACCTAGATAGGTTCCAGATAACTCAGTTAAATGTTGTGAAATAGCCTCACTTGTCAATGTTGTAGTGATGGACCACTTGTTTTCTTCCCCTGAGCAGTTTATTTTGAGTTTATTTTGCTAAACTGATGTGTATGATGACACAATTGCAGCATCCTAGTATCTTTATCAGAAGAAACTAGGCTGCCAATTTTGCTCTCCTAGTTGGTTCTTCTACTGCATTTTTGCCCTTTATAGTGAAAGGACTGAAGTGTCAAATATATTCATCAAAAGATCTGTTATGAAAAGACAGTTTGCACAATATATCTGTAGGTATTATCCTTTATTGCTGCAGGCATGGAGTTTTTTGGTATGCTATGGAAATATTTATAGTACTTTCTGCATATATAAAGCAGTGTTATTCCGTTGATTCCTATAATCCCATAAATATGGATGGGGAATTCTGCCAGTCTCCCTGTTCTCTAGTATCCACAGTCTTTCAAGTTTTTTTCTGTATTGAAGGTGAAGACATCTGCAAATGGGGATGTATTCTTCAAAACAATGAAACAAAGCAACATGTTGTCCCATTTGCACTGACCATATTAGGTAGGGTAATTATAAATGTTACCAAAATGAAGCATCTATAACAATGGTAGCAAACCTTTGGCTCTCCAGATGTTTTGGTCCACAACTCCCAGAATTCCAAGCCTAGCCTGCCGATGACAAAGGACTCTGGGAGTTGTGGTCCAAAACATCTGGAGTGCCAAAGGTTCACCACCACTGATCTATAATGTTTGGGGCATGACACATGAGCCCGAATTGAAATAGGTTGATAATCAATGGGGATTTTGTACCTATGAATCCAGTGTAATGTAGCGGACAGAGTGACGGACTAAGGAAGGCCCAGGGTATCTGTTTTCAAGTTCCCACTTAAGCATGGAAGCTCACTGGGAAAATGGTGGAATTCATAAAAACAGTTCTTAAATATCTTACTTTAGGCTCAGTCACATGGCTGAGTTACACTTATTCCATTCCAAAGTGTTCCCCTTAGAAGGCAGCATTTCATTTTTAAAATACCTGAATTATTTTACATGTTATGGAATCAAGTGGTTCCCCTGTTCTGTACTGTTTAGATTCATATTCCTTCCCGTGGGAGTTGGCTGCAACTGGGAGACAGACATTGTTGTTCTTGCATGTGAGAAGGCATAGTCTTCTCAAGCGCAGGTGAAAACATGTTAGTTTGAAATATTAACATATCACTATCTCCAAAGAGAAGCTGTAATAATTGGAATGAGTAGGTGGAATGGAGCAAAACTTCACATGAATCTTGTGTTGAGCTATCCCCAACCTCAGTTTAATGCATCCCTGACAGACCATTTGGTGTTTCAGTTTATCAGTAACACTCCAGTCCAGCAAATTTCCTCTGGCTCTTTTACCCCTGGAATTATCTAGAGTCCAGGGAGGGCCTAGTAAGCCATTATGGAATCAGCAGTGACAGATTGAAAAATGCCGAAACAGAACAAATGGCAGGCAATGCAATGAGTTGCGCCAGGACATTATTGTCTGCAACGAATCCCACGTGTAACCATATCCCAGAGAGTCCTAGACTTTGTGTGGCCTGTGTAACACAACACATTCCCTTTGCCCTATTCTCCTCTTCCACTCTTGCGGTGGTCTTTGTTTCTACCACCACCCCTGCTGCTGTTTCTTGTTCTGCTTCGAAACAGAAATGAATTCGTGTGCCTTAATGTCTGAACAAAAGAGAAGAATTAGATTTAGGACTGGCCAACTGTGGTGGCCACTAGGACTGAGGCTTAACTAAACTTAATGCTAACTCCAGCCAGCAGAGTTTACTAAGCTGGAGCAGCTGTAAGGTTATCAAAAGCTGGACCTGTACCATTTCAATTTTAGAATTTTGAACTGGGAAAAGCAAGAGAGAGGAAGAGGAATGAGCTGGGCAAAGACTTTTGGGTTGTTGTTGTTTTACAAATGAATTGCCTGCTGCTTATCCAGATTCTTTTCTGCTCCAGGGCTACTGGCATGAAAAAAACTTGGAGCTGCTCATTGACAGAATTACCTCTGACTTGATAACATGAACATTCATTTTCCCAGGGAGCAGGATGCAAGATCATGCTCCCCCTCCCCACCTCTTCTCAATAGTGGTCTCACTGTTGTTTTATTTGGCTTTGCTAGATAGCTTTCATCAATCTCATTGACTTGGCATGACAAAGGTTACCATGCAGCTCGTTGGCTTCTGTGTTTTCCAATACGGCAAGGATGAAGAAGAAAACTTGCTTTCCCCTCTTCTCTCTCTCTGTGAGTGTGCATGCGTGTGTGTGATTTGTTCTGTTTTCCTGAGGGCCTCAGGTGTCTTAATAATCAGCCAACATCTTCTCTGCAGCAGACAAAACTAGTTCTTCATAACCATTCCCAACAATTCCCTGCAGGATTAAAGAATACAAAACTGAGCCTTTATTGATTCTGTGGGATAATAGTAATCCTGCTTTCCTCCCTCAAATATTCCCACTGCACTGTATACCCTCTATCCCCTTGCTATCCCCAAAGACTTAGATACAGAACTGTTCTTGTCAGGTGTCGAGCTAATTGTTCTTCTTCCCATTTCATAGGGAGATGCTAATTAATATCTGCTTGGTGCTTTGGGATCAGAGAACCAGGCATTGTGGCCACAACACAGAATATGACAGTCTTCTTTTCCTGTTTCTGATCCTTGATGGTGCCCATTTTGGGAGCATGGCACCCAAGTCCTAACTGAAATAGGCTGATGGTCAGTGGGCATTTGCTGCTTATGAATGAGGAATGGTGCAGTAGGTAAGAGTGATGGATGAAGGCCTAGGAGATCTAGGTTCAAGTCCCTGCTTAACTATGGAAAAATGAGGGAACTTGTAAAAAAAATCACTATTAAATATCTTATTTCAGGCTTGATCCCATGGCTGATTCACATCGATTCTAGTCTTAACTTTTTTTAAGCACTGGAAAGTCATGTGGTATATAACTAGGTTGACTTAAGTTACTTCAACTCATTTCCATTCTGCTTCTGGAACACATTTTTTTTTTAATGTTCTGTGGGCTCACACCTTCCTCCACATCCTGGTGCAGAGTGGGTGCACCAGCAAATGAAGGATAGTTGGGCAATTATCAAATATCAATTCACTTCCTTGCACCTTGCCACCCAATGTCCTCTCCTTCCTTGCCTTCCATGCACCATAACCAGGAGATAGGTACATATTAAAAGAAAGCAAAACCTCACTGAATGGAATCAGTTTGGAAGTGAGCTATTTTAAAAGACTCTGCCATCCATTGCTTTGCAGCACAAATAAATCAGTTTCTCCCTTGTGTTATGTGATCATGAATTTATAAATTGGTTTAAATAACACATTCAAAATACATATAACTGTGACTCTTATGTGATTGTGATCTTAGCTTGACAACCATGCTAAGATCATTGTTTGTTGGTCGGTTTGCTCAAAATAGTTTTATCCCAACTTTCTCTTTAAAAAGGACACAAGGCAGCTTACATCATTAGAAAACACATTTAAAGCTTAAAGCAGGAGGTATACATTAACTAAAAAGGATCAAAGAGATTCCACACTAAAACAAAGTAAACAAAGCAAACATAGGGAAAGAATCAAGGCACCATAATCTATATTAAAATCCCACTCAGGTAGCCATTTACCCAGGCAAAGATTGCCTGGAGAGAAAGGTCCTTGCTTGCTTGCTTGCTTGCAGAATGGCAGCAAAGATTGAGCTAGGCTAGACTCCAGTGGGAGGGAGTTCCAAAGTCTGGGAGCAACAATACAGAAGGCTTGCTCCCGTGTCCCCACCAAACCACCTATGAAGGTGGTGGGGCCAAGAAAATGTCTCCCCTGATGATCTTAACACCCAAGCAGGTTCATAAGTGGAGACTTGACTGCACCTAACATTTTCACAGGAAAAAGCAAAAGGCCAGATAGGCTGGGTTTCCATCAAAATTTAGAGTTTAGGGCTTATGTCTAAGACATCTGAAAGATAACTCATGGCATGTAAAATGCCAGAATCTACCATTATACTGTAACTGGATTTTCAGAAGTGACTGTTTTCCAGGAGTGTAAAATAGCTAAATTCTGTAGTTAGTTATTGTCACTTTGAAAAATACATCACAATTCTAGATGCTTATATATCATGCGGTATATATCATGTGATTAGAAAAATACTACCAAAAACATGGTTTTTTAAATGCCACACCAGGATTTAAGTTGTTCTTATTACATTGTCACTACAGTATCATGTAATATCATCCCTCAAAGAGATGAGGGGGATGGCATGTCAAAACAGGGCCTTCTCAGCAGTTGACCCCCAACTTTGGAATGCCCTCCCTATGGAGATCCGCCTGGCACTGACACTTTTGGCTTTTCGGCGCCAGGCAAAGACCCTCTTGTTCAGCCAACATTTTAATTAGACTGTGTTTTAGTTGGACTGATGAGCAGCAGGGTTTTATAATTTGAACTGTATGTTAATTGTTTTAACCTATATTGTATAATAAATAAATAAATAAATAAATAAATAAATAAATAAATAAATAAATAAATAAATAATGAATGAATGAATGAATGAATGAATGAATGAATGAATGAATGAATGTACTAGTGATGGCTTAGTTAAAACAAAAAGATGATTAGTTCCAAGTGGCTTTAGTTTTATTTATTTTTTATTTATGGTCCTTTAACAGCAAAAGTTGCAAGTTGCTCTTTCTTTGCAAACCTTTACTACTGGTCCCAACATACAAACCCAAAGAGAGATTTATGCTGACACTCTGAGATACTGTTGAGGAACACTGTTAAAAGGATTCATCCTTTTCAAGTGCTGAAAGGCATGGGTAAGCAGGTTTTCAGGAAAAGTTTATGCCTTTGAGTTGCCTTGACTTGGTCCTCTCGATACTGAGTTCTATAAATAAGCGGAGAAAGAGAAGAGGAGATAACCAACAAGGACTTGAGTCAAGAGACCCACTGTCAAGTCAAACTTAAGTCGCACCAGTGACTTGAGTGTGACTTGGGGTGTTTTTTTCCAGTGACTTGTACTCAACTCAGAATCCACCCACCCCTCTATTTTTTTCTAGGGCAAAAAGCTTGTTTTAACAGGGTCTCAGACTTGGTGCTTGTGACTTGGTGACAAAGACTTGGCCTTGGGACTCAGGCCCCAAGACTTGCCAGGATCCCTGATAACCTCTCTCATATACATGGGCTCTGTGTATTACTTTCCCCATCACAGCTCTGTCACATTATTGAGAAAGCCATCCATCCTCATGCTGTGACACTGGAGTTTGTGTGAATCAAGTGCTCCCTTTAGTGATAGTACGGCAGGAGCTACAGGTAGACTTGGTATTATGTTCCTTGATAAAAGTCAAGCTTATGCTTCCTCTTTTATCCATTGATCATAATGATTCCTGGGAAGAATACACAACAGCTTCTGTGGATCAAAACCAGCAGGATACCTGTAGAGTACCTCTCAGCTAGGGTCCACTTTTCTGCATATTTTAGAGAGGAGCTGATGAAGGAAGTGCTTGGAATAACAGATTAAAATCCTTTTTTTGGAGCTGGCTGTTCACTCTCCCCCAGCACTCTTGCTCAAACTTTCTCTGAATCAGATCTCTGGATTAGACATGGGCACGACTTGGCGTAATTCTCGTTTCCGTTTCCATTCCTCGTTTCCGTTACACAACGGAAACGAAAATGACAATTACTCTGCCAGAACTCGAACTTGAAATGAAAAAAGAAAAATTCGGTCTGATTTGTCGTTGTCGTTCCTGGCATCGCACGGCGATCGCACGATGCCAAGCACAAGCAGCATAGAAAAAAAGTTTTAAAAATAAAAAAAACCTGATTCCCAGCCAAAAAAGCAGGCGAAAATATGCCTGCCTGAATGAGAGCACCTACCAGAGGGGTGGTTTCTGGGGGGTGGGTCCCCGGCCTCACCCCTCTCCTGTCCTGGGCTGCTCTGGTGGGGGGCATCCTGGTCATCTCGCCGAGTCGCCAACTTGCCATGCCATGCGGTGCGGGCAGGGGATCCAAAATGGGGCGACCGCAATATTTATTTTGAAATCATGGTCCAAAAATACACCAAAGCACCACAGAAACATGTGAAAATAGCTATTTTAAAACTGCCTGAATTTTTACAGTAGCAGCAGTGGGTTTTTCTTGCAACAAAACGTCTCCATTGATTTTATTTTATTCTATTTTTTTATTTTTTTTACACCTGCGCAATGATGGGCTGGCCATGGGAGTGGACCATGCAAATTTTTGGAGCCATTCCACCAATTGCATGGCCACTTGGCCAGGTTTTGACCGAGACTTCTGGGATGTGCCAGTCGGGCATTAAAGATCCCACTAACCCTAGCTCTCCTGTTAGTTCTAACCCTTTGCTAAGGATCCTGCTACACTAGCCCTTCTTAGTGAGGAGATGGCACCTCAGAGGTGCACTCAGACTCAGCTGCCTGCTAACCTTGAACTAACCCAAGGCTAGCTCCTGCTGCTCTTCAGCATTTAACCCTAAGCCATTCAGGTTCCATGACAGGCAGGGTCCTGGCACAAGTACCCTTTCCTTCTTAGTGACCCAGAGGGTCCTCTCTCACTTTGTTCCTCCCCATCCCCATCCCCAGCCCCAGCCCAAGTGCACCAGTATGCCAGTAGTGAGTCACAGAGGCACCAAAAGAAAGAGAGGTGCCTCTGCCTGCCACTGCAACCTGGTATGCATATCCAATTGGCTATGCATACCCTTTTGTAGTGGGCCAGAGGAGGCACCCACCCCAGAGAGGTGCCTCCAGGAGCCCGCTTTCCCTTCATGGTGGGCCAGAGGAGGCACCCACCCCAGAGAGGTGCCTCCAGGAGCCTGGCGGGCCAGAGGAGGCACCCACCCCAGAGAGGTGCCTCCAGGAGCCTGCTTTCCCTTCATAGCGGGCCAGAGGAGGCACCCACCCCAGAGAGGTGCCTCCAGGAGCCCGCTACCCCCCCAAACCAGTACTAATGACAGATGAAAAAATGACAAACGAAATGACAAATTTTTGAAAAATTTTGTGACAAACGGAAACGAGCCGAAACGGGCCAGCTCTGACACACGACAACTTGAAACGTAATTTTTCCTGGTCGTGCCCATCTCTATTCTGGATGACTATGAAGCAGGAATGATACAGCACTAGAAACTTCCAGCTGCCTGATGCATGATGTGTATTCTGGTGCCAAGCATTGTAGTGTGTGTGTGTGTGTGTGTGTGTGTGTGTGTGTGTGTGTGTGTGTGTGTGTGTGTGTGTAATTCTGCTGCTGCTGCTTGAAAAAAAGAAAAAGAGAGAGAGAGAGAGAGAGAGAGAGAGAGAGAGAGAGAGAGAGAGAGAGAGAGAGAGAGAGAGATCATCACCATGAAAGGCGAGGGGAAAGATCAGCATATTTTGTACACATGCTAGTTTATTGTATGGAAGGAAATGCATGAATAATTGGTACAATATGAGTCTCAGTGTATCCCTGCTTAAACTGCTATCTTGGAGCTAATTGTTGACACTGTATGCCTGCTTAAACTGCTATCTTGGAGCTAATTGTTGACAAACAAGGCCTTGATTTTAACAGTAGACTTGGGCTGGATTGCAATTACAGATACCTTCCTATACCAGACTTGTCTTTTGCTACTTAGAAGTGTTGTATGTAAAATAGAGCATATGGGTGCTTTGCTTTCTACTTGCAATGGGTCATTTCCAATAAGTATCTTGTGATTTTTAAGTTGGTCAGGAATAAAAGGATCACTGAGTTATAAACATAAATTCTGTGAACAATCCCTACGAGATTCAAATTGAATCAGTTGCTGAATGGTGAGTCAACACATGTAATATGGAAACACTTATGGAAATCTCCTTGTTTCAGTGTCTTTATTACAGTTAGGACGGTTGGTTCAATACAAACCAAGATATTAGATCTGAGGTGGGCAACACAAGCCCATTTCCTTGCCTGTTTTTCTATAGGGTATCACCTGTTTGGTAAGGCAGCATTTTCCCATGGCATCCATCCATTCACTGAACAAGACTTTCTGAGGAGGTCGGTGCATGTTTTGAGAGACTCTAACTTTCCTAAGTCAGAAGCTTAAAAAGCATTCCAAATAGACTAGGTGAGACATTCCGCTGCAAGGCACCCTGAACAATCTGGAGGATAGGGTGGAAGACAAGAGTAAATGAGCCATGTATCACTCCATTAGATTCTGTCCTGGGACATATGATAAGGTTGAAAAACAGATGGTAGGAACATTTGCTTATTTCACATCTTTCAAGCAACCACTGAGAACTTAATAGACGTGACATATCTTTAGTAACTTTTCACAAATAATCTAATCACCAACATCTGATGTCACTGGGAGCTTTAAGGCTTGTAGCAAACTACACTTGAAGGTTCACATATGCAAACCACCAGGCTGTTGGCAACACAGCGAAGTTAACGCAGTATGGTTTGAATGACGACAATGAACGTTCCCTGATGGGCTGTCACTTTGCAGTCCACATTTGATTAATATGTTGGCTTGTTCCTTCCAACATTTCTTTGTGAGTCCTCAGTTTACTTTTCCCTGATTATGCTCTTCAAAGAGTTGTTTATTTTCTTCTAACAAATGGCTGATCTAAATGCTCTGGATACATTACACTGAATAATGACTGGAAATGACTGCATAATTTATAATGAGTCAAAGAAACATATTTTTTTCAGCCTCTCACTCATAGGTCAATGGGCAACTGTTGTCGGTACTGAGCCAAAATGCTGGAGTGATTGATATCCTGCAGTCTGGGTGGCAATTTCCAGTAGTCTGCATGAATTATTGATTAATGGGAAGAAACTGACTCATGGTCTTATGCTTTTGATTCTATTCCAACCCAAGCACAAAACCAACAATGCAACGTGAAAGTGAAATACTGTACTGTATGTGAGCACAAAAGTACATAGGGTCCCATAATTCTCCATATAGGGTACAAACAGGTGTAGTAGAGGTCTGTTGATGCATATAGCTACTGTGCTGTTTGAAATTCATGTTTTGCTTTGATTATTTGTCTGTTTTTTAAATTTATTTATTTAATTTTAAAATGAAATATAAGGAGGCATTTCTCTTTGGTAGTGATGTCAGCAACCTTTACAATAATTAACTGAAAAATTACATCTGAATAAGTAGCCCATGAAAACTAATTCTACTAACTACTTGGTATTACAGGACTCCTTGCTATGCTTGAATAACAATCCCCTGATTGTAGGTTTGCCACCATGACTGGAAACTGTACAAAATAAATCTCTCCAAAGTTCCCATACAGCTTGGATTAGAAAATGAAATTCCACCTAATATACAGGATTTTGAGAATCCAGTGACTTAATTATGCCATATGAACTCAGGGCTGCACTATTTCTTTCCTGCAAGGCTCTGGAGAGCACCAGGGTCAGGTGGAGGAGCCTTAATTCCCTCCCTCTTCCCTCCTCTTCTTCCTTCTCCTTTCTAGGAGTCTGTTTAGCTCAGTTTAAGCTTAGCCTAAGGCCTGGAATTTGGACAAAACAGGTGAAGCTAAAAACATCTCCAGTATAACCCAATGGACAGTGCAGGTCAGTTTTCTCATTAAGGATAAGAGAAAAGGTATATATTTGATGGATTCTCTAAAGAGGCCCATAATTAACTATCCATTGAGACCCAAGAATTAACTATCATTTCTTGAAGCAAACAGAGAACCAGTTTTCAACCTTGGGTCCTCATGTATTCTTGGGCAACAACTCCCAGAAATCCTGGCCAGCACAGTTAACGGTGAAGAATTCTGAGAGTTCTAGTCAAACAATATCTGGGACCTCAAGGTTGGGAATTCGTGGAATAGAGAATAGACAGTCTACCCCAGTGTTGGTGAACCTCTGCCATGGGTGCCAAAGGTGGCACTCAGAGCCCTTTCTCTGGGCACCCAACATGGCCCCTTCACAGCCAGCTGCATTCAGGCTAAATTGCTGTATTGGCACTTTGCGAAAAATTAACGGGTTTTGAATCGCAGTTTGGGCACTCAGTCTCTAAAAGGTTCACCACTACTGGTCTAGCCATTTCTTCCATCCCACATAGTACAATTTGTCCTTTGCTTATTTATTTATTTGTTTGTTTGTTTGTTTGTTTGTTTGTTTGTTTGTTTGTTTATACAACTTATATGCCGCCCAGTACTCAAAGGTCCCTGGGCGGCTTACAATTAAAATGAAAAGTTAAAGCAGTTAAAACGTTAAAAAAATGGACAATTAAAACAATAAAAACATTTAAGCACAAAAACTAAAATTGCCACCAAGACCCACAATCTATGTTATGTCAATTAAAAATTTCAGAAACAGGAAGGTTTTTACCTGGCGCTGAAATGTTATCAGTGTTGGTGCCAGGTGGATCTCACTTGGGAGGGCATTCCACAACCTGGGGGCATCTGCCGAGAAGGCCCTAGACCTACAAGCCATCCCTTTCACCTCCTTCAGGGAACTTAGCTTGTCTCTATTGTACTACCATTCTCATTTGTTTTTTGCAAAGTGATAGAGGCCAGAAAATAAGCAGCTGGACCTCAATGTACACAAAATAGGTGGGGTTATATACTTTATACATCACGGCCTCCCCCAACTTTATAGTTGTCCATCTTCTGTGTGACTTATGAAGAGCAACTAAGGAATGTTGACCTAGACATGTCACTGATAATCCAAACCTAGCGTGCTCTGATGTTAGCTGTTCCCATATAAAGTTGCCCTCTACCCTTAATCTCTAGTCTTTTCATCATCATACTTTGGACCTTAACTACGGATTCCACAAACTCAATCTTCTTTCTCATTTAGTGTGTAAAATTATCTGATATTTCTTCAAAACATGTTCCAGATCCTGAGGGCTTTAAGCAGAAATCTTTATTTTATGCTACCGGGGCTTCTCTCCCCACCCCGACTCTGCCAGGAACTCTTAATATATTGGGGAGTAAAATTCAAGGGCACCCTTTCCCCCCCACCACCAACAGCAAAGGCCTGACTGACATGCTGTTGGAAAATGCAGGACACTTGCATCACATGCATGAAATTCACTCTATGCCTGCTGGGGGAAAGATAACAGGTTTTTAATTAGGACTCCTGGTCCTGAAGCATTGCCCTCCCACCTGCTGAGACAAGGTGGGACAGCAGGGCGAGGGGATTTAGTTCCTGTTCTTGTGCTGGATGTCTTCTGGACTTCAATCACCTCTTTCATCCAGGGAGCGCAATACGACTTGCAAATTTTGATTAGCTCATAATGCTTTCCTTCCCTTTGCACTGTATGCCTCTTCTGTGATTGTATTGTAATATAAGGCAGGGAAGGTCTAGACACCCTGAAACACTGCTTGGCTTACAGTCCTAGGATAATGACTCTGATTAGCATCTTTTTAGCCTTTTGGTTTATTTGCTTGTTTTATCTACTCATACATTATTGCTATTCACCTTGCGTCTATTCGATCACACATAGTACATACTGTGAGCTGTAGCCCAGTATGGGGTAATGTGCCACACAGAATACCTCATTCTCTCCTGGCTGCAGCAAAGAATGGGAACAGAGAAGTCTTCCAGTTTTGATTTCTCTTATGTTCAAGTAGGTCTGTATTTATATGTACATTTGTGCACAGGTATGAATATATGTATGTACAGTATGCATAAGCAAGTATACAGTTGTGTGCTACATCTGCACAAGGGAAGTCATATAAGTCTCAGTGGCAAACCGCTACTCATTGATGATGGTGCTGTTTGTGCATTCTTTTGTCTGCATATTCAGAACAAAACTAGCACCTTCTTAATTTTCCATCAGTAGTTGTGCAATTTGCCTTCTATCATAGGCATCCTTCAGTCTTGAGAGACTATGGCCTTGGGCTCTGTACAGAAGTCCCAAAGCAACATCCAGTGTGGCTAAAAAGGCTAGGTAACTGCCTCTTGCCAGTTGTTTCCACACTGCATGTAAAGCTGATGTGGCCTCTTCGGAGCACTAGGCCTGGGAAAATTAATATGGAGGTTAAAACTGCTATCCAAGCAGCAAAAAACTCTTCTCCACATTGTTGGAATAGGAATGGCAGAGCTGATATGATTAATTCCAGCTTTGTTACAGAAATTACCAGAACATGATTATAGATGGCCATGAACTGCCTCCAGGACTCTGGCTCCAGATTTTGCCTCAAGGTTAACTCCTGAAGCCTTTTCCAGAAGTGGATATAACCACAAGGCAGTGGAGGTTTATAATCAGAGTTTTCTATCTCCTAGAAAATGGTTCTTCCATTTTAATCTGCAGCTGGGGAGTAAGGCCCTCTTCCACCTTCAAAACCGTTGACCATCTTCTCCTGTAACCCTGGGAAGGGGCCCTTATGAGGTACTACCAGCTGGGCCAAGTGGGCCAGGTGGGCCAAGGTTTTTAAAGGAGGTATTACTCCTCCAACACTCCCTCTCGCTCCAGCAATAATAAGACAACAATAATAGCAAAACAGGAGTAACAAGCTGGAAATCCTATACATTACATTTTCCGGGTATTATGCATTAAAGGCTACATGGGAAATATTCCATTTCCCAGATTGCAAAACCCCAGAACTCATTTTTTCTTATGTGAGTGTAAATCAGTAATAGGATTGTAGCCATAGTTATTTTCATTGCATGTATAAAGAAACTTTCAAATTGTGGAATGTTTTAAAAACAAAATCAAGGTGAAATAATTTCCCACCCATTTGTAGGGATGTATAGAATTTCTCTATTGCTGATTTTTCCAGTTGTGACCATTGTGTAGTTCAAAACTGCTGCATAACTCTTAGCTCTGTACCCCACAAATGTACGCAAAGCACAAATTATTGGTTAACAAAGAGAGACAGATAGCAAGAACTTGTTTCTTTATTGTGGTTCTCTTCATAACATTGATAATCCTTTTGATACAGTAATACAGTAATATAGTGTGTAAAGCTCCTCCAAGGTCCTCATAGCCCCCAATCTAAAGACTGAATTAGAGATGATGATGGTGATGATGATGATGATGACAGAACTGCAGAGCTGGAAGGGACTCTATGGGTCATCCAGTCCATCACAGTGGGGAATCAAATTCCCAACCTCAGACTGTTCTTGTTTTATGGGCAGGTAGACCTCTTTGATAATTTCAGTGTTTCATTAATCATTTTCATTAATTAATTAAATCAATTATTTGGCATTCTAAGTAATTAGGGGGACAGTATCAGTTGACTATTTATTTATTAAATTATTGGAATAGTTATTTGTTTATCTAAAAAAAATCAGTGTATAACCAAAAACTGTTGCACAGATCCATGAAATTCAAGGGGGAAATTACAATTTTAATATGTTGTTATCTGAGGAAGAGGGAAAAGGTGAGATGTGTACATACAACCCATGGACTTTTGTCTTAATGTACAGTATCTTCTGTCTATTAATATTGAGATAACTGGCTCATTTTGACAGAGCTGAGTAAGTTAGGAATGTGCATATGTAACATAATGTTACACCGACAATTGACTGCCACCCTAATTTGGGAGCTAGGTTCTGTTTTGCAATGTCTGCAAAGACTAGCAAAATCCTGAATAGACTTTGAACACCAGTGTTTTGAGTCAGCTAGTTGAAAAAGATAATTATCCTCCAGGCAAACTCATATCCAGTGTTCTATGTCCTGTCTTAGCTCCCTAGATGCCCTGAGCACATCCAGTCTCGCCTGGTTTCGGAAGCTAAGCAGGGTCGGCCCTGGATAGTACCTGGATGGAAGATCACCAGGGAATACCAGGTGCTGTAGGCGCCTGGAGTAGGAGCTGGCAAACCACTCCAGTATTCCTGCCAAGAAAACTCCATGGACATGGAGTCATGAAGAGTCGGTCACGACTGTAACGACACAACACACACACACACACACACATGTCCTGTCTTATAGCTTTTCCTTAGTACTGCATCTTCATGTCATATGTCTCCCTGAAATGGGTCTCTGAATGGGCACGATCCAAATACTTTGATAAATAAAATCTGTGAAACCTGTACATCTAAGCTGGTTTTGCTATCAGAACCTGATTTTGGGAATCTTGAGCATTAACTCACTGATTCAAGATCAAAAACCCTCTGCAGTGTGTGTCACTGCTGTACCCATTGGTTTTCGACATTGGAAAGGTGATCTGAACTAGAGGAAGTTTCTGGATAAACCTGAACAAAGAGCTGTAGGCAAGAAGTATTGCATCTTTGCCTCAAAGATATGTGAAAATAAAGAAGATGGAAGCAAGGAGGAGTGGAGATAAAAATATAGAGAGAGACATCGGTTTTTCTCGATCAGAGTGTATTATCCCATCCATTTGGCTTCATTTTTTCCTGATGCCCCATCCGTCAGCTGCTAAAAAACTAATTCTGTACGAAATAAATACAACTTGAGTAAATTAAGTGAAAAGGCTTCAGAGAACCCAATTACTCTCTGTCTCCAGGATGCTTGGGAATGGAGTTCATTTCCTCGTAATGAACACAACGGTGAGTGACAGCTTGGCAAAATGAGCCGTGGCTTCATCTGCAGCAGGAATGCGGAGAGCAAGTGCGAGAGGGAGGAAGACTGAGAAAGACAGGGAGTATTTATGAAGAGACACATGTGTGTATATAATCTGTGTCTGCATGTGCATGGTAGTGTGTGTTGCATATATTTTATATATGGCATGGAGCTTTTTCCCTTGAAAGACGTGCATTTATAGCCATTCATCTTGGTCCAGGCTACCTCATCGGCAAACTCCTGAGAGAAATCATGTTTATTATGGAAGCCATTTGTTAATAAAAATTGGAGCAGCAGCTCATTTACAAACCGTGACAGCTCTAGTTAAAGCCACCCAAGCGTTTCTGGTTTTCTTTCTTTCTTCCTTTCTTTCTTTCTTTCTTTCTTTCTTTCTTTCTTTCTTTCTTTCTTTCTTTCTTTCTTTCTTTCTTAAAGATTATCCTTGGCTTCATTTGCTTCACATTTTAAACTTTCCAGGCTATTTCTCCACCTTCTCGAAGGATGGTCCTGGCAGGGGAATTTCATAAATATTCCAAGCCAAAAAAAGAAGAAAAAATGCTCTCATCCACTGCCATGCCTTATAGCAGTGTTTTTCAAGCTTTTTTGGGCAAAGGCACACTTGTTTCATGAAAAAAATCACAAGGCACACCACCATTAGAAAATGTTAAAATTTTTTAACTCTGTGCCTATATCAATCTCTAAAAGGTTCGCCATTGCTGGTGTAGGGAGAAGCAGGACAGAGGGGCCCACCTCCTCAGCCCAGACCCGGCGGAGGCGTCCTCCATCTCCTCCTCCTCACAGCCCTGCCGCGGTGCTTGTGGGGCAGCCGGGCGCCCCTCCTCCCCTTCCCCTCACCTGGTGGTTTGTTCTGGGCTGGGGCTCCCGGGCCGGCTCATGTTGGCGGGCAGGCTGTCGGGCGGCTCAGTCCATTGGTAGCTCCCAGGAAAGGGGTGGTGGTGGTCCAGGGTAAAAAAGGAGTGGGGGAGAGGGAAGCGAGTGAGTCGCGGCAGCGGCGGCAGGCACAGGGCAAACACTAAGAGAATGAGCGGGGCCAGGTCCGGCCGGGAAGGAAGTGACGCCAGCGCTGCGGGCCTCGGGGGGGAGGAGCCAAGCTGGCCCTTGGATGCTATTTATAGTGCCTCCCAGCTGTGGGCCGCCCGCTGGCCCTGGGTTGAATTTCTTTAGAATTTTTCAATTTTTCCCACGGCACACCAGGCAACATCTCGCAGCACACTAGTGTGCCGCGGAACAGTGGTTGAAAAACGCTGCCTTATAGGAAGGCAATGAAGAACTTATATTCAGGCCTCTGAATACCTGACTGTGCTGGCAGATGTTGGGAGTTTGATTCCTCACTGTGCTTCCCAAGAGAAGAGCCAGCCTGTGCAGCATTGGGCAATCCTTGTGGTTCCAGAATGCCCCCCCCCTGAAAAATGAGGGATCAGATATCCATGTCCAAATACTCTAAAACCTAGAAAACCTTGGGGAAGGTTGTCTTAAGTTGGAATCTGGTTCATGGCATTCAGTAGGGGCATATCTGGGGAGGGGCCAGAAGGGTACATCTGACCTGGGCACCTGGAGGGGGAGCAGGAGGAGGAAGCAGTGCACCCTCCCACCACCCAGCAGTCCTCCTTTCCCCTAGAGCTTGACTACAGTCGAGTGGCGAAGCAGGCAGGCAGGCAGGAGTGCGGTGGCTGCGGTTTCCTCCTCCTCCTGTTCCTCACGCGCATGCATGCATGCATGCATGCACGCACGCACGCACGCGCGCGCGCGCACACACACACACACACACACACACACACACACACACATCCACCTTCCGTCTGTCCATGCACATGCACCAACCCCACACCTGCAAGGTTCACCCCCCCACCGTTGCTGGTTGGGTGCAATGTGGGGGTTTGGCAAGAAGGGTGCAAAACCCAACTTTATCCCCAGGCACTCCAAATCCTGGCTACGCATCTGGCATACAATTATTATTTTTAATGGCTGAAATCTTGTTGGGCAGTGGTACAAGTAGTGTAACTTTTAGAGAAGAATTATCATAACTTAAGAGATCTGTGTAAGCCTTGCCTGTTGCACACCTGGTCTTTTGACTCTATACACAACAGATAATGTCTCTGGAGAATTCTTAACATGACAATTAGCCTTATGAGGAGTTACACCTATGTTGCTTTGTGGCGCTCCCTATAGCACTGTTGATGTTCTCTGCAGTGTATCGTCCACTGTCTAACCCATCATTATTGCCACCACCATTGTAATTACTGTGCCATCACTTGGGTGCTACTCATGCAGCCCAGCCCTTTCCTGGTTTTTGCTTCTTGATGCTTGTACCGTTGGAAGTACAGTATATAACTCTTCAGCTGTGAACCAAGACAAGCACCTCCCATTTTTAATTTCTCATCATGCATTTTTCTGGAACATTTGAAGTAGTGCTGGGTAGTCTGCAATACTGCATCACAGGAGATTAAAGTTGGAGGTTGGGAGATTTAATTGCTACTGCCCTTTTTTGTCTTTGTGGTATGTTGTGTTTGGCAGTGTCCTTATTCAGCCTTGCTTCCTAACTTATCCTTGAGAAGTCTTTCTGAGGAAAATGACCACAAGCAGCTGCATAAACATGCCAGTAACTGTTGCCAGATCTGTGGAGGCTTCTTTCCATAAATTATATTTGTGTATTCTTGGGCAAATATCCAGTTTTTAATATGCCTCTGCCCTATCGCTCCTTGGTCACAGTTCATTATTATAAAATCCATCTTCCCTCACCACACCCACCCCTTCTTTTTAATCACAGCACGTTAGCTTTGATAGAAGGCCACATCATAATCCATCCTTCTTGCAATTCTTGTGGCATTCAGACCAGACTGTGCACTGTCAGTGAGATAAAGCAAAATATCTTTGTTGGAAGAGCATAGCCGATTTCTAACTGGAGGAGGACAAAATTGTGCAGCTGTATTTTCCTCCCTGTCTATATACATTCCTCTTCAAGATGCTCCACACAACTTTCCCTTAACTTTTATTACTGTTCTTTCCATTCATCCCAATTTTTCCTCTCACTGATGTCCATTGTTGTATAAATTGTATTTTCTATAGGAACAAATAATATGTCTCATTTGTTTTGGTGTGTGTGTGTGTGTGTGTGTGTGTGTGTGTGTGTGTGTGTGTGTGTGTGTGTGTGTGTGTGTGTGTGTTCTATTTTGTTTTGCCTTACTCACAAGATTGCAGGGTTTTTAAGAGAAAATCTGCAAATCACCTTTTGATTATAGCGTTTTCTTCATGGTTCTTATGAAAGTCCGGTTACTAAGTCCACTCTTTGGAGGTAGGAAGCTGTCTCTGAAAATCCATTGGCTGGGCTTTATTGACTTTTTGCATGTTCCCTTCCAGCAGGAATTGAAATAAATGCTTGCAAAGAGTCCAGCCAATTGAGCTTGTTATACACAAGACACCACAGAGTGAGAATAATGGCCATGTGAGGAAAACGAACCCTGGGAAGCTTTTTGTACAGGATTTCTGGATGGCAGGACGCAGCTGCTGTCCCTGCACAATATGTCATTTTGGATTGCAGAGAGGAAGGATTGGGCAGACTCTTTATTGTGGAAGACACTGAGCAGGGCCAGTCCTATCATTAACCAAACCAAGACAGGCACTTCAGGCTGTGGAAAGGTCCACATGGAGAAGGGTATACATTTAGACTCTTGTGCACACCATGAACTACACAATGCAAATCCCCCATCACACATAAGCATTAGCAGAGGCAACACTTGCACACCTGCCAAACAGAGCATAGCCTCACTCCCACATTCCTTGATTTTCTGTATAGCTTCCATGACACGGGCTGGTTTCATTCATAAGACATAGTTACAATGGGTCCCACAGATGATTTTCTTTTATTTTTATTTTTGGACTTGGTGTCTCCCCTTGTCTGCCTTGAAGAAGAAACCAGCCAAAATTATTGGAACCAAATAGTGTGATGTAGAATGAGGAAGTAAGGCCAGAACTACTACTACTATACTTCTTCTGTGTCTAGATCAGCTCTTGAACTGCCAAAAAGAAACTTTTCTTTTCCTTGAACTGCCAAAAAGAAACATTGCCCAAAACTAGATCATTATTTGTCCATGTTTCTGGTAACAACCAGCACACAAACACAAACAGACAAACAGGGTCTGTCTCTCTCTACATTTACACAGTGTGTTGAGATCCGCCAGCAACCCCCATTTCACCTTGCTGGTCTTGCATCTAGGTACACCAACCCTAAGTCTATTCAGAGATCTCCAAGTAGCAAAAAGGAGCTGAGATCCTTCAGCAATTCCCTCCTTTAATGTTATTCTTTGTTCAAATCAATAGTCTTCCTCCTCCACCTTCTATTTTGATCTCGCTCTTGCGTGTCCTCTAGGACATTTGTTCTTGTCATAAAGCTCTTCCTAAATCTAAGTCAATGTTTTTGGGGCACATGTCTGTGCAGGGGATATTGGGGGGGGGGGTGTCAGTTTTTTTCTGGCTCTCTTGGCATCTGCTACTTCTCTCCTAATCTTGGGTATAGTGATGTCAGTGAGAGGATATGATTTCTCTGTTGGTGTACATTTGAGACCATCTTGTCATAATCTGCACTGCTTCATTAACAGCAACATTGACTTTTTTCACATGCGGAGATGCACACTGCAGATACCCCCACAAGGCCATAACGGATGTCAGTAGCATTGATGGTCAACCCCCACCCCACCCCCGGTCTAAGTTTCCTAATTATATTATCCTTTGAGCTGATTTTAGCCTTCATATTCAGGCAGTGTTGTTTGAATAAGAGTGTCCTGTCAATAGTCATACCATGATATTTTGGTGTCGAGCAATGCTGTAGTTTAGGGGTCCCCAAGGTTTTTTTTTAACAGGGGGCAGGTTCACTGTCCCTCAGACACTGTTGGGGGCCACACTGTAGTTTCTAAAAATATGAACAAAAGAACAAAACAGGGGGAGGGGGAAGAATGGACCACACCAGGCCCTCCCATGTTTAAATGCCCTACTCTTCAAAGCAGTGCTGGCGCGCCGGTCATCTGGATGAGGGTGAATGTGGGGACCACACCAGGCCCTCCCATTTCAAACTCCCTGCTCAGCTGTAAGCAGCACCCAGCCCAGCCCAGCTTCCCCACACAGAGCTCCCTGGCTACCTGGTACCTGTAAAGAAGTTTGGGTAAATTGACCTTGAGCTCATTGTGCTGCTCCAATCACAATTGGCTCCGCCAGCAGAGGGGAGCCACCCAAGTGCCCACCCATGAAGGAAAGAGGAAGGCAGGCAGGAACCAAACCAAAAGAGTGGCTGGAGTGGGTGGGGGTGGAGAAAACAGCCCATGCAGTTGTGTGCATGCACACCTCCTCGCCTCACCCAGCCGGCCTCCTCCCTTTCGCTCCACCTGCCAGTTTATAGTTTCTGCCCAAAGGATCCTTGGTTGGGCAGTATAGTCTTCCAGTCTTGATCTGGGTACAGCCATGTATTGTCCTGATGGTAGGACTTACACTATATAATTCTGGATTGAGCAACCATTTAGATGTTGAGTTGCCATTTTGTGTATGGTTGCATCAGCTCATGGGAGCAAATATGGGCTGGGAGTATTTAGATAGATAGATAGATAGATAGATAGATAGATAGATAGATAGATAGATAGATAGATAGATAGATAGATAGATAGATAGATAGATATAGATCATTTTCATACTGCCCTTGTCTCAGTATCTACTTTATGGAACTTTTCCCAAAGAATAAAAGAAACCTCATGTTTACATTATACAGTACAGTACGTCCATATAAAATGGGAATAAAAAGTGAGCTTTCATTGAAAGGAGATGAAAAATTCTCCCCTTTCTCCATAAAAACTTCTGCTTTTCACCCAGTAATCATTGCAGTTTACCAGATAATCTGTTTTCATTTAGTCAGGGGTTGAGGTTTGAGAGCAGAATGTTTCCATTAATAGTAATAATATTTATGTGTAGTTGAACCTCAATTCAATTTTACCTATCTATTTAGATGACTTTCCTGTCTTCTAACTTTGAAGTTTGAAGTACTAATAAATCTGTTACCAGCTCCTTCCTCTGGGACTATGTAACATTCCCAAAGCCACATAGATTGGAGCATACCAAATCCCCATAGTCTCTCTCTCTCTCTCTCTCTCTCTCTCTCTCTCTCTCTCAAACACACACACACACACACACACACACACACACACACACACACACACACACACACACAGAGAGAGAGAGAGAGAGAGAGAGAGAGAGAGAGAGGTGATCTCACCTGTCCCTTATTCTAGGAGGTATTGTCAAGATTTGAACTCTCATTTCCTGGCTCCAGAAGCAGACATGGCAGCTGATTGAGCTATGGCATCTCTTCATGAATAATAGTCACCAGCTGACTACAAACAACAGCAGGATGTTTTCCCAGCCCCATCACTATAAACAATTTGCTTTTTAAACTCCTCAGTGTGGAGTCTTGATTTTCTGTGATAAGAAACACATGCTCATCATAATTCTGTAAAGAATAAATAATTTCATATTGGAAGTTTTACTGAGATTTTACTTGAGTTTTGGAGGGGGGGCTTGAGATTTAGAAAGCACCAGTGTAAAGCTACACCAATTATCCAATCACTTCAACTAGCTGCCAGAATCTTAGCTCTGTGTGGAAGGGAGTATAATTTAGACATTTTCTAGCTTTTTTAGTTGGCAAGAAACATTTTGCCAACTTCATCTAAATCTGTATTTACCCTAGCTTAGGGGAGGTGAACCTCTCCTAACAGGTGGGATGAATGCGCTTTCATAGTTATTTTGGGCTACCTATCCATGGTGGATGAGGCCAAAGTCAAATGTGGGGATCTAAAAATGCCACCATATTTTTATCTTGAAGGTCCTATTGTACTACTAAGCCTAGAGATGTTCCAACCTTTTAGAGTGGGGGTCAGGAGGCATATAAACAGTTTAGGACAACTCAGCATCATGATAATAGAAGAAAGGAGACATGGCCACATGGAGAAAGTCAAGTAGGCTGAACTGGGAATGTCAAGTAGGCTAAAGTGGGCCAGATTTGGCCTCAGAATCTGAGGTCCTCTCCCACCCATAAAATCTATGTAAGTTATCCCATCTGGAAGTCAAAAAGGAATGGGCAACTCATGGTGTTTCTTGACCATGCCACCTTCTCATGTTCACCTATATAAGCCATTTTCAGTCTTTGGATATAAATGGGTTAAAACTGCTTTGCTTAGATTAGGACACAAATTTTCAACTGACTCTTTCAGGATAGAATGTGGAATTGCAGTGCTCTTCTTCTTGACACTGAGCAGGGTGACAGGTTTGTTTCTGCTCCCAGTAGGTAGAACAGCCCAAAAGGCCTATTTTTAATGGAGAATTTGCCAGTTTTATGAAAAGAAATATACAAGTTGTGAAATTGCCCTGTTGCATGAATTCAGTGAAACTACTTTTTTTTGGTTTTAAGAATTTGAAGAACTAGATGGGTTAATTGCATCCTTACTAATAACCCTTATTAAATTGCTAATTGTGTATAAGTATTATGTGTAGGGGTGTGCTTTGTTTCTCAAAGGAGACCTTTTACACAAATCATATAAACTTTATGGGATGAGGGTGGAACGAAGTATATTTTTTTCTTGGCTGGAACTGAAGAATCTTGGGGTTTTAACATTTATTGCAGTGGTGTCTTGTCCTGTCAAGACATCCCGACTAAAGAAAAATGAAGAACTTATTGGCCAGAATTCTGTTTTCATTTGCATAAAGTTTGCCTAGCTTGTAGTGTCTAATCGTAGCTATGTGATGGGGTGACAGCATAACTCTTGTATGGCTGGCATTGGAGGTGGGCACGAAATGATTTTTTTTTTTTTTCATTTTTTGTTTCATTATAGAAAAAAAAAAAAAACCCCGAAGTGCCCTTTTTAAAAATGAAACGAAATGGAAATGTTCATTTTGTTCCATTTCATTTTCATTTATTATTTATTTTGACAAGTGCTGACCTTGGTGGTTGTCAAAATAAATAATAAAAATAAGTGCCAACCAACCAGCTGGTTGGCACTAGACTAAACTAAGAAAAGCACAGACTGGCCCGCAAGCCAGCTGGTCAGTGCTAGGTAAAAGGGGGGGGGGGAAGCACCAACCTGCCCATGGGCCAGCTGGTTGGCACTAGTTAAAAGAAAAAAATGCTGACCGGCAGAGCCAGTCTGTAAAAACCATTTTAAAAAGTGAAACAAAATGAAGAACGAAATGATTTTTTTAAAAAAGACGTTTCATTCCAAATGAAATGAAATGAAATGAAATGAAAAACAAAACAAAACAAAAGATTAAATGAAACTCCATTTTAGCATTTCATGCCCATCTCTAGCTGTCATGTGTCCAAGTACAAAGCTGAGAAACCTCTTCTAATTGGTATTCTTAGTGAATATTATGGTATTTCTATCCCTAAAATAGGGATGTCCCTACCTATAAGAGATGAATACTGTTGTTTATTTTGAAATCCTATTTTGCTATAGTGTCTGTTGTAATAATGCAGATTTTTGTGCATTAGTTTATAGGAAATATTTCTTGCAAAAAAAAATTTGTCAGGGCAACCTTACTCTGAGAGAGTTTGTCCATGTGTCAGCACTTGTCTGGATAATGTATTCTCGATGGCTTTCACAGCCAGGATCTGAACAACTTGTCTGGATAGTTTTTCGCATATTCTGTCTTCCTGCCCTTTTTATGCCACTGTGAGAGAGCATTTCATCAAACAATTACTGGATTTATTGTAAATACCATTATCTGAAGACCTCATCCCTGCACTATTAGAAGATAAGAATCCTTATTTCTCTATAGCAGTTGCTAAAGATATTGCTGCTTTTCACCCCTCCAATATCACTGAGCCCCAAGTTATGTACATATTTTGTTTTTTGCTGCTCAAGAGTTTTTCACTTCTAACAAGGGAAAGGAAAGTTCTGTAGAAGAGAATTTTTAGTACAGTACCACCTCTAAGTTCAGACCACAGATTTTCATAGGATGGAGGGATGACAGCTGAATTGGGACTCATCTGCTCTAATTAGGTAGGACAGATGCACTTTAAAGCATCTAGTCCCTGTCCAGGCCAGAAATCTAGGACTTTTCCTGCAGCTTACAATTTTTTTTCCTGCTTTCTCCTTGTTTAGTTTGTTTATCTCTTTCCTTCTACTTTCCTTTTCTTTTTTCCTTTGGAGATAACATGGGTGAGTGCAATAAGTGAACCTGAGATGATACAAACAACCAAGGGGGGGGGATCCAACTGATGGCTTCTCTCATCCAGCTTTTTTTTTTCTTTTCCATGGTGAATTTCTAGGCATGTTGGACTGATGACACTGTGCAGACTCCCAGCAGAGAGGATGTACGCTTGTGCCTACAACTGTCTGGGATGGAATTCATTAGGAACCTTTGTCTTTGCAGCTGTCTCTTGGATTATATCATTATTGATCCTGCCTGCCCATGACCAATGGGAAATATGTGGAAAATGATGAAGCTTCTTCAGATGAGGGAGTTCATCATCTTGTTCTAACAAAGCCACAGCCCTTAGGGGAGGGTGAATAGCCTTAGTGTAGAGCCTATTTCAAGATGTTATGGCTATCACATCTTGTTCCCTTTTGTTTTTTGCCAGGATAACATTCAATTACCCCACACAACAACCACTTCTCTTAAGGGTGATTGAGGCAGCTAATCACTTGCCCCTGTTATTCAGAGACTAAAACACAGACCACAGTATGTGAAGCCACCTGGGATGACAAGTTGAGCCACCACTAGGCAACAGAAAATGGGAGGAAACACACACTTCCATTTACAGTGCAGAAAAAGGATTATTGGATTTTTTCCCCTATTTCCCATTACCTACCTTGAATTGACTCTCTTTATCACCTAAGGAGGCTGCTCAGAGCCTGTTTATTTTCATGATGGCATATCATAGCCCGGCTAAATTTTATATCATGTTGTAGATGGCTCTTTTGATTTAGGGCAGTGGGCTCCCTGTTAAATATAAAAGGAAAGGTCCCCATTATTTATAGCCTTAAAAAGCATTTTGTTTCTTTCATTTTGTGGCAAAAATTCTTTTAAAAATTTGTTATTAACTAAACAAAATGAAATGAAGACTGGAATGAAAAGAAAAGAAACACTATATTTCCATTTTGTGCCCATCTCTAATACTATGCTATTTCCAGGGTGCTTTGTCTCATGTAGAATATCCTCCCACTCAGAAAAAAAATATTAGGGGAACAACTGCCTTCCCTCCCCAGCATGCATTAAAAACTTCCCTTGAAATAAATAAGTGCTGTATTTTTCGCTCTATAAGATGCACCTGGCCATAAGACGTACCTAGTTTTTAGAGGAGGAAAACAAGAAAAAATGTTTAGTCTAAGGTTTCATGGTTGGGGAATCTTGGCTGCAAAAGGGGAGGCTTGCAAACAAGGTGATTGGAACTGTGGAATTCAAGCTGCAAAAGGGGAGGCTTGCAAATGAGGCGATTGGGATTGTGGAATGCAAGCTGCAAAAGGGGAGGCTTGCAAATGAGGTGATTGGGACTGGGGACTGCAAGCTGCAAAAGGGGAGGCTTTCAAATGAGATGATTGGGACTGTGGAATGCAAGCTGCAAAAGGGGAGGCTTGCAAATGAGGTGATCGGAACTGGGGAATCTAAGCTGCAAAAGGTGAGGGTTGCAAATGAGGTGATTGGGACTGGGGACTGCAAGCTGCAAAAGGAGAGGCTTGCAAACAAGGTGATTGGAACTGTGGAATGCAAGCTCTAAAAGGGGAGGCTTGCAAATGAAGTGATCAGAACTGTGGAATGCAAGCTGAAAAAGGAGAGGGTTGCAAACTAGGTGAGCAGAACTGGGGGGGTGCAAGCTGCAAAAGGGAGGCTTGCAAATGAGGTGATTGGAACTGTGGAATGCAAGCTGCAAAAGGGGAGACTTGCAAACGAGGTGATCAGGACTGGGGAATCTAAGCTGCAAAAGGGGAGGCTTGTAAATGAGGTGATTGGAACTGGGAATCCAGGCTTCAGAAGGGTAGCACAGAGGCTCCATGGAAGAGATATCTTTGCAAACAAGGTTATTTTTGATCAGGTAATCATGGCTGCAGAAGGGGAGGGGTGAGGAGAGGCTCCCTGGAGGAAGCCTTTTTGTAAATGAGGTAATTGGAACTGCAGACTCCTGGCTGCAGAAGGAGATGGGAGAGGATCTGTGCAGATAACTTCTCTCTAAAGGAAAAGTTGTAATACTGTATATATATAGCAGGGACTCACTACTGTATTCACTTTATGAGACGCACAGACATTTCCCCTTACTTTTGAGGGTAGGAAAATGTGTCTTATACAGTGAAAAATACAGTAAATCTGCCTTTAGTCCAGCCACCTTCAACCCCTCAAAATAGTCAACAATGCCTCCAAATGCCTTTCAGTTAATTTAGAAGTTATAACAAATGTCTTTGTCTTCCCTATGCCTAAATCCAGGGGGATAATGAAGCCTTTGGTTTCCAAATGAAGATTGTGCTTCTGACCTTAGGGGACGCAGACCATACCCAAACTGCTCTAGGATGAAATCACTTGCTGCCCAAAGAACTGATGTGGGATCCAGATCAAGTCTCATCTTCTATGTGTACCCATTGCAGTTTTCAGTTTTAAAATCCAGGAGGGGAAATGGAAAGCAGCAGCAGCAGCAGCTATACTTAGCCCATGCCAAATCTGAGCTCAGAATCCTTCCCTAGCGTATTGAGATAAACACACTGTCTCTGCCATGTCTGCCTGGGAGAACCTCACTAATCCTTTCAGAAAAGCCCCTCGGGGAATCCAAAGCTGCTTTTCATTAGGCCTACAAGCCCAACATGCTCCCTAGCAGCTCAGACGCCGCTGATAGAAAGCCGGTGTCTGCCTTCTGCATTTAAAACTGGAGGGAGCTGTGAATGTGTGCAGAGGGAGCAGGATGGATATTACCTCTTTCACTTTTCATTGTGCGTACTTGCATCAGGGAGACCACAGCCTTCAGACAAGGCGCGGAGGAGAAGAGAGACAGGAGGGGACAGTGTACGTCAGGTGTCTGCAGTCATTTGGATTCTCTCGCAGTGTTAGAAGAAAGGCAAGGAGGCCTGGGGTTGCTTTCTGAAGTGCACCAGGGCATGGCTCCCATCTTTTAATGCAGAAAGGAAGAGCCATGGCAGAGCTGAGTCCCAAAGCCCCATCTAAATTCAAGAGGTCCTGTTCCTCTGCTGTAGTTTTTGACTCATCTCTAGAATTCCTCTTTAATGCATTGTTCCTTGAAGGTGTCTTTTTCTCCTCTCCTGCCTCAGACAGATAAGGCTCCATGACTTGAGAGCTTCCACAGCAATTGTCTTCCTCTTTTGATCAATACAAAGAGCTCTTCTTCTGAAGTTGTCCTTTGGTGAAAATACAGCACTGACCTAATTCAGTGTGGGGGGAAAAGGAAGAGCCATTTCAGATTCCCATTCCAAGAAGACACATTGTTTTCATGAAGCGCTGGCAACTGAATAATTGTATTAAGGAATATTCCTCAAGGAATCAAGATCTGTGATAGACATGGGCACGACTTGGCGAAATTGTTGTTTCCGCTTTCGGATATCGTTTCCGTTACGTAATGGAAACAGTAACGACAATTAAGCTGTCAGAACTCGAACTCGAACCGAAAAAAGAAAAATTGGGTCTGATTTGTCGTTGTCATTCCTGGCATCGCGCGGCGATCGTGCGATGCCAAGTGGCACAGAAAAAAGGTTTTAAAAATAAAAAAAACCCTGATTCCCGGCCAAAAAAGCAGGCGGAAATATGCCTGCCTGAGGGCACCTACCAGAGGGGTGGTTTCTGGGGGGGGGTCCCCAGCCTTCCCCCCCTCCTGTCCTGGGCTGCTGGTACCGGGCTGGGAGGGGGCATCCTCGGTGTCTCCATTTGCCATGCGGTGCGGGGGGATCCAAAATGGCGTCCGCAATATTTTTTTTTGAAATCGTGGTAGAAAAAACCACCAAAGCACCACAGAAACATGCGAAAATTAGCTATTTTAAATGCTTGAATTTTTACAGTAGCAGCAGTGGGTTTTTTATAGCAGTAAAAGGTCGCACTGATTTTATTTTATTTTATTTTTATTTTTATTTTTTTACACCTGCACAATGATGGGCTGGCCATGGGATGGGACCATGCAAATTTTTGGACCAATTTTACCAATCGCATGGCCAGGTTTTGACTGACACTTCTGGATGTGCAAGAGGGCATAAAAAGCTGAGGCACTCCCAGAAGAGTCGCAGTCAGGGCTTGGATATGGGTGGGAGAGGGCTGTGTGTAGCTGGCTGCTGTTCTAGACTAGTTTCAATTTCACGGAGCCTTTAGATTTCAGTTAGGCAGGCAGGGAGGGAATTGATTCAACTGAATTTTTAGGAAATAATAATAATTCCTTTCATTCTCTGTCTGCTGTGGGGAATAGCAATGCAGTTTATTCTTTTTTATTCTCCTGCAGTTTGTTAGGATTTCTTTTCTGATAGTGCTTCAAAGGGGGGGAGGTTTGAGTGGGAGGGGAGGTGTGGATTTATTTTAAAAATTTCATTTGCTTGGTGGCAAGCCAAGGTCCTTTCATACCCTGCCTGCAGCTCTGCTGTGGGTGCACTGCCCACTTTGTTTGCAATAAAAATTGCAATTGCTTTATTCGATGCAGTCTTGTGCAGCAAGTCAGTTTAAAGTGTTTTCCGCCTGCTCTGGGTCATTGCGGGACCTGCGCCCGCCGCCCGCGCACCCGCCGCCCGCGCACCCGCCCCTCCCCCTGCCACTGCCGCCGCCTGCCCATGCCCCCCGCCACCCTGCCCACCGCCTAGGGCGCAAAAACACCTAGCGCTGGCAGGACGCCACTCGCTGGGACGTCAAATCGCGCGAAATCACGGCGGCGGTGGTAACGACAAACGACATGACGAAACGACAAATTTTTAAAAAATTTCACGAAAAACGGAAACGACCTGAAACAGACCCGTCCCGAAAAACGACAACTCGAAAAAAAAATTCTGGTCGTACCCATCTCTAATCTGTGACAAACACAATCCAATGTATTAATACCTAATAGAGAACCACTGCCAGGTTTTAAACATTCGTGAGGGCAATGTTTCTTCTCTTGTATTGATTTCTGATTTTAGGTCATCACAAGATACTTTTGATGGCCCCACCATGTATTTGAGTTTTGCTGAGTGTTGAACAATCTGCTTGGTTTGTACTAGGCAGACTGCAAAACCAGGAAATCTGTTGCACCCTTGACATTCATCGTGGCTCCTTGACTGTGTTTGGGCCATATATTTTGCAGGTTTGCAGTAATGATTGGATATTTTTTTTGGGGGGGGGTCATGTCTGCTTTAGACATCATGCAAGAATAGATAGATAAAATAACAGGTATTGGAGTTTCATAACCAATGTGTCTCCATGTCCCACCTACCTGCAAACACATGTTGCATTCATAGTGCACATTTTAGGTGTGTATTTTAAATATCTTTGTAAGTGTTTGAAGCTGGTGTTCCATGTGTGATAGTTTATATATTTTCAGAGGGAAAGTTATCTCTATTTCATGCAGCAAGAATCTTGTCACACCTTAAAGACTAGTAGGGTGATGTGGTACCCCTGAGGACAGTCACACTAACCTGGCTGGATATTGGGCCAAGACAGGAGAAGTGGAAGAAGGGCTTCAAAAAGAACAGGACATCTTTTTTGAATGAGCTGGCACTGACATTTTGCATCTTACTGATGCTTGGACACTAAAGCTTTCTAAGATTGTGTGGAAACATGGACAGCAGCTGCCAAACAGAGCAGACAAAATGTGGTTAGTTGGTTTCTATTGAGCAAGACACCAAAGGCTGATACTTCACATCCATCTCATCGCTGTTTGTGGTCCCGCTGGGGACCGGTACAAAGAAATCTAACTGCACATCCATTGTGGGACGAAGGGAGTTCGTCCCAACCACGCCCCCTGAACTGCAATCTAAGCGGGATGAGAGATTCCACTCACTGGTCTCAGGACTCTCCTCGTCTCACTTCTTGTTCCGATAGGAGAGCCCGTGAAGTCAGTCTCCTCCCACAACGTGCCATTCTCCATCTAGTGGCAGGAGTGCAAAGTGCCATTTGCCAGTACATTCCCTATGGAGTCAGCAACACAGTGCAGAGAGATTAAAAGACAAGTGCCTCAAACTCAGCTCCATAACAAATTGAAGGCAAGGCTTTGGATAATCGAATAATTGAAAAATGGAAGGTTGGGCCGAAAAAAAATGGAGAACAAAGGCAGGGAATTTCACATCTCATCACGGAACGAGGATGTGTGGTAACAGTCATGCCGGAATCATCCATCACACCCGTGCGTACATGGGAACAGGGACAGAACCACAAGAAGACCACATGACCACGACCGACATTAACACACAACAAACTTCCTCCCAGGACGAAAATGGACATGAAGTAACTGTCAAAGCATCTGACTCTGGATAAAGCAGGTTCCTGTGGTTTTTGTTTGAGAAACTTAACGGAAGGTCCCAACTCTCCTTGTTTCTGAGGTTAGCAAGAAGGCACGAACCTGTATCATGTCAGCAGTGGTCTTTCAGTCAAAACAAAATGGCCTTCTTCCCAGAGAGACCTGCAGTGGCCATGGCTTCATATCCATAGGCTCTCTCAAGCCGCCGTATTTGGCAGCTGTGCCATTGTGCAAGAGCGGCATTTATAATTTAAGACTCTAGCAGGTACCCCATTGCCATCCTGATTTTCCCCTTGCAAGTTGAGCCTTCTCATGACTTGGGCTTGTTGCCTTCCACCAAAAAATTGCTAGTCAAATTCCTTGGTGACCTTTGCTGCTGAGAAGTATCCCTTATGGCAGACATACCCAAACTTTGGCCCTCCAGATGTTTTGGACCAAAACTCCCAGAATTCCAAGCCTGTATTTCCAGTGGCAAAGGGTTGTGGGAGTTGTGGTCCAAAACGTCTGGAGGGCCGAAGTTTGGACAAGCCTGCCTTATGGGCTTGAGAAGTTGAGTGAGGTTGCAAGCTGTGGTAAGGGTGAGTGCAGGGAGAAGAATGGATTGAAATCTTGCAAGGAAAAACTGGAGCCAACCCAGAAGGTGCCTTGTTCTTGAAGAGATGGGTCATATGGGCTTCCACCTGAGAAGCAAAACATCTGTGAATGATTTAGTTATTGGTGGACTTGAGCTCCACAAAGAACTGGGCAAGGAATATAGGCTTCCTTACTCTTCTGTAGCAGCAGCACCCAGCAGCCACTTAACTTCCCTGGCCACCACCTTCAGGGTTGGCTGCATGACTATTTGGAGCTGAAAGTGAAGCAGCAACAGAATTCTCCATGACAGGAGCTGCCACATGTATCACCAAAGACAGCACTCATTGTGGCAATTGCACTAGCACATCCCCAGCAGCCTGGCAGGGAGCTGCACCAGCTACAAAAAAGAATGGTCTGCTAGGCAAGGCTCTAAAGAGAGTCAGATATTCTGGATGATGGAGGAGCAGCAAGTAGCAACTACTGCACCACCACACCAGCCTGACACAGAGCTGCACATTCTTGGCTCTGAACAGCTGGACTGAGCATACTTTCAGAGCAGCAGTGTCCCTACCTTGCAAGACATGGGTGTTTTAAGACTTTCAAGAGAGGTTGTGAGCCGGATTTGTATGCAGATGCCAACAGTGGTGATATCAGGACATGGGACTATGTATACAGATGGGGACTTGGCATGAGGCATGGCACATTAGTGTTGTACTTCTTATCTCTTGGGGTGGTATAATCAGTGCTTGCACTGAGCAGGCTGCAGGTGGTTGGGAAGGCAGAGCTGTTAAAACAGCATTTCCATATGTCTGTCTTGCTGGCACGTCATCTCCTCGAGACAGCATCTTTTTCAGAGGGCTCCAGGAGAGAGGAAATGAAAATGTAGGCTTTTCTAAATCTCTCTCTCCAATTCTTCCTCCAGATTGTTCTCCCCCCACACACACACACAATGAACAACTAATTTCTTTCATTTTCCTCCTGTTGGTAAGAGAACATTTTAGTTCTCCCATGGTGAACCCTATTACTGAAGGCTTTATTCTCCCCACCTGCCATTGGCGGATTCCTGCAGGGGGTTCAACAGGGGCCCCCACCAACTCTGTGGGAATGAAGTCGGCAGAGCTGTATTAATCCAGACGGGTTTTCTTTCCATCCCTTGCCTGCTATTATGGCAGCCTCAGCTGGTAATGAAAGACCTTTTAGGGAATGGGGGAAATAAAATAATCTTCTACAAACACAAGTGTGTCTGGACTGTGATTATCCTAATGTAATTGGCGAATGAACTCTGATTATGGGTGTCTTTCTGTATGGGTGGCGTTCCTTAAAATGCTTATATGCTAATCCACTGATTGATACATTGACACTAACACGCTTTTATGGTGTGTAGATTACTATTCATTAGCATCCTAGAATTTAGACAGCTTAAACTGGTCTGGCCTTTTCTCTGGCATGATGATTTGGGATGAGCTGAAGCGTCAGTAAGTAGTGCCTACAGATTCTGTGAATTTCCCCATGTAAATAACAGCTGGGGGTGACAGAGGAAAGCAGCAAAGAATAGTGGGGAAAGGTTTGCTTAATGCACACTGCAGAAGCCTGTATTGTCCCAGATGGTGATGGTGGTGGTGTGTGGTCTGTAGTGGTGGTGATGGTGATTGTACTGGGGGGGGTTGTAAAACTTATCTCTAGGGGAAGACAGGGTGCTTCTCAGCAAACTTCACAAGTTCCTACATTTAAAAAATGCAGAATGTGTGTGTGTGTGTGTGTGTGTGTGTGTGTGTGTGTGTGTGTGTGTGTGTGTGTGTGTGTGTGTGTGTGTGTGTGTGTGTGTGTGTGTGTGTGTGTGTGTGTGTTGGGGGAGAAGTGACATGATAAGGGGCACCCTAGAATAAGAGACAAGTATAAGCAGAGAGTGTTTGTTAGCTAATTTGGATGTCTAGGCTTTCTGCCCTTGTTGTTGTTCAGTCGTTCAGTCGTGTCCGACTCTTCGTGACCCCATGGACCAGAGCTCGCCAGGCCTTCCTATCCTCCACTGCCTCCCGGAGTTTTGTCAAATTCATTTTTGTTGCATCGATGACACCGTCCAACCATCTCATTCTCTGCCGTCCTCTTTTCCTTTTGCCTTCGATTTTTCCCAGCATCAGGGACTTTTCCAAGGAGGAGGTGGCCAAAGTACTGGAGCCTCAGCTTCAAAATCTGTCCTTCCAGTGAACATTCGGGGTTGATTTCTTTTAGAATGGATAGGTTTGATCTCTTTGCAGTCCAGGGGACTCTCAAGACTCTCCTCCAGCACCACAGCTCAAAAGCATCAATTCTGCGGCAATCAGCCTTCTTTATAGTCCAGCTCTCACTTCCATACATCACTACTGGAAAAACCATAGCTTTAACCATCCTGACCTTAGTTGGCAAACTGATGTCTCTGCTCTTTAGGATGCTATCTAGGTTTGCCATTGCTTTCCTCCCAAGAAGCAGGCGGTTGCTGCAGTCGCCATCTGAAGTGATCAAGGAGCCCAAGAAAATAAACTCTGTCATTGCCTCCATTTCTTCCCCTTCATTTGCCAGGAGGTGATGGGACCAGTGGCCATGATCTTAGTTTTTTGATGTTGAGCTTCAGCCCATTTTTCCACTCTCCTCTTTCACCCTCATTAAGAGGTTCTGTTAGGAAAGCCTAAAAAACTGCCAAAGATGGAAACGGGAGGGGCAGTGGGGAATAGTGGTTCTCATACTACAAAACATAAGGGGGTCCGGGGGCGGCAGGGGGGCAGCAGGCTGGGCAGCGCCCCCTGTCCATTTTGGCACCCTAGGCAACTGCCTACTTTGCCTTAATAGATGTGCCGGCCCTGCCTGTAGGTGTAGTTGTAGGAAAAAAACCAAAGATGGAAACATGAATATTCTCATACTACAAAACATAATTACTGTACAGTCACTTAGATCAGAAGGTGTGTGTGTGTGTGTGTGTGTGTGTGTGTGTGTGTGTGTGTGTGTCGTTACAGTGACCGACTCTTCGTGACCCCATGTCCATGGAGTTTTCCTGGCAGGAATACTGGAGTGGTTTGCCAGTTCCTACTCCAGGCACCTACAGCCCCTGGTAATCCCTGGTGGAATTCCATCCAGGTACTAACCAGGAGCGATCCTGCTTAGCTTCCGAAATCAAGCAAGATTAGGGCATCTAGGCAGCTCTGAAGGAACTTAACTAGAAGTAAATGTCTTAGTGTTAGTCTCAACTAAGTGTGGAACCGTTTAATCAGTTTCTGAGCAGTAAGAAAACAGTCTTCTCCCACTGAGTCAATAGGCCTGCTCTGATTGGGTATAGGAAAAAATTATATTGGCCAATCATAGCAAATAGTGCAGTTGCGAAATGCCAGACAATACGATGGCAGGAGATAATAATCTGTCTATTTCAGGAACCTTCTGCAGATAAATACAAATAACACTGTGTTGGACTTCTGCATACAAAGAATATAGCACTGGCTGAACTCCAGTGGTACATCATAACTAGAATACACCTACTAAATTAATGGGATTTATGGATGAGTTGATTTACCAAATCCCTACTGATTCAGTGGAACTACTCTAGATGCAACTCAAATCACTGTGTGGCAGGATTCTTAACACTAGTGCTAGGCCACAAACCCTGAGGTTTGAAGAAACAGCTATCATACCAATGATATCTAACTGCAACATCCTACTTTCCCCAGTAGAAGTGAAATACACTTCTTATTCTTTTCTATGGGAGTGAGCAGAAGCGGTGCACTAAGAAACTTTTTTTTTTAATACAAGCTTAGCTTGCTGTATATCCTCATGGTGCTGCCATTTGAACTTTGGACACATGTACATCTTCAGACATATGTGATGACCTCCGTCTTCTCAAGGAAACATGAGGACTGAGGTTTATTTTTACATTGACATGGCTGAGGATAGTCGTTTTTCTGTGTAATTATATCCCATGTACTGGTTCCAGAAACGGGATGATAGAGAGCAGAATCTCTCAAATTGAACACAAAAAGTGTTCCCATATGTGCCTTCATGTCCTAGTTTTATATTGCTGCTGTTCTTATTGGTTGTGATTTTTTAACTGTTATTGTCTTTAATTCATAAATAGATTATAATCTGGATTTGATTTGATCTTGTTAAAATTAATGGTTTGTCCTTAGCATTATTATTGATTGTAATTGTGCTGTTTGTTATTGTAAAAAACCCAGAGTGGCCTTGTAGTCAGATGGGTGTTAGATAAATTGAATGAATGAATGAATGAATGAATGAATGAATGAATGAATGAATGAATAGTTCATGGGTCAAAGTTGGGTAGAAAATGCATACCATAATTTGCACACAGGCTGGAAAGTCAAATACAAAAGTGGAACAGGTTATACCTTTAGGCTACTATAAAAATAACAAAACATTGCTAATATTTTGGGGGCAAAGCCCCCTTCCTCAGAGCAGTACCAATAGGTAATAACATGGCAAAAGTTAGATTTGCCAGGAATTATTTCTTAGGTGTAGAGTCCATGGCAAGATGGAAAAAAGCCAGGCAGTTTACTTCAGGCACGGAGCTTGGATGTTCTTGGGCTGCCTCTGAAGTGAAGGGAGGGAGGTGTTTTTATTGTCCCATTCCTTCCAAAGACGTGTCATGGAAAGTAGAGGTGCTATCCTAGACTCAGCTGGAACACGGGAGATCCAGATTCACAACCTCACTTAGTCATGAAAACTCACTGAGTGACTTGAGGACACTCACTCTACTGTGTTGTTACAGGCATGCAAATCTTGCAGCAGCTTCTCACTATCAAATGGTGCAACCAGACAGTGAGAAAAGTATGCACATTTTCCTTAAAGGCTCACTTTACTGGGAGAAATCTCCCTTAGTGCCAGTTTCCCATCCTTTGAGAAATTGCTCCAGTCCAGTACTCAAAAGGAGTAGCCCTACAACCACACCAAAACAACTTCAGTTTGGTCATAGATTGAGTCTGGCGTACTCTCCCCTGTATTTTGTGTGATTACGGGAAGTAACTAGCACTAGACTGTGCCACAAGCAGTCCAAAATGTGAATGATATCTCTGTGCAATCACAACCAAAGATTGAGAGTGCGAGGAAAAATCCCGCTTTATTTGTTGCACCAACCAGACAACCTTGCTTTGGTTTTTCTGTTATCTAGAGGAGGCCTCCGATTTTAACTTCCCGCATGTTGCTGCCTGTTTCATTGAAGTGTAGGCAGTTGGAAATAGATTGTGCCTGGCCTGGAGGGTGAATCCTGCATAGTGAAAGCAATCATTTCATTTCCAAGCTTTTTAGAGACTCTTTGACAGGAGTCATGACCTTGTGCATGCATCAGCGCCTTTCCAGTTTCTTAAACTCTGCCCTAGTGATTTATTTACAGCCTCATTTTAGAAATTGCCCCATAAACCAAACCCAGAATGGTTCCCGAAATGCGTAGAACTGAATTAAACATTTGATGACACTTCCTGTGGACCCTTATTAATTTAGTGCAGCCAAGAAAATGAGAGTGCACAGTGAGAACCATCACGAGTAAGCACAGATGGCCCAAGCTGTCAATCTTGCATGTAAGTGATTTTGAATATTTAATGCAGAATCTTTGAAATGATAGGAGTAAGAGTCCAATTGCGCTTGCTCATTGCAGAACACATGGGATCGTGTTTAGTAAACCATCTCTCTCGAGCTTTCTGTAAATCTATTGCACTGCTTGGTACCTTGATTAGATTCTAGTTATTGGGTGATTGAGCAGGGAAGGGTTAGTGTGGGTGGGATGTTTTTCATTTCTGCGATGTTAATTTAGCTGTGCAATATTTTCCCCTGGAAAATTAGTCTGTGATGCAGCATATGGTCTTTCAGTAAAGATTTTTACTGCTGCTCTTCTCATGCTAAACACTTCAGTAGGCACTTGGTGTTTCCATCTGCATTGACCAGACCCTACCTAAAAGTACAGCATGACCCACTTGAATAAGTTCACTGGCAAGTCTTATCATACTAGTATATTGTGCCACAATCTCAACTCATTGCACTGAAGAAGTCCAAAGTATTCTTGTCTGTAGGACTCGTGGACACCCTCAATTTCCCCATAAGGCTTCTGGTCTGGTTCTGTTTGCTTGTTCATTGCAAAATGAAATATTTGTCTTTTGAGAGTCTAATCCAGTGTGCATGCCTGTGTTCCTCGTTGACTGAAGGGTGTCTGTGCTGGAGTTTGGTGCCTATTTGAAAGGGGTGCACAGTTTTATTGTTATTGGATTTGCCAACCTAATGATTCTGAAAGACAAAATTGTCCTTCAAGACATGTCCATATTCCTGTTCAGATTGATGAGCATGGACTGGAATAAATCCATCTAAAATTGCACCAGAGGGAATTCCTCACATATCCATATCCAAAAATGTATACTGGACTTTGGTAATGCATATCATTTGGTTTATGCTAGGGACGGCTAGTGGTTAAGGAGGAGAAATCAGTAGGAGCTATCACAGGTTAGCCCAGCGGTTTAGGCATCTGGCTGCTGAGCCAGAGGTTGGGAGTTCAATTCCTCACTGCACCTCCTGAAAGTAGGCCATCCTGTAGTCTTCGTTAGTTTCTCAAAAGGAAAGCAGTGAAATGACATGGTTGTGGCCACAGAGCAGTGGTGGTGAACCTTCAGCACTCCAAATGTTTTGGACCACAACTCCCAGAGTCCTTTGTCATTTGCAATCTAGGCTTGGAATTCTGGGAGTTGTGGTCTAAAACATCTGGAGTGCTGGAGGTTCACCACCGCTGCCCTAGACCTTTTCCTTGTTTGCCAGCTCCTGTAGTTCAAGTCCAAATGGACCACTGGTTTGCCTTGTCACATGGCAATAATTTCCTTTTCCTTTTCTGCCTCCTGGCAGTTTTACAGCAGATGCCTCTTTCTTCCTATATTGGCATTTCCACCCTTCCACCCTATCATCTCGGCAACAAGCAGATACACGACCCAGGATTAGGTTGAAAGATAATGTGCCGAGCGAGCGGGGGCGGTGGAGGTGAAGAGACGCAGAGCGCTGACAGAGTTGAAAACGGCAACATAAATTAATCAAACCAGGCACCTCGCAAGATTGAATTAGATTCTGATTTATAACTTCAACACTGGCTGCTGTGATGCCCTGTATTCATCCCTCTCTTTCTGATTTATTGAACATTGGACATGCTTGGGCTGTCATGAGGTCTGCATCGAGATGGATGGATGGGGTCACAGTTTCAACTAACGGAACATTTCCCACCTGCTTCGCTGTCTGATCTGTGGAAGTTCACTTATGTTTCTTCATCCCTCCATTGAGATCACAAACCTGCACCTTTTTTCATGTCAAGTAACATATTTTCTCTGTTTGTCGATCTCACCCCAACTCTGGCCTGTCAATCTTCTCATGAAACCGGGACTCATGAACAAAACAAAGCAAATTCCACTCCCAAGATTTCCTCAAACAAATGCTGGCTATGGTCCTTCTTAGGGCCTTTTTACACGACCCCTAAGATCCACTGGCCACTTAAATTCGGACCAGAGATCTTAGGGGTTCGTCGCTCTTCCTCTGTCCCCACCCCCCTCTGCACTTCCTGGTTGCTGGCTGCGTGAGGGAGGGAGAAAAAAGAAAGAAAAGAATGCCGGTTTACCTCCGTTCTGTTCCCGGCAGCATTCAGATCTCTGAAAGGGGCGGGGGCAGAAAAACAACAAACAGAAGCAAGGAGAGCCCCGCACTCACTATCCTTACACCGGATCAAATATTTGTCACATCCAAAAAGCAGGTACCTGAAAGCTGTGCTGGGACGCGCTAAAGTGGGTGGGGTCGCACTTAATTTCCTCTTAACTCCGGAGCTGGTGGGGAAACATTTTTAATCTCCGGAGCTGGGAGCCATTTGCCCCAGAGTTTAGGGGTCGTGTATAAACGCCCTTAGAGACTGTGCCTAAAAAGGGGATTTCAGGTCACCTAGGAACACTTGGGAGTCCATGCATTTCATAGCATCCCCATGTGTCACAGCCCCTGTCCATCCTCCTCCTCCTGACCTTCCTGTCTGAGACCTGGGAGCCCTGAGAGGGTCTTTGTCATGCATTCAGTTGAAACTACTTAGAAAAGCTTTCTAGTTATACACCACCCTTAGCACTTAAGGTGCTATGTAGGTGATTTGCAATTTAATTATTCAGGATACACATTCTACACACACACACACACACACACACACGCACACACACACACACACACACACACACACACACACACTTTTTCTTCATCCCTCCACTGAGATCACAAACCTGCACCTTTTTCATATCAAGTAACATCAATAGCGGGGTATTCATTTTGCTAACTTCAGAAGGATAGAAAGGTGAGTCAGCCTTTAGTGGGCTACCTGGGAATCAACATTGGGTCATGAGCCAACTTTTGGCTGCATTACAGCAGTTTGACCGTTGTGCCAAGATGAAAAGTCCTAATAAAAACACTAGGAATCCTATAAGGGGTGAGGGAGAGCCTTCTGATTGTATTCAGATATCATGTAGAGATCAAAACTTCTGCTTGTTTCATTCTCGTAGGTGTGAATTTTTCAAAAGTCATCTAGATATTTCTCCTAGCAGGACAAGATTAGGAAAGTTTCTATGCATTTTTTTTAATTGCAGTTTTAAGTTGTGCAAAAGTTGTATTTTGCACAGAAAGCCTTGTATATTGTGCAAAGAGTTTCTGTACAAGCATTTTTAAACCAACAACTTCATTGTGCAGAATGTGTGTGTGTAAGAACATAAGAACATAAGAAGAGCCATGCTGGATCAGGCCAAAGGCCCATCTAGTCCAGCTTCCTGTACCTCACAGCGGCCCCACCAGATGCGTTTGGGAGCGCATGAGACTAGATATCTGTCTCCTGATACCACTCCCCTGCATCTGGCCCTTGAAGTACCCTGGTTTTAAGCCTGGAAATGACACATATCTCCATCATGGTTTGTAACCCGTGATGGACTTTTCCTCTAGGAATCTGTCCAATCCCCTTTTGAAGGCATCCAGGCCAGATGCCATCACCACATCCTGTGGCAGGGAGTTCCATAGACTTACAACGCGCTGGGTGAAAAAATATTTTCTTTTGTCAGATCTTACTCTCCCAGCACTCAATTTGAGTATATGTCCCCTAGTTCTGGTATTTTGAGAGAGGGAGAAGAGCTTCCCTCTATCCACTTTACTCATACCCTGCATTATTTTGTATGTCTCAATCATATCCCCCCTCAAGCGCCTTTTTTCCAGACTAAAGAGGCCCAATTGTTTTAGCCTTTCTTCATAAGGGAGGTGCCCCAGCCCAGTAATCATTTTAGTCGCTCTCTTCTGCACCTTTTCCAGTTCCACTATGTCTTTCTTGAGATGCGGTGACCAGAATTGTACACAATACTCCAGATGGGGCCTTACTATTGTTTTGTATAACGGCATTATAATGTTGGCTGTTTTATTTTCAATCCCCTTTTTGATAATCCCTAGCATGGAATTGGCCTTCTTCACTGCTGCCACACATTGGGGAGACACCTTCATGGAGCTGTCCACCAACACACCAAGATCTCTTTCCTGATCCGTCACGGATAACTCAGAGCCCATGAGTTGATAGATGAAGTTTGGATTTTTTGCCCCAATATGCATTACTTTACATTTGGTTACATTAAAACGCATTTGCCATTTCGCAGCCGATTCCCCCAGTTTGGAGAGATCCTTTTAGAGCTCTTCACAATCTTCTCTGGTTTTTACCACACGGAAAAGTTTTGTGTCATCTGCAAACTTGGCCACCTCACTGCTTATCCCTGTCTCCAGGTCATTAATGAACAGATTGAAAAGCACCGGTCCCAGGACAGATCCCTGGGGCACACCGCTTTTCACTTCTCTCCATTGTGAAAATTTCCCATTGACACCTACTCTTTGTTTCCTGGATCTCAACCAGTTCTCAATCCATAAGAGGACCTGCCCTCTTATACCCTGACTATGCAATTTTCTCAGCAGCCTTTGGTGAGGGACTGTGTCAAAAGCCTTTTGAAAATCCAGATAGACTATATCCACCGGTTCACCCAAATCCACGTGCCTGTTGACCTTTTCAAAAAATTCTAAAAGGTTTGTAAGACAAGATTTACCCTTACAGAAGCCATGCTGATTTTCTCTCAGCAAGGTTTGTTCTTTTATGTGTTTTAAGATTTTCTCTTGGTTGAGGCCTTCCACCATCTTCCCTGGGACAGATGTAAGGCTAACCGGCCTGTAGTTTCCTGGGTCCCCCCTCCTTCCTTTTTTAAAAATTGGTGTGACATCTGCTATCCTCCAGTCCTCCGGCACTGTGGCCGTTTTAAGAGACAAGTTGCATATAACTGTTAAGAGATCTGCAATTTCATTTCTCAGTTCCCTAATAACCCTTGGGTGGATGCCATCTGGGCCCGGTGACTTGTTAATCCTCAATTTATCAATTAGTCCTAAAACCTCCTCTCTTTTAACCTGTATTTGATTTAATTCTTTAGTCAAGAGGGGCGGCTCAGGCAGCGGAATCTGCTCAAGGTCCTCTGTCGTGAAGACAGACGCAAAGAACTCGTTCAATTTCTCTGCAATGTCCAAGTCCTCCTTAACCTCCCCTTTTCCTCCCTCACCATCCAGAGGCCCAATTGGTTCTCTGGCCGGTTTTCTACTTCTAACATATTTAAAGAAGCTTTTATTATTACCCTTTATATTGCTAGCCATGCGTTCCTCAAAGTCTTTCTTTGCCTCCCTTATCATCTTTTTACATTTCTTTTGCCAGAGTTTGTGTTCCTTTTTATTTTCCTCGTTTGGGGAGGATTTCCATTTACAGAAGGACCTCTCCTTGTGCTTTAGAGCCTCTCTAACTCCACTCGTTAACCATGCCGGTGTCCTCTTGGACTTAAATGAGCTCTTCTTTCTTTGTGGTATGCACTTGTGCTGGGCCTCTATTATTGTTGTTTTAAACAGGCTCCATGCACTCTGAAGAGATTGGATTCTTCTAACCCTCCCCTTCAGTTTCTCTCTAACTAGTTTCCTCATCTGAGGGAAGTTTGCCCTTCGAAAATCAAGGGTTTTTATGTCTGATTTGGTTGACACTCTTCCTCCGACATGCATGGCAAAGGTAATTGCAGCATGGTCACTGTTCCCCAGAGGCTCAGTGACATTCACATCCCTGACGAGGTCCTGAGTGTGTGTGTGTGTGTGTGTGTGTGTGTGTGTGTGTGTGTGTGTGTGTGTGTGTGTGTGTGTGTGTGTGTGTGTGTGTGTGTGTGTGTGCATGCATGCATACATGCAAAAATTTTGTTTGTTTGTTTGTGTGGAGTTTTTTTTGGTAATGCTACTGTTTCCTCTTGTGCAGGAATGGAAAAACCTTACAGAGGTTGATCAACAGGTTCCCTGTTGTTTGTGCCTGTCCATCAAGGATGAAAAAACTGCATTTGTTGCATGCTTACTCAAAGTTCATTCCACTGAACTCCTCTAGAAACTCATTTCAGCTATTGCCCACTCAGTGAGAGAATGCTTAGGTGGAATTGTGCACAAACAGAGCCAGTGGGAGCAGGCATGGTACCTGCACCCCTATAACGTGAAATCTGTGTTAGAAGCTGAAATTAAGGCTTAATGCCAGAAACACTGCTAATGTGTTTGTGCCTGCAGAGAGGGAAGCACTGGCATGAGAGCACATGCACATATTTCTCTCTGGAACAGGCAGGCCAGAGTGTAACTGACAAGCCGATGTTCAAATCATATGCCCAGTTCATTCGGTCAGGTCTTTTTAGATATGAAGAGACCATAAGAGTTAAAAGTTGAATTGTTGGACGGAAGCTCCCAGATCTCAAATAGCTGCTCTGGGAGTTATAGTCCAAGTAAGTCATCCAAAAAGAGCATCTTTTATTGGATTACCTTATTGTAGAGCTTACTTAAAGCTCATGCTTTTCAAATGGAAAATAAATGGTTCTTAAGGGAGAAAACTATTTTTTTGTAAAAAAATAATCCATACTGAAGTATTGTTGGTGCTCCCACCATAGTCGGTTCTGCTTAGCTGCTATTTCCTACCATTGTGTGTTCTGCCTGATATGATCCTAGCCAGTGAGGAAGCATCCTTGTGATGATGTCACATAGCCAAACTGGTTAGCCGGTGCCACTGGAGGTCATTGTTCTCTGTTCAGAGGGACCCTGTTCATTTTTTGAGGCTGGAGACATTTTGGGATAGGGAGAGAAGAACCTGACCATTGATCAGACCATCCCATTTCCCCCCCTTTTCTGATGCCCTAAAACTCTCCCATCTCTGCATCCTTGCCAATTAGCACCGTCTCTTCCAACAAAGTGGACAAAAGAGGCAAACGGATGCCTCTATTCCCACTTCATAAAGATCTCATATTATATTTGAAAAGTGCATCTCTGAAGGTTAGGGAGACAACAGTGAAAGATCCCTGATACACAGAAAGCAATAGCTCAGGCCAGAAACTGATATTACAGCTAACCCATAATTTGAGATAAAAGCATTCTAATGGTATCTAGAAGTGACTGAGGTGGTCTTTTCAGGTTTGCCAGAAGACAATAATAATAAAAAACTCATGACCATCAAGCCAGCAACCAAGCCAAAAAAACAAGCAAGCAAACAAGCAAGCAAGCAAGCAAACACACACACACACACACACACACACACACACACACACACACACACACACACACACACACACACACACACACACACACAGAGAGAGAGAGAGAGAGAGAGAGAGAGAGAGGGGGTGGTTACTTCATGTTTGTTTGTCTCTATTAGCGTGGCACTTAGGAATGATCCAAATTTTTTTACTTTGTGTCCGTCATGCAACTACTGAAATTTGTCTCGACTATGCCCCCAGAATGGGTGCTAAGCGCGACAATACTGTACCTGGTGCTGGGGTAGGGTTTTCCCTTGTCACTCTTTGTTCCTGCTTTCTGTTCCAAGGCAAGAGACCATGTAGTAACGACTGTCATGCAACAAAACATTCATTTCTCTCAGAAAACTGTGTCTGGGCTTTTTTTTTTTTTTACTTTTCAGAAGCAAAGTATCAAAAAAGAATTTTTAAACCCCCCAAAAAAAAAGGAAAAAGGAAGCTGGACAAATTCAGTGTTTGGACCGTGAGGTAAGACTTGTCATGAGACAAGTTATCACAACCATGGGAACACTGAAACAGGGGCAAAACCACATGATTGCGACCAACGCTGTCACGGTACAAAACTAGTCGCAGAACAAAGAAGGATGTGAAGTAACTGCCAGAGAGAGGGGGAGGGGGAGAGAAATGCCTGCTGTGATGTTTAGATTCTGGCAGTAGTTTAGGATTTTCCTTCTTCTAATCCCTGATGTCTGTGTCTAGTATGAAATTTTACTGCTAAGACAAGTCCTAGGCACTTCATGTCATGGGGGCGGGGGAGAAATCTCATGCCTTCCTGGGGAGTTGGGGAGTGCTGGTTTCATTCAACTTTTGGTCCTCAACTACAACACCTTCACAGATTGTTTTCAAAATCTGTCAGATGAGCAAAACATTGGGTTTGCAAGTTTGAAAAATGCAAAGACAGACAACTCTATTCCTTCAAGAATCCCTCCTCCACCCCTGACTGTGGGGGGAGGGGGGACATGAACTGGAGAAGTAATCCGCAGATTCCTGGTGCTTCCACAGGCAAACGAGTCTAACGTTTCCCTTTCTCTTCCTAGCGAGCCAAAGCAAGGTAGATTTATTTGGTTTGATTTTTATGCTGCTTTTTTTCTACTGCTTTCCCTGCCCTATTATTAGATTGTCAACCACCTTGAGTGTTCTGTAGATAAGCTTGAGTATACAAATATGAAAAATAAATGCATTAAAAATGATTAATTGGGGGTGAGGTGGGAAGGGAGAGTTATTTTTTTCAACCTAAAGTGCATGCATGTAAATTGCCCCCCCACCCCGCATTCTTTTTCCCAGACAGGAATCAAAAGCTCTAAAATATCCTATAGTGATTTTGGGCATGACCATCCCTTCCCTTAGGCAAAGAATATGAATCCAGGATTAGAGATATAAGGAGTAGGGAATAGACTGACCCCCTCTGATAGGTGGTAACTCTTTGATAATGTCAGAAACAAAGGCTTTTCCCTGTGTCTTTTTCCCTTTTGTTTAACTTTTGGGATTCCCCAGCAAGGAGCAATTTAAGTGCAGATTGCTTAGAATCATGCAGATGTAGTGTTCAAAGGCACCCCTCAAAAATCTAGAAGTTAAACCACTTATCTTCCCAAGAAATCTACAGCTATTGTGACCAATCATTATCTGACTTCTTAAAAAAAATCTCCAACAAGACAGGAGAGTCTATATGAATGTCTTGCACACTTACACAGAGGCAGTTCTAGTGTATGCCTTGTAAATTGCAATGACTAAGCCCTGTGGCTTTGCATACTAAATCGCAAATAGTGCTGTACCATTGAATCAAAGAAACTTAAAGGAATTGACTCACCATTCAGCACCTGCCCCCTTGTGACTTGCTAAGCTTACCAACAGGATTTTGATAGATGGGTAGGTGGTTTCATATCATGAGTTTTTAATTTTTATCTTCTAAGTTTCTGGATGTTTCATCCTTCTGCATCTTGTGTCCTGCTGATCAGTGTATTCATCGAGGCTGAGTCCCTGCCATTATAGAGACAAAAACACATCTGTGCTCCCCAGGGACTGTCATATGTTTACAAGCATTCACTTCTTCCATTTATCATTTAAGAACATGAAAAATTGCAGCAACATTTTGGGAAATGGGAAAGGGGCAGAAGTACAGTAGATGACCTCTGACAGGAAGTGATAATCATTGTTGAGCAAAATAAATAATAATCTGGAAGGGACAATGGTCATAATAGCTGGACGTGCCCCTGTGCATCATTGAGTCTGGCTACGGTCAAGAAGGCTCAGTGGGGAATTGAACTCCCAACATCAGCCTAACCCACTGGGTTACCTATCCAGCAGTTCAGTGGGGAGATAAGAGAAAGGTGAACTGTCTAATGTTACTAGTAAAATGCCAAAATGTCACAGATGGGTGATCCAGGCAGGGTAGTTTAAACTGAGCCTGAGATGACACATCACGTTCACAGAAGAACTTAAAGACTAAAGGAGAACAGAATTCTTAGTGGTTCTGACTTTGGATCAAAGCTGCCAATAAGAAAGTAGACCTTGTCATGGCTTCCTTTTAAAGACATATTTTAGGTGTCCCCAATATGATTAAACTATCAACTATGGTCCTTGAGTTGTATATCCACTTACCATCGACCAAGGCATGGTCTCTGGCTTTCAGATATTGAGATACTGGTTAGGTCTTTACTATAATACTCTTCTGGTTCCTTACTGTTCAATCTCTTTAAAAGACCCTTTTACTTCTGCTTGGGACACTTTCTTTTGTCACTAAACTTCAAAGCATAGATTTTACTCTTGAATCTTTTGCAGTTATTGAACTTAACAGAACTCATCTGATCATAAAGACAAGATTAATGGAAGTAGAAACCCAATCCCTTACCTCTAGTCTTAATTCAGTCTGCTCCTCATGCTATTTCAATTTAAACCCCCTCTTTTGGTCATGATTTTGGGTTATTTCCATAAGTTATTTCCAAATGCGAGTCGTGCCTTTATGTTAGCTAGATTTAACATCTTTCCTTCCTCAGTTTTGTCCAGAGGATACCATAATATCCCACTTGCTCAGAGGATTTGCAAATTTGCCAGTTAGAACCCGATATTAAACTCCAAAGGAGGGGGTGCTTAATGGAAGGGGTCAGTGTCTCCGGCATGCTTTACCAGCTACCCCTCAATACGCAGATCCACACTCCTCCATGGCCCCTTTGGAGCTCAATAACTCCATTCCTTATGCCCCAAACTTCTCCAAATTGGGGATGCTTCAAGGGGAGCGCTTGAGGAAGCTCCACTGTAATTTCCATGCTGCTAGCTGCCTGGGATCACTATTTTCAAGCACATAACATTGCAATTCTAAATGTTTTTTTTCTGGGGGCACCTCCCTTTGAAGTTGAATAACTTGTCCCCCTGAACCCCAAATATCTCCAAATTTGGATGGCTTAGAGAGGAGCATTCAAGGAAGGTTCACACCAAATTTGGTGCCTCTAGGACCCAGGGGAGCCATTTTACAGAGAAATAAATCAGATTGTTTTAAACTAAAAAGACACCTCTTCATTTCATTTTGTTATGTAACAAACCAATGAATCAGTGTTTCATTTTTCGTTTGGTGCCCATCCCTAATGGGGAACATAGCCATCTTTGCTAATAATATTAGTAATAATAATAATGTCAAAGTACATGTGTACTATGAGATTAACTAACCCCCCCACACACACACACACAGACACACACTCTTGTGCATTCCAATTTCCTTCTTTTATCTTTTCTGGGCCTCTTGTGGTGTTGATGTTCTGAAATGGCTAGCCTGTGAAGAACAGGTGTCACAGTCAGTTCTCACTGGGCAAAGATGCTCTGCCAAGTAACAAAGTGGAGGTCTCTGGTAAAATTAAGGACTCTTGGTTGTCAATTAGAGATCCAACTACCTTCAAAAATTACAAGAGATCATTTGCAATAGCATGTTCTTGGCAAAATCGATTTCTCTCCCACCAACAGTGAGGATTATGGTTAAGCTGGAGAAGAACAGGAAGCATGAAGGGGTGATGTTATAGTTCTTGGTATTCAGAAAATGCTGGAACCTGGATTCTGTGAACCTAGAGGAGAACTGCACCATAACATGTAGAAAAGAGTGAAATAAAAATTTCTAAGATTAAACAACTTTTGTTTCAGTCAGTATGTTGGTTCAGAAAATGTGGATCAGGCCAGATTGTATGCAAGCCTTTTTGGCGGGGGAAGGGAATGTTTTCCTGCCAGTGAGTTCAATGGTGGTGCTGTGAAGATCCTTCACCTGCTGATTGAGATGTGAGGCAGACAGCCACAGGAGACTGTGTAAGAGACATTAAATTCTTTCTACCCATTCAGTTAGGGTGTGGGAGTTTGGAGGCTGTTTGGAGACAAATCCATGGAGACAACCAAGCATTAAATTTGATGGTGTTTGCTACCTCTGTAGAAAGACCTCTTCAGAATTCAGAAAGTGTGAATCATAATTTGCCAGTAGAAAAGTTCAATGATATTTAGTTGAACTTATTGTCATGGGAGGATGTAAAGTATAGAGGAAGGAAAATTCAATTTTCTTGTGGGAAAAATTACAAAACACAATGTATCGTCTTAAATTGACATTTAGAAGCAATATTGTCCATTCATTTAATCTCTGTGTTGTTATTAGTATTTTCTATTAGCTTAAAGAAAACTAGGTGAAATGACATGTTTGGGAGTTTATTGCAATTTAAATTTATCTTTTATTGTTGTGATGGTGGTGGTTCTTGGCTTGACATTTTCAGAAATGGAACGTTTTAGTTTCATGGCACTTTATGACATTTTGTTCAGAACCAAATAACAAACTGATTTTTGAAATGCTGATATATTCCCAGAGGCATGATTTCTGTGTTTGAACTGCTCCTGTACTCATTTACAAACTTTTTTTTTCAAACTGCAGAAGAAAATATGGATAATTTCACTGCTCGAAGCCAGATTTCCCCCCCCCCCAAAAAAAGAACCTAAAAAGAAAAGAAAACAAATGCCTTTTGGAGAAATAGTATATAAAGGATGCTAATTTTTGCTTCTTGCCTTTGGTGACACAGCATATGATGCTGGGTGCCATTTCCTATACTAAAACATCAATGGCACAGCATGTCACGACCCACAGACCCACACACAGGTAAGTTCAGAGTTTTTACTGCAAGCTCAGAGTCAAGACAACAATATAGCAAGGCAGGAGTTAAGAAGAGTCCAGAACTGCACACAGCTAGAGTAATAAATAAATAAACATGATGGGGAGGCAAACAACCTTTTAGGATGTGAGATGTGGCTGTTAAGAACTAAACAAAAGTTCCCAAGTTCAGTTGGCAGAGGCTACAGCATGGTAGCGTAACCACTGCTTTGCATGTCAAAAGCTGACATTTTGCTCTCTGTCATCTCGGATAGGAGAGAATCCTACCTGAAGCCCTCACCTGGTTTGACTCGGGAGAAGGCAGTTTGCTGTGCTCCTAAATCCTTGGCATCTCCGGGTGACCCTCCAAAATGCTTCTCATCTGAAACCTGCAAACAACAGCTGATAGGTAGTCATCATTCTAAGTGTAGCTACTTCCTATCTGCATGGTGGTGCTAATGAATACAGGACGGGGATAATGATGATGAATGCTATTGGTAATTAGCAAACGAGCCACAAGAGGGCAGTGTCCTCACAATTTCATGAAATCTGGATAGATCTTTAAAAATGAAGAAAAATCCAATTAGCATCTTAATTTATGGCAGGGTGAATTCACATGAAATGCCTTTTCTAGCTTTTCACATGAATTAATAAAAGAAACGGCTTAACTGTTTTGTTTTCTTTAAGTGTGTGTGTGTGTGGGGGGGGATGTAGGTTCTCTTGCATGAGAACAGAATGCAGATAGGCTTTTCTAAGCTTATCCTCCATTTACCACTAGTTTTAAAGTAGGGAATTGTTTGCAAGAATAGTACCTTTCAGTCTCTCTTACACAGTATTGTCTGTGACATATAAAGCCTTGGCTCTCCGGTGCTCCCAGCCCAGAGGTATCCTCTCTCACTGTTCTGTTTCTTCAATTTCTCGAATGAAAATTATCATACAAATGCATGCCACTCCTTTAACCAGGAGTTCTAAGCATGTGTGAAAATGAGCATTGTCAAACCGAAATGGTACAAACATGTACAAAATGGTGTAACAGTACAAAAACACACACCAGCTAACTAATAACAAAGAACCAGGGTTGGGGGGAAATCAGGTGGTCTACATCAGTTGTGTCCAAACTTCAGATGTTTTGGACCACAACTCCCACAGTCCTTTGTCATTTGGAATTTTGGGAGTTGTGGACCAAAACATCTGGAGGGCTGAAGATTGGACACCCCTGGTCTACATGATCAGGCTGCCGCCCCCTCAAAAAAGGCACCCCAAGGCTCATACTTCCAGGACCTGGGTCTGCCATCAGGTGCCCTGTCCCACTGGGTTTTATCAACTCTCCCATAGAAAAATATGCAGTACAGGAGAAAAGTTCTAATAAGATGAGGATGATGAAGCATGTAAAGTTGCAAAAACTCCAACTCCCCTTCTTCTTTTTTAATGTATAATATTGTTTCTGTTGTTTATCTGAGGGCAAACCTTAATCTTTTCCCAGAGCTTATTCATGTATCTCTTTTCCACATCAGGGATCCTCTGTACAACCTGAAAGCAATAACAAAAAGGAAATTACTTCTGTGCTTAATGGGAAGGCTGTTTTCTACTCCCAGTGTGCAACCACACCTATTTTTCTGACTGGACAGTGACGGGAATATCTTCCCTTCTCTTGCACTTCCTCTAACAATTTTAAAGCACAGACTTTTTTTTTAATTGCATGATTTAGACTCCTGGAATTAGGAGCTTTTAGAAGATGCTCTTCTTTCATTCATGAAACCGTTCCCAACTGATTGTGAGATGGAGCGGCAAGCTGGAACCATGCCTGAGCAGAATGCCGCCTCCATCTCTGTCACCCTGAAAAAAACATGAGCTCTTCCGATCCACCTTCCTCCTTCCAAGGGAGGAGAAGAGCTTCGGAGATCTCTCTGTGTCAGCCAAATAAAGGCAGGAGACAAAGTAAGAGCTCTGGTTGAATACCGATGGCTGTCGGACTCAATTACATGTAATGGTCTTTACAATCCAGTGATTAATTTGGTAATCAAAGCAGAGATTACAGTAATAGCTGGCAATGAAAAAAACCTGTAAAATAGATATAAAACATTTTTCAACTCAAAATTGGCAGCTGATATCCTTCAGTTTTATGAGATGTGGCAGAGAGGTTGAGAGACAGGAGGTGCCGATCATAGCAAAGAGCCAGTGGGAAAAACATCCCTCTGATGTCTCCACTCTGCTCCAGTACAGGTAGACGGAGCTCTTTTCTGCTTGAAGACAACTAGGTTGCAATGGAGGAAAGCTCCCCTTTTAAAAAGATTTTTAAGAAACATAAAACAAAAGTACGCAAACCTAAAACATCGAATAAGCCATAACACCCCACCAAAGAACCTACACAAATTATGCTTCCCCACCACCAACCCAGAACATTTGGAGATATAGCCATTTCTTCTTTACTTGTGGAGCACAATTCCCCTTTGAAAAGTTTTGGTAATTCTTGCAAAACTACACCCCCCTTCCCTTTTAAGAATACAGTCATACCTCGGATAACAAATGCCTCGGATAACAAATGTTTCGGATAACAAACGGAAATTTTCATGTATAGGGCTGCCTCAGATAACAAATGTTCCCTATGGGCTGCCTTGGACAACAAATGTTTCAAAATGCCTTGCAAAAAAGTGTACCCAGGATGCATTGCACCCCCCACACAGTTTTTGGATGGGTGTGAGGAGTTAGAGCATTTCTTGATGGTGTTTTGGAGCCATTCTGGACTTTTTTTTTTTTTTTTGCTGATGGATTTGGACCTTTCAAACATGGAAAGGTAGGAGGCTAGTTCTAGGGGTTTGTTTTCCAGCATTGCATGCCTTTAAACTGCACTTTATAAAGAGGTATGGGGAAAAAACAGCTTTTCAGCCTTTTTTTTTTTGGACCTCTGGAACAGATTAATCAGTTTCCCATTCATTTCAATGGGAAACTGTGTTTCGGATAACAAATTGTTTCGGATAACAAATTGCCTCTGCAAACAAATTAAATTCTTTATCAGAGGTACCACTGTACATGTAATTTAAAAATGTTTCCCAAATAGCTATAAAAATATTCTTACCTACCAACAGCTTCTGTAATATTATGTCATCTTGTCATTAATAGCAATAGCCCAAACCTCTCTATAACAGTGGCTTAGTGAGAAATAATACTTTTTAAAATTCCTATTATTAATCTTGGCATTGTAGCTCAGAGTTTTAGATATTGGGTTGCAGAGCCAAAGGATGGCCACTTGTTTTCTGCTATCAATGTTTATTTTTACGTTTATTGATCTTGTTGTTTTGGTATGATGTATTATATGATTTGGTTTATTGTCTGTTTTGTTGTGAACCGCCCGGAGTTCCGTCCGGAAGATGGGTGGTATATAAGCTCTAAAAATAACTAACTAAATATATAAATAAGTTCAGTTCTCTATCATGCCTCCCTGACAGAGGCTGGATTCAATAATTCATAAGGTCCTTTCCAGTATTCAGTTTTATTAGTTATAATATCTCTAAATGTAGCTTGTTTTTTTCATTTGTTTCATTGAAAACCAAAATGTCAATATATTCTCACATTCCCACCACATATAGAAAATAAGTACCTTTTTTCTGTGATCCTCCCCAATACAACTTGGAGTAAAAAGCATCTACTTGAATTAATTTTGCCAAAGTTAAATACTGTACTATTTCAAAGCTAACTTACAGAAAGTTGGTTTTCCTTTATCTTTAAAGGCATACATTTCGATATTTGTATATCTCGTATATATTTCTAAACCTGGTATTTATTTCTTGGCCTTAATGGTATTCCCAAAATATTTTAAGGAAACCATTTTGATCCTCTTGTTCCCATAATATTTTATTTATTATCACATTCATTACTTAATTTTCACCTGCACTTTTGTTTTGTAAATACTACTTCTAATTTTGTAAGTTCCCTGCAATTGCCAATCTTTCCTCCTTTGATTTAATTGCATAAAGATCAAAACAAGGTGGTCTCTATATTCCCAATACTTCTTTCCTTTGCTTCCCCCCAACTCCAGTTTTTCAAACCAATCTTTTATCCTAATAGATTGCTTCTTTCTTCATACGGTCTCTATATATTTTGTTTCAAATTCCCTTGAAATTTCTCCAGCTCTGCCACTGGATGTAATGGAAGAAATTGATGGGATAAATATTTTTCTATACCTCTTTCAAATTAAAAGCATATTTGTTAGAATGCTTTCAACATTCAGTGGGTTTAACTTCTATATGGAGATCATATTTTGCTTTCGTTGAGTGAAATGGATTTGCCTCTCAATCTGAGCCTTAATGGGAATGTTTTGATGTCTTTGCAAAGCTTTGCTAGACTGCAGGCATTCCATTAAACATAATCTCTCTGTGTGTCTCTCTCTTGAAAGGGGTGGTGAACTGGCAAAGTGTGAGGTCTTCCTGGCTGATTGACAGCCCTTCTCCTCAGGCGATGAAAAAAAAATCAACTGGGTTGTGTGGGGAGGTCAAATACATTTAGGGAAGGAAGGGTTAATACACACTCCTTTCAGTCCTGCTTTCTCCTTTGTCCATTCATCTTCAAAGGGATTAAATGGGAAGCTGTTTCCCTTCCACATCTTCTAATTACTCTGTGAGGAATACCCCTGCCTCTCTGTGTGTGGAAATATCTTGGCCCTAGGAACACACATGAATGGAGGAAAGGTATAGCTATCTCTCTTGCACCCCCCCCCCATTTTTCCAGATCAAAGCTGCAACAGGAAGGGAGTGCAGCTCCATTCCTTATAAGGCAGAGGTGTCCAAATTTCAGCCCTCCACAAGTTTTGGACCAGAACTCCCAGAATCCCAAGCCTGTATTACAAATGATGAAGGATGGTGGAAATTGTGGTCCAAAACATCTGGAGGGCCGAAATTTGGACATCACTGTATAAGGGCTCTGGAGCAAGGACATAAGGGTAGGTGGAGCATGAGGGCAGATGACACCTTTCTAGGGAACTGTGAGTCTGGCTTTCCCTTCAGGTAAGAACAATTTCAGAAGCCCCCTGCTGTAGAAAACAATATTTCTGTGAAAGGAAAAGTCTGTTCTGTCAGGGACCTGGTGCATTACAAAACCATCTGTTTAATTTAGTGCTTAATATAATTAAGGATGCTAGGCTGTCTACAGAAAGCAAGAATTGCCCACTTTTGTTTTGAGAATTTAAATAGCCCAAACTTTACAATGGAACCACAGAAATGGAAAAGACTGCCACAGTCTAAAGCAGTGGTTCTCAACCTGTGGGTTCCCAGATGTTTCTGGACTGCAACTCCCAGAAGTCTTCATCACTAGCCAGGATTTCTGGGAGTTGAAGTCCAGGAACATTTGCCAACCCACAGGTTGAGAACCACTGGTCTAAAGGAAGAGCAAAGATTCTACTTAGAAGCAGGGGGAAGGAAATTAAGCATTCTTGTCCATAAATTAATTGCACCAAATGCAACCTCCTTATGAACCTTTGTGGGTCATCAAGAGCTCTGGAACTGTGGACCAGATCATATCATGTATGTACAATAAATACTAGAGATGGGCATGAAACAATATTTTTTTCATTACGTTTTCCGTTATTCATTCTGTTACCTAATGGTACGAATAACGATGCCCAGAGTAATTTAGGAACGAACCAAACAGAACCAGAACAAATTAGTTCAATTAGGTTCAGTTTGTTCCTCCCTGCTTTTTATTCCTCTTTCTTAATTAATCAATCATTCTATGCTCACTTTTCCTATATGTTTTGCAAAAGAATAATAGATAAATTAGAGAGACCATTGGGGTGAGGAGAAGAGTCCTTATTCTTATTCTTGGCCAAAGACAAGGAACCTTTGAGGGCTTTACTTGTCTGGGTGTCTCATTCGGTTGAGTTATAAAGTCAACGAAAATAAGAAAGATTGGGATTTTTCTTTATGATCCCTGTTCTTCAAACTTCCTTATCTGCACAATCAAAGCACAAATACATTTTGGGCTTATCTAAGAGGGACCAATCACCACAAGAAAGCTAGAATTTGAAGCTTATGAAAAACCTCCTGTTAGGAAAAGAAGATGTTAGCAAACTGAACTGTGTTCAAAGTTGTCATCCTGTCTCTTTCTGCAGTCTCATCCTGATTTTGGCTTTAATATTTATTTACTTTTCTTTATTTTACTTTGTTTATCACATTTTTTCCATTGGAGTGGTAATTAGAGATAGGCACAAATTTTAAAAATGGTGCTCCGTTTGTCGTTTGTCATTGAGAGGTCTGTTTCGTTTCATTTCCGTTTTTCACGATTTTTTTGGAAAATTTTTGTTTTCGTTTTTTGGTTTTTCATTTTTTGTTTCTACCCGCTTTTTGCGTGATTTTTTAAAGCATTTACATGTGTAGGCGTCCCCCAATGCCCCAGACCAGAGGGAAAACACTAAAAAAATGGATGCTGGCAGAGACACAGTATAGACTAGGTTCGCAGGGAGGCTGCAAAGGCAGCGGAGGGCGTTGCCCAGGGTGCAAGGCAGCCGCAGAGTGACTGCACTGCAGGGCAGAGGAGGGTACTCACCGAGAGGTATGGATACACACACACAGGGAGGCTGCAGGACTGAAGCTATAGTCACAGAGACAGCAATCCCACCCTAACTCCCACCGGAGATTGCCAGGACGATGGAGGCTGCCAGAGTTTTTATGCCCTCTGTGGCTGCCAGACCTGCCCAGTCTGCAACCTGGGCATGCTATTGGTTTAAGTTGTCCAAGAATTTACATGATCCCATCACATGGCTTGCCTCCATTTTGTGGCTGTAGTGGTGACATCCATTTTGTCATCCTTAAAGGGAAAAGAAAAATACATCGCGATAGGAGAAGACAAAAACAAACATTTTAAGGACCCCAACCCCCTGGTAGGTAATAATTTCAAATAATTATCGCATTATCGCTGCATTTTTATGGATGTCCAGGGCGTTTTAATACCCAAGAAATCAATATTAGGCATCTGGGAGCCATTTTGGGTCGATGTCCCCTAACTCCCCTTAAAGGAAAAAAATACAGCGATCTGAGAAAAGACATAAATGCACATTTTAAGGACCCCACCGCACCCAGGTAGGTATTATCAGACAGTATAAATAATTATTGCTGTGTTTTTATGGATGTCCAGGGCATTTTTTAACATTTAAAACAGCTTATTTCATTGCACGTCACCAGTAACGAAAACAAAACATAATGAACACAATTTTTGTGGTTCTGTTCGTTCCGTTCCATTTTCGTCACAATTTTCGTTAGTCATTTCGTTACGTAATGGAACAAATAATGAACAACAGAAACGAAAAAATGTTCATTTCGTGCCCATCTCTAGTGGTAATACATGCCCAGTGTCCCTGTCAGATTACAAAGCACTGAATTTGTGCATCTCTCACATTTATTCTGTGCCAACATACCCCTCTTATAGGAATGCCAAAACACCTTCTCCTTTCCTGCCTTGTCACGGCCTCCTTTGGCTTCCTTTCACCTTTGACTGCCATACGGCTTTTTGGACAAGGAACTGAAGCTTCCATTATTCTCTTCCAAAGAAGGAACAAAAAACAAAAAAAAAAAACCAACAATTAAATTAAGGCAATTACAATAAAAGGGAAAGATTTAACTTGAGTATGACCTTTTCCTATTTTGCTTCACGTGAGTAGATAGGCACAAGGACTGACATTTGGGAGCTTCTCTTTGGATTAGATCTTTTAACTTTCAAATTAACCTGTCAGATCCTATATTTATAAAGGAATGAAGGCAAGCGAATGAAGGTTCTAGATATTCCCAGGCATCAATTAAAGGGAAACTAATTATGTCTTTCCCAGTCTTAGCATATTAACGGCCACCCAGCTGCAGAGGAATTAAGACAGACTTGATATTGAAGGGAGAATAGAATGAGCATTTATGGGTTTGTGTGTATTTGTGTGTATGTTCTGTCATTACAGTCGTGACCAACTCTTCATGACCCCATGTCCATGGAGTTTTCTTGGCAGGAATACTGGAGTGGTTTGCCAGTTCTTACTCCAGGCGCCTACAGCACCTGGTATTCCCTGGTGGTCTCCCATCCAAGTACTAACCAGGGATGACCCTGCTTAGCTTCCAAAATCAGGCAAGATTGGATGTGCTTAGGGCATCTAGGCGGGACTGTTTATGGGTTTAGGAGTGTTTAAATACCTATCAGAAAATGCTGCAATCTTCACAAGGAATGCTAGCCCTTTATGCTGGTGCAACTACTGATCAGGTCATGCTGCCAGTTCAATCAGAGACACTTACCTCAGCAAAGCAGTTCAAAACAGGAATGTCCTTATTGATCTTAACTGATGGGAGGCCTGATATGTTGTAATATATAAGGTGTACTAATTAGAACCAGTAGTAAATCTGATAAGCAGACTGCACTGTCTCTAAGCTCATGCGAACTGCTGCTCCCCCTGCTAAGGATTTGTATCGTGCATTTATCTCGGTATTACTTATACATGGGGGCGGGAGGTGGAATCCAATTTACAAACATACTGTAGGAGTTGCATTTGCACAGTTATGTCAACATTTTTAAGGCAAATAGAAAAAATGGGGAAAGTATAATATTTTGTCCTGTCTTCCCTTATGAAACTATGCAGATTTAGAAGTGTATAATATTCTCAATCAAAAGGCTTTTGATTGATGTATCCAAATATGCATCCCTAGGTCAATAAACTCAACTCAACTACTTTTTAAAATAATTTTTTTAATTTGTTTTCAGCTACATTTTCTAACAAGTTCAAACCACTTCATATTGCCTAAAGAGGGATTTGGTTAGATTGTGCTACTGAGCCTGAGAAGAAGACCAGTTTCCCAGCTATCATGCATGATTAAACTGATAATGTCTTTCCCTTATTGAAGTAATGCATGTTTGGAATAAAGAAATTTGGGAGGAAAAGTCCATCAAAGGTTACAAACCATGATGGAGATGTGTAATCCCAGGCTTGGATGCAGATGCAGCACTGGTCTCAAACCCGGTCTCTTATCACAAAATACTAGAACTAGGGGACATCCACTCGAACTGAGAGTTGGGAGAGTGAGAACAGACAAAATGAAATATTTGTGTTTACCCAGCGTGTTATTATTCTGTGGAACTCCCTGCCACAGGATGTGGTGATAGCATCTGGCCTGGATGCCTTCAAAAGGGGATTGGACAAATTCCTGGAGGAAAAGTCCATCAAAGGTTACAAACCATGATGGAGATGTGTAATCTCCAGGCTTAAAACCGGGGTACTTCAAGGGCCAGATGCAGGGGAGTGGTCTCAGGAGACAGATATCTAGTCTCGTATGCTCCCAGATGCATTTGGTGGGGACATTGTGAGATACAGGAAGCTGGACTAGATGGGCCTTTGGCCTGATCCAGCATGGCTCTTCTTATGTTCTTATGTTCTTATGTTCTTATCCAAGGAGATTTCAGCTGTGTGGTGCACATTCAGGCGATGATACCTAACCCCAATTTACAATGTGAATTCAATCATTAATAAATATGCACAGAGATTTATTTATTTATTTATCATCATTTATTTATCATCTGTTGTCCTTTTGATGTGTACAAAGCATGGATTATATCAATGTATAACACACTAGGGCTGTCCCAGGTTCATTGCAGTGAGGCAAATCAATCTCTTAACCATGCATTCGTCTTCTAGAAATGAAGTTGGTTGTTCTGAAATGCCTTCCCTTGGAGATGAAAAATGGGATTTCTTTTGTCAATAGGTTCATTACAGAATTGATGGTAAACATAACTTAATGCACAAATGTCTTCTTTACCTGCAGTGGGGTCATGGCGCCCTTTTGTATTTGTTGATTAACAGATCCTGTCATCCCTCCTGACTGACTTGTGTTGACTTGGGGAGAAATTTTCTACTAATGAATAGCTGTGTGAAACTGCCAAGATTAACCTGTGGGGCACCACACAGTAACAGGTTTCAGTAATGAAGAAGAAAACTGACAAAATATGAAGGGACGGCAGTTCTGCTGTAGACCATGTGGCTGCCCTTCAACATGTCACAAATTCAGTCCCTAAGTAATTGTGGGAATCATTCCTCATGGAAATCTTAAAAATCCAGAGGTGATCTAAGCAGACGAGGAGGAGTTACAAATAATATTGACCTCTCTTTTCTATGCACAACTTTAATGCAGGGCACAATATGGTCCATCGGATTTTGTTGGCATGCAGACTCCATCAACCTTTCCCAGTCTCTATGGGAGCTGGAGGTGTGGAACATGGTCAGCCCCAGAGGAGATCCCCTGAAAACAGAGCTCCCCGTGCCAGTGTCCCTCTTGTTACACAAAGGGTGCCAGATCTCTTTTGGTCTCAGGGTTTGGGTCTTAATTCTTGAGAAAAACCATGCTTTGGAATTTATTGTCATGGTTGCATCATATGGCAATTAAGACATGTGCAGAGGTCTTAGGCATCTGTTCCCCCCCCCCCCGGTAACTTTTTATGGTCTAGAGCTTCTTCTAGAATTCAGGCGTTGCCCTTTAAAGTTCACCAGAGTCTACATACTTGCTACAAGGTTCCTTCCCTTCTGACATCATAAGGACCCACCTTCTAGTCCTAAATTCTAGCTGTGAAAACTCAGGAAATTGTAACTGTATCTATCCCCACTATCCAGCATTGTTTGATAACAGAGAAAACAAATCAGGGCAAGTTGCCATCTCTGCTCTTGCCTTCACTGCAGACTCTCTCTCTCTCTCTTCCTCCCTGGCTCATATCAGGTAGTAGCTGTACCTTCATTTCGTCAGATAATCCTGATACGACTGCTTTGCCCAAGATGCCAAATTGAATGCCTGCTCTTCAAAAACGAGGATTAATGGGTTGATGGGATGAATTACACATGGCCATGGAAGGCCACCCCTGAAGGCCATGATGCCTAGAGTCTACATCTACAAGGGAGGGGGGCAAGGAGGGATTTTAATAAAGTAGAAGAGCCAGAGGGCAACTCCTATCTGGAGGCAAGGTTTCTCTAATAGCTGGCAGCATTCTAAAGGTTTTAGAATTCCTAGTAAGTTAATTGATGTTCCTCAAAAACAAGTTGGAGTCTCTCTCTCTCTCTCTCTCTCTCTCTCTCACACACACACACACACACACACACACACACACACACACACACACACACACACACACACACACACACACACACACACAGAGAGAGAGAGAGAGGGAGAGAGAGTAGACATGCACATGCATAATCTACCCTGGAAATTGCCACAGGCAAATAAAATTAATTTCTCCCAATTTTCAAAATCAGGACCAACAGTTTTCCTAAAAGAGGAAAAAAATATTCATGCTATAGACAGCTTAGAATTTGCCAATGTTGTACAAGGAGCAGGAGCCAAGGGGCCCAAATGGATCCTGTAAAGTACACAGTGCTGAACTAGGCAGTCCAATAATCTCATTTTTTCAGATATAATTATTTCTCATATATTTAATTCACTATTGATTGATTTACATAAAGATATATATTTTATCCCGGCACATGCTGTATCCCAAAGCAGAAGACATTCATATTTATATTAAGCAGCAGGTAACATGACAGAAAAGAGGTATCAGCAATGTTTTAGAAAGAAATTTGCTATTTCCATATTTTGTTTATTTTTCTGGATTAACTGCTAGATTTCAGATTTTACAGATTTTCTAATTTAAAATATTTTCTATGCTGCTTAGGCTTTTATTGAATTATATTTTATTTGTTTAGCTTTTTATAAACCTTTTGTTATTGAATGGATTAAAAACATAATTACAAGTAGAAAAACAATCCATCCAGACAAGTTATATGGAGGTTTTTTTTTTTGCCTCAAATCAAGAGCAGGTGTGTTGTAGAATATGTAATAAAATGCTCATCACTGTCTACCCAAGTGACGTTTTAAGTATTAAAACAGTGGCATACTGAGGAAACACATTTTATTATTTTATACTACCTCAGGTGGTTCATCATCATTTATTGTTGTTCATTGGTAAACAGCTTAGATTTTTGTCAGTTGCATAAATAGCCCCCAAGTCTTCTCATCTAGTAGCCAATATGTGTGTGTGTGTATGTGTGTGGTTACAGTTGTGACCGACTCTTCGTGACTCCATGTCTATGGAGCTTTCTTGGCAGGAATACATTTATCTCTGCATAATTGTTGCCTAAAATGCTGGATGATTTGAGAGAAATCTGATCCTTCATATTTCTTTTTGAATATTTTATGCTTTCCTAAATGTCGCCTAGCTGTGGCATTTTGAAGGATCTGTATCTAAATTCTTTACTGTACCAGGATAAGAACATTTTCAAAGACATGAGCTCCAGTTATATCAGTGAACATCTGGGGATGGCTGCTTTCACACAACCACTAAAATCCGCTGCAAAGTGCTTGCAGATGCAGAGCATAAACTCATTTTCACATGAGCAGCGGACTTAAAAAAATAAAGTGCGACTATGCCCACCTAAGTGCGACCCAGCACATTGTACAAGTGCCTGGTCTCGAGGTGGTAAAATCCTTGTCACTGTTCCAATGTGGATATTAAAACATTACTCGAGTCTGTGGGAACACGGAAAATCTGCACCAAATTATGGTGTCATTGCTGCCGTTTTCAGTCATGGGATCAGAACGGTTGCGGATTTTCAAAATGTGACCATGGGAACATCAGATCCACAACGTCAATGACATGACCGTTCCAGGAGGTGATCCAGATCAAAGTTTGCTGCAGATTTTAGTAGTTCTGTGAAAGCAGCCAAAGTTAGGAAGCACTGGCTTTTATCAACAACGTTTACATTTAGATAAACATGGTTTATTTATTTATTTATTTATTTATTTATTTATTTATTTATTTATTTATTTATTTATTTAGTTAGTTAGTTAGTTAGTTAGTTTTAGTTATTTGAGTATTTTTACCCCACCTTTCTCCTTGGAAAAGAACCCAAGAGGACTTACTATCACATTGGCAGCTCAGATGCTTAAATTAATTGCCAATCTGCAAATTAAAAACTATGACTTGCAAAGTAATTCACACCTTTAGAAGTCCTCATTGAATTGTAAACTGTTCAAAGTCACTTAAAATTCTTTTTTTTTACACTGGGGAGATGGGGGAGGACTTTGTTTTGAGTAGTTATCAAAGGTATCCATCATTGCAACTTGTCATCTCATAGCGAAAGACCCAAGCATTGCTCATGGCATTCCTAGACCTTGAGAAGGCATTTGACTGAAGGGCTCATATGATCCCCACACATCATGGTGCTTTGATCTTCACTGACCAGAAGAACATGGAGGAAACCAAGTAGAGGTGCTATTCAACCTCAAGCTACTTTGGGGGTCTTAGTCCAATAATTCAGTCTGCTACATGTCACCAAACATGTACAAGATTGCAGCAAATTGATTTTTGGTGTCATTCCATGAAACTACAGTGATTGCTGCTGCTGCATTTATATGTTGAATTTTAAAATGTAGAAGGTTTAGATGAGGTGTTTGCATCTTTATTTCCTATCCGGGGAACCAGTAGTGTGCAGGCTGCTTGGAATAGGCATAGCAGGCATTGAGAGATGATATGAGCTAAATGTTTCCAAATTATACCTTTTTATTTGTCTCCCTTCCCCCCACCCACACACCATGAACACAAAAGAAAGGTAAGACATTGCTCCACTGATACAAGTCAGAGAGCGCTCAACAACATGGAAATATGCCAACCCAGAAAAGAACAGATGAAAAATGCATGACAGGGTCAATCCGGAAACGTCAGAAGCGACACCCATTCTAACAAGCTGTTTAAAGTTGAACTGATCAGAGAAGCCTGTGCCCCAGCTGCACCTGGAATCAGCTGCCATGCCCTCCTTGACAACCACAAGAGTCTTTTCCCTTTAAAATTTGAGAGAGTTTGAGGGGTTTTTTTGGGCGGGGGCAGTGTTTTGCCTTTTCCTGCAGATCAGAAACTCTTCTGTGGAAGAACAGAGCCGAGATCTTGCCTCTCAGAAGAGGCCTGAAAGGATCTGTTTGGCAAATATCAAAATTTTGTCTTTTGCAATGCTGAAGACACTTTGGAACCTTGCCCCCCCCCAAAAAAAGAAAAATCTTCTGTGGATTTTGCTCCTGAATAGTCATCAAATACCTCTTGAATACTCCAAATGGAGGGTAAGGGAGAAATCCTATCTTGCATCTGATACCTGTGTATCTTTTCAAGGTTTGATCATCTGTGTGGATCATCTAGGCGGGTAGTTGGCTGTGGAGGCAAATGTTGGGGGGTTGGATTCCCTCATGGACCTCCTCAGAGAAGTGCCAGTTAATTGGCCTTGAGCAATTTATTTGTTTATTTATTTATGAGCATTTTGACCCTGCCTATCTCCTTGGAAAAGGACCCAAGGCAGCTTACAGTATGGAGGGACAATAAACAGTCCAGTACAAGTAAGACATATTCAAGTTTAAGAACAGGGAATTGACAGAATTGAGGGGTTTCAGAATTAGAAGACAACATTAACTCTAAGGGCCTTTTCACACGACCCCTAAGATCCGCTGGCCACTTAAATTCAGACCAGAGATCTTAGGGGTTTGTCGCTGTTCATGCGTTCCCACCCCCTCTGCATTCCTGGCTGCTGGCTGCGTGAGGGGAGGGAGAAAAAGAGGAAGAAAAGAATGCCGCTCACCTCCGTTCTGCCCTCCCGGCACTGCATTCAGATCTCTTAAAGGGGAGGGGGGCAAAAAAAGAACAAACAGAAGCAAGGAGAGCCGGGCAGTCACTATGTTATATCCGCATCAGGAATTTTCACCTCCAGAGAGCAGGTACCTGAAAAGTGTGCTGGGATGCACTTAGGTGGGCGTGGTCGCACTTAATTATCTGTAAACTCCAGAGCTGGTGGGGAAACAATTTTAAGCTCTGGAGCTGGGAGCCATTTGCGGCGGAGTTTAGGGGTCGTGTACAAAGGGCCTAAGAGAGAATGTGAGCAGTTAAGAAAAGAGTATACATCCCATGCAATCATGTACAGTAGACCATCTAAAAGTTATGAGGGATGGGAACTAACAATTGATAACATAGTGCCAATGTAAGCCCACAAGGAGAGATACAGGCACAATGTTATAAGTGGCTATAAACACAAGTCTGTGTAGCCATGTATGATATTCCAGCATTCAGGGAAAGCTTGCCTGAAGGGAAAGGTCTTTGCCTGTTTCTGGAAAGATAGCAGAGATGGGGCAGTCCAGGCCTCTTGTGGGAGGGAGTTCCAGAGTCTGGGAGCAGCAACAGAGAAGGCCCTTTCATGTGTTCCCATGAGACATACCTGTGAGGGTGGTGGGAAGGAGAGAAATGCCTCTACTGATGACCTTATCACCTGAGCTGGTTCATACTGTGAAATTCAATCTTTGAGGTAGCTAGGACCCAGGTTGAATTGTAGGTTAAGGTCAGCACTTTGAATTGTGCCCAATTAGCTGATTGGCAGCCAGTAGGGCTGATTTAGTAGGGGTATAATGTGATCTCTGTAACCCACATCATTCAGCAATCTGGCTGCTGCATTTTGGACCTGTTGAAGTTTCCTGAGACTTTTCATCAGAAGTCCTACATATAGTGCATTCACGGTCCTAGAAGGGAATGTCAGCTCATTTCTTGGTCTTCCTATACTGCACCTAGAAAACCCTGGAAAAGGTTTCTGTGACTTGGAATTTGCATAATAACATGTGATTATTATTAATAAGAATGCCTTACCTAATTTAGATGCTAGCTCATTTTTCTGATGTTGGATGGCCTGAGTCCATCAACTATGAAGACATCTCCATTATCTTTATGGATATTAAAATCAGGTCATAGGACAATCTAGCCATCACACTCTTTATTTTAATCCTGGGTATATGCATAAAAACTGTTGTAACATGCAGAGAAACTCTGTGAATTACTTGGCTTTGATGATTGCAGTCCACTCTAGTTTATACACACAACAAGGTCATTACAGCTGGTATACATACCTAACCATATTATAACTGGGTGAGCCATGAAATGGGTAAATAAAGACATTTAGCAGCAAACTGGTGTGTCATAAATTACAAAACTACTTTTGATCTTTCTTCTATATTCTGTAGAAATTGATTTGTTGTTGTTGTTGTTTTAACATAACTCTGCCAGGGAGTTGATCAAAGCTGGCCATCCTCCCTTGTATTTTTTCCTAAGGGCCCTTGGGTCATCTCCCATCATTTCTGCACTTCACTTGGCTCTCCACATTAACTAAGTGCACGGCCCTTCACTGTTAGATCTGAACTAAAAAGGACCTCTTTTTTTTTGTTCAGGGCACTGAGAGCCCTTGTTGTATAAATGGTTCCCCTCTTCCTACTATCCCACCACCGTGGTGCATTTATACATCTGAGATCTATGCCAGAGACCCAGCTTGCTTCTCTGAGTGGGTAAGGTGTTCTTCAAGGGGTGTCCTGAAGTAAACTTCATTATATTCTCAGTTCTCTTCCTTGGCATTGATGAGCTGCAACCCCCCCACTGCAAGAGCCTGCTGTTAAAGAAACGTACTGTTTGTTTTGTTTTTGTCAATCAGATGGGTCCAAAACAGCATAAAGGAAGAAAGAAGGGCAAGGAAGGCTACAGAATAACTGAGATCAGTAGGAGAGAGGAAGATAAAAGTGTTGGGAGGGTTATCTTCCCACATGCTAATGAGCAGTTTATTAATATTCATGACATACCTATCATCCCAGAGGAATATGGAGAATTTCACAGATTACCATTCTAAATCACTTTGATCAAGCATGGAGCAAGACCATCTCTGAGATGTTTCTTGATTGATTGATTGATCGATTGATTGATCAGTCAATATATTGCCTATTATTTCCTACACACTATTCTGTGCGATTAAAATATCACCACACAAGGGGTTCATGAATAGAACCAAGACACTATAAAACATACTACAAGAGGCTTACTATTGGAAAACAGATGACATATGTGGCTTCAGTTGGATAGAGTTGTCGCAGAGTTTTAAATTTCTTACAATTTTTTTTTCTTCCTGCTATGTAGTAGAAGTACAGACAGTCACGGGGAGAATAGTGACAAATTCCTGAAAGAGTCCATCCCTTTTTCATTTAGTTCTCAGGAACTCATTTTGAGACATTTGTAAGAATAAAAATGTTTCATTACTTAACAGTGGTGAAGTTCTATAGCAGTGATGGCGAATCTTTTAGAAACTGAGTGCCCAAACTGAGATTCAAAACAATTTTTTCACAAAGTACACATACAGGAATTTAACCTGAATACAGGTGGTTGCGAAAGGGCGATGTCGGGTACCCACAGAAAGAGTGCCACCTTTGGCTCCTGTGCACAGATATATGGCAAGCAAAACAACTCTGCTTCTAACAGGTTAAAGAAAGGGAAAGAGAACACTCAGCAGAAAGGTGGGTCTGTCTTTAAATTCAAAGGTGGGAAGGAACAGTTGTCTTGTGTTGGAGAGATTGACCACCATAATCTCAGCCCAGAGAAGTCCCTTCTAGTCACTCAGACCACAGGTAGCATTCGAGGTTGTAAATACTTCACATTACTTTCCAGTGAAATAAATAGCATGGATGAGATGAGGTGGGGTGGAATGTGATAAATCTCAGTTATGATGGGCTCTAGCTTACGTTATCTACGATGTAAAAGGCTTGGGCATGAATCACTAGTTATGTTATTTAGCACAGATATAAGTTACAAGAATGTCCTACAGCTCTGCTTCCCATTTCCATGTAGCAGAGAGGTGGGAACGAGGTAGAGATGGAAATTGTTGCTTTCCTCCCCTTCTCTCCTGAAAAATGCCAAATGTTTTCCTGTTAATCTTCCAGTCTCCCCATTTCAGTTTATCTCCTAACGGCATGGGCCTCGACAGTTGCAGTGTCAAAGTTGCGACAAACATCCTTCTTTTGTTCTTTCTGTTGTGCCTTGGATGAATGCATAAGAACATAAGACAAACTCTGGGAAAGAGGATCAAAGGCCTATCTAGTCCAATATTCATTTCCTACAGTAGTCCACCGAGTGCCAGTAGGAAGCACATATGCTGAACAAGCAGCAGAGCTGTAGCTACTACTTTTGGCACCCAGGAGTTTGCAGACTTGTTTTTTAAGCTGCTGTGAGACTGGCATATGGAGGGAAATAACAAAAAAGAGGAGTGGAGTCATGGCCAGTGCTCTGGACCAACGTCCCTATTGTCTCACCCTCGCTACACCTGTGATGGGCAATGAGTTGAAGTAGCATCCTCCTGTTTTGGAACTGTTTTGAGAGGAGTGTGGCCTGTGATCACAAAAGCACCATAATTGCCATCACAATGGATATCCGCTCATAACCATCTCATTCAAGAATCCAACCAATCTTTTAAAAAAAAAAAAATCCATCTCAACCCATAGCTATCTTTTTCATCTTATGGAAACGAATCCCATAGTTATTTAGCAATAAATTTTAACGCACCCCCTGTAGTTGTATAAACCAGCCTGAAAACAAGTCCTTTGAAATCAGCGAAGAGGCGAGATTTTCAAGAAGATTAATAACAGATTGTAGCTTCAGAGCCTGAAAAAAAGAATTATAATAGCGCCATTGTACAACGGAGCGAAAGGATTTTGGATCCTCTCCAGGAGGTAAGCATCCAGGATAATGTGCTATCTTTCTCAGTTTTGTTCTCTTTTCATATAGAGAGATCTGTTTCATAAGTTATTAATGCACATACTTTGAAAACACAATGGGCCAGTTGCATTTATACAACACAGCAAGAGTTTTCATTATGCAGCAGGCTGGTGGCTTTAGCGAGAACACCTTAAATGTGTGCAGGAGATGATCTATAGGACAATGTGTTGTGCCTCATAACTTGCCAGTCTGATTCTTTTCTTGGCCTTGGAGACTCTCTTGCAAATAATAAATAAGAAAAAAAACAACTCAATACATACCTCCCTGGGTGTTAAAATTTGCATAATCTTTATCTTGGATCAGCTGGTTAGAAGGCTACTTTTACCGGCCCAGACCAGACATCTACCCATATGGAAGTGTTGGAGGCAAACATGGCTGGCCTTCTCATTTGATAGAATGAGGTGACTACATCAAGTATCAGATGCTTGAGGGACCAGCAGCACATTATGACAACTCTGAATGCCAAATAACTTGCAGAATAGGCTTTTAAAGGTCTGCTGCCTTCAGTTGCCTTGGGTCCCTGTCTTATTACACATGTCGGTATATAATGTATTCCTTTATTTCATTTTTGTTCTGGCTTATACATAAAATTAGTGTCATGGGATGTGAAAATATCTCAGATTCAGATATTTGGTTGCAGTTTCATTCTATCCTGGTTTCAAACTGAATTGAAAGTGTTTTTTTCCGGGGGGGGGGGTGTCTCATGAAAATTCATGGGTCTTTTATTTAGTTAGCCACCCTTGTGCCTGTATTTTATGCACACATTTTCCTGATGTAAACATTCATGTGTGCACTAAAAGAAATTGTTTCATTTTTAGGCTGGATTTTGTCCCTTCCTTGGAAGAAAGGCCAGCTTTCAGTCAAAGAAAGAATTATATTTTTCCCTTTACGGATGGGCTCAAGGCAACCTACAAAATTGTTAAGATGCACTACTACTTCAGTAAAGACAGCCACAGAGAGAACCACAATGATGTGACTGAATTTAAAAACCACTTATTCCAGAACCCTTAGAAGCACACCATCAAACAGAAAAACTTCCAGCAGCATCCTGAAAAAGACTGAGGAAGTTGTTTCTTATGGCAGATAGCTCTATTGGAACTACCACAAAAAGACTGTCTCTTTGCCTCATCCTGCAGCCAAATGGAGAGAAGAAAAAACTCAAAATAACAAAAAACTGAAACCCTTCTGGGATTAACATTTTAGCTAAGACATACATAAATAAATGATTATTCTTCTTCCTCCTCCTCCTCCATAGCATTTTTCCCACCTGGAATGTTTCTGCCTTCCATTTGACATGGTCATGGGGTAGGTCTGGGTGAAACCCAGGACAACTTAATATTTTTGTCAAGATTGTTCATCCAGCACTCTTTTGGACATCTCCTCAGTCGGGATCCACTGAGCTCCAGGGTGAGACCCTTTTTGGCCCCACTGTCACGTAAGATGTGTCCATACCAACCTAGCTGGGCTTTACCTATCTATCCATGCAACACTGTATTTTGATCAGATGTCATCATTGCACACCTCCTTTCACATGAGGCCAGAGGTCCTGTTATTAATTAATTGTTTTTCACACTGCTGTGTTTGCTTATAGTTTTCTAACTAGTGTGTAGTTATGATCTATGATTTGCTTGTTATTAACTTTTTTTGTACACCACCCAGAGTAGCCTGGTAGTTAAATGGGCGGTATAGAAGCCTAAAACAGACAGACAGACAGACTGTACATACTGTACATACTTTTAGCTAGTTATTAAAATATGCTTGTGTGAGTACTCCCTGCCCACTGTGGATATTTTTATCCATTCTTATTTTAAAATGTGCACCCCCACCCCCACCCCACTCTCCAGTAGACTGAATTTAGGGTAGTGGTGGTTTGCTGGTGCCCCTTCCTCCTTAGAATGGGGAAATGAAACACAGTCAAATGTTAGGCAATAGAGCCATCTGTCCTTCAAATGCACAGGATTGCTGTCTCCAGTTTGACCTTGACAGCCTTCCAAGCTGGATGACTCTTTGGCCTGTGGCAACCGCAGTGCCTGGATGTGCCTTTTCAAAGAATTATCAAAGAATCCTTCCATCTGGGCAGTGATGCTGTGCCATGCATTAGGTGAAGCTGACCAGATGGTCTGCAATAATAGAACCTTGGATGAGAGAAGGAGAAAGGAAGAAGCTGCTATAAAAGAAAATGTGATTATAGGAGATAACTTTTCTGTACGTGGTGGCTGCCAAGCCAGGTGAGTACTGGAACTGAATGACAGGCAGGTGGGAGTCTTTCCCAGAAACTGCAACCACAAAGAGGAATGAGGAGCAGATACTGGTACACCTATGCAACGTACACACTGGGTAGGTGTATTTTACCTAGATTAATTACTCAGATCGGTTCTGTGCTGTATTCCCAAGACCTGGAGAAAATTATACCTTACATCTGTGTGTATGTGTGTGTGCATTGCCTGGCAGCCTATATTGAAACAGCATTTTATTTTCCAAAACACGAATAATTTGCTGCTCATAAGAATAGTGTCAGTGTTTTCCCATGAGATGAGATGAGTTGAGGAACTTGCCAGAAATATTTTTGCTGATTAAAATTAAAAAAACATAAATCCCAAATGAAGTTTATTACAGTTCACAATGTTCATCATTGTTTCATAATAATTTTAAACCGCTTACTACTGGATCAGTAGTAATATTACTTTTTTTCTATAATGAATCAATTTTTTTGTCATCAACCCCCCCCAAAAAAAGAAAGTTTGTGTATGTTTGTAATTGAGCCATATGGATTTACCCAGCAGTTAAGATCTAGCCAGGGAGCCCTCCTGAAACAGCCATCCCTCAAGTTGGTGAAAGGGCTGGCTTGCAGGTATAGGGCCTTTTCGGCAGCTGCCTCCAGATTATGGAATGCCCTCCTAAGTGAGACCTGCCTGTTGCCAATGTTTTATAAATGATGACTGTGGGTCCTGATAGCAATTTTAGTGTAGTGGTTTAATGTATTGTATTTATTGTATTTAAATGTTTATATTGTTTTTATTTTATTGCAGCTTCAATGTTTTAAATGTCTGTATTGTTTATTTTGATTGTGCCAGAGTCCTTTGGGTATTGGGTGGCATACAAGCTATACAAACAAACAAACAAACAAACAAACAAACAAACATAAATAAATAAATAAATAAATAAATACAATGTGGCCTCATGGTTTTCTATCATATTTTTTACAATCCTCATATCTCCATTGACTGAGAACATTTCTTCCTAGTTATATTTTATGCATCTGAAGAAAGTGCTGAAGTCTCTGAAATACTATGCCAGATAAAACCCAGACTCTTTTTTTATTTGCTACAGGTGGTTCACACCTGATTTATTAATCTGCATTAATTTATTAGTCTGTATTAATCATACAGAGCTGGAGGGTTAACCCAGTGTGTCAAATTGGGAGCTTGCTTCCTCCCTGTGCCTCCCAGGAGGAAAAAAAGCCCAGCTTGTGTAGCCTTGGGCAAGCTTCACAGTACCAATGCTCCATCAGAAGAAGGGAATGGTAAACCAGTTTTGAATATTCCATACCAGGAAAATCCTGGAAAATAAAAGTCACCATACTTGGCATCTATTTACTATTATTATTATTATTATTATTATTATTATTATTATTATTATTATTATTATTATTATTATTATTATTATTATTATTATTATCAACATCAACATCATCATCAACATCATCAACATCATCAACATCATCATCAAAGATGAAGTCTGAGGGAACTTTGAAAACCAAAACTCAATTAGAGGACCAAGGATTGATTTTTATTTCATGGTGGCCTCAAATGCAATTACAATAATTTATAACCAAGACATGAAGGCACAAGGATTTTATAAAGAGTATATAACATTTGACAATATTTTATTAATGACAGAAGAAAACTAAATTCAAAAGCTCTCTAATTTTTACTACAACGGGATATGCAAGATGAAGAAGTGAAGGATACCATGCTAAAATGGGCCAAACATTTTGGCTAGAGATGGGCACGAATAAAAAAAATGGTGTTTCATTTGTCGTTTGTCATTTAGGGGGTCCGTTTCGGTTCATTTCCGTTTTTTGTGAATTTTTGCAAAATATTCATTTTCATTTTCATTCATTTCGTTACCATTTCGTTACCATTTATTTCAATTTTTGTGATTTTTTTAGCTTTTAAAGCAGTTCAATGTATTGCTGTAACGAAAACAAAACGGACAACAAAATTTCTGGTGTTTCTGTTCATTTCGTTTCATTTTAGAGATAAAATTTGTTTGTTGTTTTGTTGCATAATGAAACGAAAAAACAAAAACGGAAATGAAAAATTGTTCGTTTCATGCCCATCTCTAATTTTGGCTATAATATTGAACTAGAAAAATGGCAACAACTATGGACCAAGAATCATAAATTAACATTAGCTACTTCCTTTAAGGAAAATCCAAAATGTTTTATAGATGGCATATAATACCAGCGAGGCTTGCTAAAATATTCCCAAATATTTATTTATTTATTTATTTATTTATTTATTTATTTATTTATTTATTGAACATGTATACCGCACCATCTAGCAACAAGGCTACTCTGGGTCAAAATACATACTTGGATTAAGCAAATCTCAAAATTAGAATTAGAATTTAAACCAGAAACATTTCTGATAGGTTTATGGCCAAATACAGTTGATAACAGCAGCTAGATTGTTATGGGCCCAGTTCTGGAAATGGAACTGATGATATGATTATTTTTTAAAAAAATAGAATGTGCAGAAATGGACAGATTTACTGAGAGACTAAAGGGAAAAGAAGGATTGATTTTTTACTCAAGCTGGGACCTGTTTTATAATTGGTGGAAGATAAAAGCCTTGTAATAAAAAAGGGGAAAGGATAAAAAGACAATAGAATATTAATGACAGAAACTCGCCAAATGAGATATGTTATACTGCAAAACTGTTTTATGTGTTTCTTTTACTTTTACTTTTACTGTTTATGTTTACTTTTTGTCTTTTAATTAAAATAAAATAAAGTATTAAAAAAAGAACAAGAGGAAATAGGAAGCACAGTTAGTACTAAATATCCAGTCAAAGCATAACAATCCATCTAAAAATCTTTTTGCTTGCTTGTAGAAGGACAACAATGATGGAGCCAGCTTGGCCTCCAGTGGGAGGGAGTTCCAAAATCTGGGATCAGCAGCAGAGAAGGCCTTCTCCTGTGTCCCCATCACATACATCTGTGATGACGACTACTATTCAAATATAGCTGATCTTAAGGAAAACCTTAAAAGTAGCTAAACCTATTTTCCCCTGTAATGTCGGAATATTCCTATCTCCAAGTAGAGCACCATATGTGAGAGCTGGCTTCTACATATAGATATACCATGTGATGTCTCATGGGTTGATTTGTTTAATGAACAATGTTAACTAGCTTTCCAGTGGGAAGCACTGTGGCATGACATTCAATCCTGCAAGAAAGAATTAAAAACTCAATACCTAATAGTGGTTCGTTCGTTGTAGCATCTCTTGCAATGATCCAACCATTGAGTGTTGGGGATATAGGCATGGTGCATTGCAGTTGGTTGGGAATCTGTCTTCTGTTTAAAGATCAAGCTGACTCTTCTTCAGAGCCAACTCTGCTTATAGGTGGCGCGAGAGCACCATGTCAGGCAGCAGATTTTGTAGGGCATGAATGAGCATCTGTTTGTTGCTATCATATTTTAGCTACTAGCTATGAGAATAGATTCAGGGTTAAACTAATAACTGGCTTTGCATTTATGTCCCTTGATGAAGGGCCACAATTTCCAGGATCAGCATTCTCTTCTACATCTTCCTGCTCTACATTGCGTGAACATTTAGAAGTAGAAAACAGTGATAGAATGTACAGAAGTAGAGAACAGAACAATCCATCTTTTTGACATGATGGAAATGAATTGATGTTTGAAGAGTAGCTGTCACATGTGCCCCAGATTGCCAGGATGTTGGGAAATACATATCTCAGAATTCTTCAGGCATGGAGAAAGGTGAGGAGATATGCCACCCATCTTCCTCTCATTCATCCTCTCCTCCAACCCATGCAGGTCATTTGCTGTCTGGCTCACTATACAAGACATGACTTGCCCATCAAGACAAGCCTGCCTGTTTTCAGCTGTCACACTGTACCTTCCAGTGTCTGACATTTCCTTATCCAAGAGCTAACCCTGCAAGATCGTCTGACAGGTTGCCAACCCGAGCTGGTGAGGTTGTGACTTAAGTTGGAATTTATTGCAGCAATTAGTCATGGAGTCTTAGCATCTTGCAGTATTTATATGTGCGGTTGGTCTGTAAAGTAGTGATGATCGAAGAGGAATAATTGTTTGTGGTTGTGCACTGAATTCTTGCCTTCTTTTGGCTTCTGGGGCTAACTTTGCATTAATCACTGTCAAGCATGCTGCTTTTTAAAAACATTTATTTTTAAACCAGCCATTATCTCAGCAGGGCTCCTTCAAGCCTTTAGAGGGTGCTGAAAGGGCTTTGTCCAAAATGGAGGCTTAAATATACATGCATGGTTTTTCATCTCCTGCCAGAGGATCACACTGGGGGTGGGTGGGGTTGGGGAGAGGGGAAGAGCATCCGATTTTTCAAATGTCACCTGGGAATTTCCAGTGGAAAGCTCTCTTGAGTCGGGTTCAGACGAGGTGCCTGCCTTTGATATGGAAAAGGAAGAATGGAAATCTGCAGTGTGATAAGAAGGCACCTTGCCAAGAGAGGTGACCATAAAAAAGGCACACCAGGGAACCTGTCTTGCTTCTAAAGGTCCCGCCATCTTTCATCCACCCCGTCTTTGTGTCTGAAGAGACCTTTCCAACTGCAGCTTCTTTGCCCTTGTCAGAGAGTCGAGCGTTCTCCTGGAATAATGATTGAAGTGTCTTTTTTTGTTCCTAGTCCCCTCTGGAATGGCTGCTAAATATATACAGTATCTCTATGACTTCCTTAAATGTTACTTTCTGGCAAAAGGGATAATGGAATATTTACAGTGATTACAGTAATTTACAGTAAGTGAGACAGATTATCCCATGTATAGAATGTTCTGGGTGTACATTAATATCTGTGATGCATACTGCAAGAATACTGGGGAAGTCCTACTGGAATCTATTACCTGCCATTGACCCAACATTTTGTTCCAATCAACAGCCCACCAGATACCCAGGAGAAACTCACAACCAGAACATGGAGGAATATTGGAATAAAGGACTCGTAATGAAAAAGGCCAATGACCTTTCAGCCAATGACCTATGTATGGTATCATAGTTACCCTAGTGCAGGCATGTCCAAACTTCAGCTCTCCTGATGTTTTGGACCACAACTCCTAGAATTTTAAGTTTAGATTGCAAATGGCAAAGGACTGTGGGAGTTGTGGTCCAAAACATCTGGAGGGCCGAATTTTGGCCATGCCTGCCCTAGTGCCAATTCTGACTGTTAGCTATGCCTGTCTTGGATTTCAACCAAACTACTTTTCTAACCTTATATGGAGATCCCTGTTGTCCCATATAGACATGGGCACGACCAGAAAAAATGATGTTTCGAGTTTTCGTTTGTCGGAACGGGTCCGTTTCGGGTCAAAATTTTGTCCGTTTCGGGACAAAATTTCGTTTGTCGTGAAATTTTTCAAAAATTTGTCATTTCCGTTTGTCATTTGACGCTTGTCATTTCCACCGCGATTTAGCGTGATTTGACTTCCCAGGACCCAGAGCATAGGGGCGTCCCGCAATCAGGGCCGGCACTAGGTGTTTTTGCACCCTAGGTGGCGGGTGGGGTGGGGGGCGGGCGGCGGGGGGAGGTGCGGGCGGGCGGTGGTGGCGGAGGGCCATGGGCGGGCGAGTGGGCGGGCAGTGGCGTGGGCCGCAGGTGGGTGGTGGCGCGGGCGGGTGAGTGGGCGGGCGGTGGCGCGGGCCGCAGGCGGGTGGCGGCGCAGGTGGACGGGCGAGTGGGCAGTTGGATATCACTTAGGTAGGATAGAGGTTCTGTTCTTGGCTCGCACCCCAAATGTGTGTGTGTGCAAGCAAATTGAAGTTGGGAAAATAGAAAATAAATGGTACACACCTCCCACTCCCACTCCCAGTCGAACCTCCCCCTTTATCCAATATCAGAAAAAAATCCTCAAACTGCCAGAGAAGAAATAAAGAATAAACTGCTGTTCCCTTCAGCAGACAAAGCTGCAGGGAATCAAAGAAATTATTTTCTAAATTCAATTCCCTCCCTGCCTTCCTAATTTAAATCCTAAAGCCTCCAGCCTCCCTCCTCAATCTCGATCGGATCACACCAGCACCAGCAGCCAGCCCTCCTCCCTCAACCACATCCATACACCCGACTGCGATTTCTGGAAGGTGCCTCGGCTTTTTATGCCCTCTAAGACATCCAGAAGTGTCAGTCAAAAACCTGGTGATGCCATTGGTGGAATGGTTCAAACAATTTGCATGGTCACATCCCATGCCCAGCCCAAATGGGCAGGTCTAAAAAAATTAAAAATAAAATAAAATAAAATAAAATCAATATGACGTTTTATTGCTATAAAAACCCACTGCTGCTACTATAAAAATTCAGGCATTTAAAATAAATAAATTTCACATGTTTATGTGGTGATTTGGTGTGGTTTTTACCATGATTTCAAAAGAAAAATTGTGGTCACCATTTTGGATCCCCCCCCCACCGCATGGCATGGAGCGAGACAGACAAGGAGGATGACACCCCCAGCCTGGTGCAAGCAGCCCAGGACAGGAGAAGAGGGGGAGGCCGGGGAACCCCCAGAAACCACCCCTCTGGTAGGTGGCAAAGCCTCAGGCAGGCATATTTTTGCCTGCTTGTTTGGACGGGAGTCGGGGTTTTTAAAAAAACTTTTAAAAACTTTTTCTGTGCTTTGCATTGCGCGATTGCCGCGATGCCACAAACGGAAACAAAAAACCCGACCAAATTTTTCTTTTTTCGGTTTGAGTTCGAGTTCTGATGGCTTAATTATCATTACCGTTTCCATTACGTAATGGAAACGATAACCGAAAACGGAAACAACAATTTTGCCGAGTCGTGCCCATGTGTAATCCCATATACTAGGTTGTAGGCTCCTGTCCAAGTACTAACCAGGCTTGACCCCCGCTGAGCTTCCAAAGTCAGGCAGCCCCAAGATTGCTGAGGATACATGCACACACACAGTGGCATCCCACAATGTTCTGCAGCAATTTATATTTTCAGTAATTGCTGTATCTGAACTCCCCTAGGAGCCTCACGTCACAGTGGTTAAATGCCTGTACTGCAAGTAAAACTGGGCTTATGAAGTAATTCATTACCTAACGAAATGCCACAGCAGCGTTTCACTTTTCATTTTGTGCCCATCTCTAACATGAAGTACTTTGAATGCCTATGTGCTTTATAAATATTGAAGACATTATTTGCCAGACATGCTTTTAATACACACTTAGAGAATCGCATCATTTGGATAGAAAGTTTGCACGGACTTGGGGAAATTTCTATCTAACCTTTTGAAAGAGCCTTCTTCTTCTTCTTCTTCTTCTTCTTCTTCTTCTTCTTCTTCTTCTTCTTCTTCTTCTTCTTCTTCTTCTTCTTCTTCTTCTTCTTCTTCTCTCTCTCTCTCTCTCTCTCTCTCTCTCTCTCTCTCCCCCCCCTCTCTCTCCTGTTTGTGAAAATGCTTTGGAATATCTGTCTCTTCCTAGCAAAGTGGCCATTATGTGTAAGTAATAGCCTTGCTGATAGCCTCTTCCCAAGAGCTCCACCTGTTTTAGAAAAGTCAATGCAATCTCATTGCCATTATGCCATTAAGAAGCAAAAATCTCATGGTTTGCTTTCGATCTCCACCCCCCTCCCTTATCTTGGTAAATACTGGGTGAAGATATGGAGAGGAATAAATGCAGGTACCAGCAGGAAGTGAACACAAGGCTTGTGTTACTTGGGAACACTTTCTCAAAGGGTCTCTGGCCAACAGAGATACCATGAAATCTCTGGAGGTGAAGCAGGAGGAGTGACAGTTCATTTATTTCAGAGCGTAGTGTAATTAAAGAGCTATAATGTCCTTAAACTCCCTTACCCTTGGCATTACAGTACACTCATTTTTATTTTCCTTTAGCAAGGACCCACAAGTGCATAATGTGCTTTATGCAGCACAGCTGGACCCAGAAATGGAGCAGAAAAAAATCATAAGCAGAGGGATTATACTCTTTGCTCTCAAACCACCCTTCATCCATCTTCACTCTACCGATAGCTCTGTGGCTTACCTTGAGGTTAAGTCTCCTTGTTCCTCCACTCCATCAGAGGACATAGTGGACTCCTGGGGAAAGAGAAGTTTATTTCACTATGAACATAATGCCCATCATCATGATGGACAGGACGTGCATGAAGCCAGTATTAGCATATTTCGCAATCCTCTGACAAGGGCAGATGTCTCGGTATTCTGTGTTCTCAGTGTTATATGCCATTTCCCAGTAGCTTTCCCAGTACCCAATCCAGAAATTCTACCTAAATTCCCCATGACCACCATCCCACAGATATCAGTATACATGCTTAAGTTCAGTTATTTGTATTTTTATTTTTATTCTGCCCATGGATACCATTTATTTTGGTTGACCTCTTCTTTCCTCTTCCCTTCCACTGCCTGGCAAAGATCTTCCTCTCCAGGAAGCCTTTTGAGCAGCAGGTGTCTCAGGAATGCTTGTTTATGAACATAGAGTTTAAAATGTTTTTTTTAGCATAATACATGTTTGTTTTTTGTGTAATATTTGCATATTTTTAGTTTTTTTTTGTTTTTAAACTTGTTTGCTTTATAAGTTAAGTTGTTCTGAGACATCTTTGGTCTCCTATAGGGAGGAATGTGACCAATGAACAAACAAATGAATGAACCAAACAAACCAACAAACAACAAGCAAGCAAACAAACTTGGATCTCCTCTGGGGAGAAATGCCACCAGTGGGTGAATGAATCAACGAAATAAAGAAATTACAGAAGCTGATTCTTGAATGGGGATGTAAACCATAATTTGCTTCACCATTCTCACAAACAACAGTAAGAAATTAGGGATGGTTTTTTATTTTGCAGACTATAAATCTCATAATTCTCCATTTTGGGAGTCCTAGTTGACAGACAGATGGACACTAAGAGTGGCTTATCTGGGGAAAAGGCTGGGATGTTTTGAGGTCAGTTGAGCTAGGCCAAGCTTCACCCAAACTGCCTGTTCCTCCTTCAGTGCTAACTGGAGGCCTTCTTTCTGAAAGGGAAGCATAGTGAACTAGGCTTAGGTCAGTCAAAGCCTTTCAATTCAGTCCTTTCTTCTGAGTAAAACACATTCAAGTGTCTACAAGGTGTCTGGCTATTAGTAGTCCAAGAAATCTCATCTCTGAAAAGAACCACCCAGATTTGCCTTATAGCTAATTAAAAGAGCCTAATGGCATAGTGGTTAAATGACTGTATTGCATCTAAAGCTGTGCTCACGACCTGGGGTTCAATCTCAGCTATCCAGCTCATGGATGACTCAGCCTTCTATCCCTCTGAGGTCGGTAAAATAAATACCCAGCCTGCTGGTTGAGGGGGGCTGTGTAATTAAATTGTAAACCACCCAGAGAGTGGGTGCCAACCTAGTAGTTTGAAAGCAAGTAAATGCAAATAAATGCAAGTAAATAGGGACCGCTGTAAAAAGCAGGGAAGGTAAACAGTGTTCTGTATGGAGAAATGCATTCAGCCATGCCAGCCACACGACCATGGATTTGCACAACATTGGTTCTTTGGCATTGGTTCTTTGGCTTGGAAACAGAGATGAGCACTGCCCCTAGAGTTGGACACAACTAGCATGCATGTGCAGGGCGAACCTTTACCTTTACCTTGGAAGGGGTAGTCCCAGAAATACTGTTGTGGTGGGAATGATTCTGAGTAATTTTAATTGAGTTCATTTTGAGAATAATATTTATACATTTAAATAATACTTATAGAATGAATATTGAAACACTTATTCAGAGATGTGTGCAGAAATTGGCAACAGTTATGGATAAGAAGCCTATGAAAGTAACTTGTGCTAGACATTAAAAAGTAAAAGAAGCACTGACCAGGCCCCAGGGGGCGCGTGGTTGGTGCTTGAAGGGAAAAATATAATAACGAATCAAAATGAACAACGGAACGAATATTTCAAAATAAAAATTCATTAAAAACAAAATGAAACAAAACAAACCTTAAAATGAACCAAACCAAAACAAATTGTCATTTTTTTGGTTCATGCCCATCTCTAATTCTAACATATTTTATCCTGATCCCCTAAGTTAGTCGGAGGAGGTTCCTGTTGAATTTGGGTACTGGGAGATTTTGAATTCCAAAAATCTCATCCCTACCACTCATCCAATTGTGATCCACTCTGTGTGTGAGAAAGAGAGGGAGAGAGAGAGAGAGAGAGAGAGAGAGAGAGAGAGAGAGAGAGAGAGAGAGAGAGAGAGAGAGAGAGAGAGAGCATTCTTGATATACTTACTGTAGAATACTCCAATGTGATTTTCTACTTTCTCATGTGGGTGATCGTAAACTATGTAGCTTGCCCACAGCTACATAGGCTGTCTCTTCTCTTAGGATGCATAATTGGAAATCTAACTCTCTCCACCTTTGGCTCCACAGCTCAATTTCTAATTCATACACAATCCAAAAATATACTGTACTGTTAAACGAAGTAAAAGAATAAGTCCTATTGAATAGAGCAGGTCTTGGTTTGGCATAAACATACCTAAAGCTGCACTTGTTTTTTAGAAGACTGCATACCTAGGCTCATCCTGAAGGCACACTAAGTTACCTCCATGTGATTCTGACTATTCTATATTCCTGTTTGTTGTTTGGTCTCCGGGCCTCACTCTTCATAGATGCCCTCATCTCATTCTGAAGTGTATGCCTCCTGTCGTAATTGAGAGTCAGCCCGTCACTGAGTTTGCTTTGCTAGGTTTAGAGCCCCATTTTGTTTCTCATCAGACACAGTGAGTGTGTGCATACCAACATCTGCACTAAGTAGGCTTAGAAGTGTGCCAAGCCAAGCCATACCATATGTGGCTGAAGTTTTCGCATTGGCTCTTCTGCTCTTGGTCTTACAGCCACACTCTTAGCTTAACATTTTGCGATGGAAATCATCATCATAAAAAGAGAATTGAGACAAGTAGGCAAACATTAAATGAGCTTCAGCAGAGTGACTGCGATGATTTCCATCTTTGATATCGGGGCTGTGTCATTCTACTCTAATGGCATCTTTTCACGGGAGTGCTTTGTCATGGCCGTAAATAAACACAACCGGCTGAACAGGGCGATAACAAAGAGAATGTGAAACTAAAGCCCCAAACATCTTTATTGTGGTTTAGACAAAGCCACAGTGACTATTAAAGATGAGATTGTACGAGGGCAATAAAAAGCTCACCAAGCTATTGTGCAGCTGTCTTGTTCATGTTAGCAACTAGCAAGAGATCTGGCTGCATTTGGCTGACAGGTTGTCCGGATAAATAGATTTGGGGGCAGAGCAGATATATTCTGATGGGAACTTCCATTGCTGTGTCCGGCCCTCAGGAGATGAAAAATATTGTCAAGGACAAATGAGGGTCTATAAATCAGGACAGTTCTGTTTTGTTTCTTGTAGGCTGACTCTCTCTTTTCGGTCTGTCTGGAAAGTCTTATCTCTCAGTTTGCCCAGGCAATTTTTGCGGTCTCTCCAGCACATGGCCTGCCCCTTATCACAGCTCTGCAGCTTTAAATGCAGACAGATACCCTCTAATGGAACCAAAAGAAGGAGTCTCTCTCCCCCACATGCACACACACATTGTAACTGCCAGCTCATAATCTAGTTGCATGCCCCCTGGCATCAGCACCATCAGCACCACATCTGTAAGGATGTTGAATATGTTGTTTTGAGACAGACTGGTGTGTGTGTGTGTGTGTGTGTGTGTGTGTGTGTGTGTGTGTGTGTGTGTGTGTGTGTGTGTGTGTGCGTGCGTGTGTGTGTGCGTGTGTGTGTGCATGTGTGCATGCGTGTGTGTGCATGCGTGTGTGTGCATGTGTGTGCGCACGCGCATTCGCACATACCCTTAATGAATGCCAAGCTTATTTCCTGGAGGTATTATGAGAAATTTGCTATAGCTGGAATTATCACAATCTTCACAATGCAAGAAGAGAGACCCATGTATTAGAGCCCTGCTGGAATATTTCCTTGAATATAAGCATGTCTTCTCACACATCCTTGCAAACTCACCTCTCACTAGGAAGAAGAAATGTTGCTTAGGGTGTTCGAACTCTCTCATCTTGTTCTGGAATCTCATAAGTTTGGCCCCAAAACAATAACCATAAAATGCATTCAGGATATGCTTTTAGGCCAAATTCTGGTGTGGTGTTGTAGAAGATTCCTGACCCTTCCTGATGCTTTGAATTACAACCCCTATCGGCCCCAGTCAATATAGTCAATACTTCATTGGAAGTGTAGTCTAAAGTGTTGAGAAGGCATTACAATGGAGAAGACAGGTTCTTGGGAACATTTTCCCCACTGAAAAAAGGGGGCAGTCGTAGTGAAACTGGGGTTCTCCCCCCAATTTCCATAAATTATTGCCCAAATGGAAATTCACTATTTCATTTCTTTGTGTGTATATGTATGTGTGTGTGTGTGGGGTGTTCCTAAATACCGTTTAGAAAAGATACAGGATAGTGGTTTCTCCATGCTTCATTTCCATCACTTCTGAAAGACATATATTCCTTGTTTCTAAATAAATGGAAATCAAATAGACCCCCACTGAGGCTAGCTATATATTCTTCAGGAACCCACCTCTGAGTATTGATAGTTTTTCCATAAGCACTTCGGTGGGAGATAATCTCAAATGGCCATCTGGGAGAACCATTAGCATTGTCATATGGGTGAAAGGGGTGGAAGAAACACCACTGTCCGGCCACAATTAGTTAGCCTATGCACCCAGAAAATGTTATCCAGAATTCAGCTCTCACTTCCAAGAATGTCTCATGTTTTCAGGTATCCATTAAATTAACTCCTTTTCAGTTTGAGCTAGACATTTAAAGCCTTGTTCTGAATGCTCATTCCTACCATGTACTTGCATCAATACCAAGCCACCTTTATCTGTCTCTGTATCTTCTGGTTGCTGCTAGTTTAGAGGAGCCACATTCTCTGAAGCAGCCATTTGGTGCACAGAGGCCTCAGAAGCTCTATCCTAAGCCAAGTAGCTGTCTGTCTCACTTGTCCATTTGGTTTTGCTGCTTTAAGATTACTCATCAGTATGCTCTGGTGTCTCTCTTGTCATCCAGTCTAATCAGCAGCAAGTGACTCTTCAGCACCTTGGACAGTTCCTGCCGTCTGGCTGCCACCAGTCAGCTCCGTCAACAGATGGCTAATTGCATTTCGCCGCCTGCCACTGGCTAGCATTTGTGCCTCCCAGCCAGAATGGCCATGTTGCCCCGCCCTGTGAGAGTCTCATACCTGGGAACATGGAAAGGGGTTTTAACAGTCTTCTTCTCTTTGCCCCACTGGGCTGTGACTGAAAGGGAAGAGAAAGCTGTGTGAGCTGTTAATTGCTTCGACCTGTAATTCCCAAATGACAAAAAAGATTAAAAGGGAAGGAAAACAGCTATTATATCTCTTTCCTGAAAAAAAAAAAGACTCATGGTAGTGCATGGCTCATTAACATCATTAGAGTTTCATTAACCTCTAGCCAGACAAATAAGCTTGAAGTAATTTAACAGTACAGGGAGGGGCAGGGTGGGAGAGAAGAAAGGAAATTAGAAATTACCCCAGTGCGGGTGACATTTTCCTCATTCAGTCCTCTATGAACTTCTATTTGATGGAGATGTCCCATGCTTTGCAGCAGCCCGGTATCTCGACATGTGCCAAGCATTCTGATGACTGCTGAAGGTGGTGATGAGCAGGGGAAAGCCATTGATTCTGATAAAATGAAACTCACTTTTAACGCAACAACATCTAAAATCTTGAAAAGGAAACACAGCGCCACGCAACACCACCTTGCAAAGAAAGCGTAGCCTGCTCCAAAATGGCTTTCTTTGTTTGTATAGAAAAGCTTTCTTTCTCTGTGTAGAGATTTTTTTTGTTTCTTTTTATTTGATTTTTATCTTCCCTCCTCTTTAAAAAAACACACAAAAAAACTTTTGTGCATCTTCTTGCCTTCCCCTCTAGCCTCAAGTCTCTTACACAATATCTTTAACAGCACGAGAAATTGCCAAGTGCAACTTGGCTTTCAATTGCCTCCTTTTTGACTTAACAAGACACTTTTCCACATGAAAAGAGACTTTGTCAACCAAAGTTTCATTATCAGAATGCAAAGTTGTATGAATGTGTGTATGTGCATGTGGCGGGGAGAGGAAGGAAGACATACATAATGGACCAAAATGACTATGATTTTTATTATGGCAGACTATCCAAGCCTTGTTCAGTGAACAATGAGCAGCCAGAAGGTTATCTGTTTTCTTATTTACTTGGTCCTCATTGGTGGATAAAGCGTCTGAGCAAGTATTATCTCTCTGGAGAATGAATCGTTCAATGGAACATTGGTTTTCTTCCAAGGATTCCAAAGTTCAAATCCTGGTCCATACAGCCATCTTATAAACAGACTGACATCGAGAGGCAACTAAAAGTTCTTTCTGTGGGATTTGGTTTTTGGAAGGAGGGGAACCTGGCTGTAAAAATGGCCAGTCATGTTCCCTGAAGGTTTACGGAAATAGATATCTTAAATGCAATGCCAGAAGCCAAGGGCTGCTGAGCCACACTTGTTCCATCTGTGTTATGAACATCACATATTATAAAACTATGTATGTCTTATTCCTGATGAGATATATAGAGAGTCACACAGGCATTCCTTATTGCACATGCAGCTGATGAATTCAGCCAGAACAAAGCAGAAAAGCAAAGCAAAAAGCAAAGTGTTCTGCTTATATACCACCCCATACCACTTCAAGTAGTCTCTGGGCGGTTTACAGTTTTAATTACAGTAATGCAGGCTACACATTGCCCCCCCCAGCAACCTGGGTACTCATTTTACCGACCTCAGAAGGATGGAAGGCTGAGTCAACCATGAGCCTGCTACCTGGGATTGAACCCCAGGTCGTGAGCACAGTATAACCCTATACCTTCCCATAGCACTTAAAGGACTCTCTGGGCAGTTTAAAATTATATTATGCAGGCTACACCTTGCCGCCACCCCCATCTACTGACCTCGGAAGGATGGAAGGAAGAGTCAATCATGAGCCTGTTAGCTGAGATTGAACCCCAGGTTGTCAGTAGAGCTTTGGCTGCAGTACAGCAGTTTAACCACTAAGCCACAAGGAACTATTTACTTGGCACTCAAGTAGGGTATGGCACGTTCCAACAAAAGAAACAAAACAAACTTAAGTACATTTGAGTCCTAGCTCAAATCAGGCAATGGGAAGCAAGGTAAGATTTAGGTTCTAATGAAGCAAACAAAACAGATATCAAGTTTTAATAAAGGAAAAACAAGACAGGCAACACCATGGGCAGCTTTATGTAATAACGTGGCTATGGAGTCATGAAAACAAGCTCAAAGATTGCTTCAACAGCAAACACAGAGTCCTAAACAGAGCTGAAGGTCCAGCATTTATTTCATTGAGCAATGCCTGGTAAATGTGCATATTCCTCATTCAATATCCTTTGAGAGTACCAGTAAACTCTGATGCTATTGGGACCTTTGAACAGTAGCAGTTGGAGACTGTTCACATAGCTTTCGGACACTGCAACTCCCTCCCACAGGGGGCCAGGCTGACACCATCTTTGCTGTCCTTCCACAAGTCAGAAGAGAACTTTCTCTTCAGGCAAACTTTCCTTCGGTGACTGGCTGCCTGAATAAGTGTTTTTGAATAAATTGTCAATAGAGATGGGCACAACACAAAAATATAGTGTTTCATTTCATTTCATTTCTTTAGTAGTTTCATTTTTTTACTATTTTTTTTTCAAAAGGAAACAAAATGAAGCGATTCAGAACTCTGTGAGGAGAAACTTCCTAGAACTGTTCCCTGGAAGCTCCCATTTGGAGCGGGTTGTGTTTTGGATGGTAACGGAAAGGTTAAATCCCCACCGCCACCCAGCTGGTTTTGCCAGCTTGGGCTGTGGGGAGGGGGTGTGGCTTTACTCCAGCCGACGGATCTCTCTGCAGTCCACTAACTTCACTGCTCACCCTTTCAGCCCCCTGCTGTGTTGGGAAAACCGGGATCCCCCTGCTGTGTCGAGGAAGCTGGGATCCCAGCTGCCCCAAAACAGCAGGGGGATCCCAGCTCTGACAGCATGACTCTGATTTTAAAAGACCCGTGCACAACTTGCAAAAAAGCAGGGGTGTTCTAAAAGCACATTCTTGCTGCTCCAACCACGGAGCAAGAAAGTCTTCACAACCAGCCACCCGACCTTGTTCCCCACCAAACTGGCTGCCCTTAAGTTCCGGTGGGGGGCAAAAGGGGGTGGCTGGTTGTGAAGCCTTTGTTGTGCTTTAAGGCTTTGCAACCAGCCACCTGACTTTGCTCCCCGCCAAATCTTAAGGGCAGCCAGTTTGGTGGGGAGCAAGGTCAGGTGGCTGGTTGTGAAGCCTTAAAGTGCCTGCCAAACTGGTTGCCATTAAGCTTTGTGTTCCCTGACACAGCAGGGGGATCCCAGCTTCCCCAACAGAGCAGGGGCTGAGAGGGCAGGCGGTGAAGTCACCACTCACCCACTCAGCCCCCTGCTATGTCAAGGAAACCTTTGCCCCCCTCCGCACAGCTAGGCAGTGGTGATGAGTAACAGCCAGTAGCTTCTCTCAAGTCACTGGGTCTTGCTTCAGGCAACTGGCTGCAGTTGGAGTAAAGCCCCACCACCACTGCCACCATTGCCTGAAGCGAGATCTGTCAGAGTAAAGCCTCTGCCTTCCCCACATCCTGAGCTGTCAAAACCAGCTGGGTGGCAGTGGCAATCTTGCTGCAACCCGCCACCTTTCCGATTACCATCCAAAACAGTGAACCCCAAACTCCTCTGAATTTGGGGAGCTTCCAGGGAAGAGTCCAAGGATGCTCCCCCAGTTTGGTTTCTGAACCAAAAAAGGAGGTTGGTTCATTTCAGGCTGACACAGTTTCATTAATTTTGTGTCATAACAAAACAATTCATTATGAAATGAAATGATGAAACAGCCTGTCCTTTTTTGTGTGCTCATCTCTAACTGTCATAGCTTACTGCTTTGTTTCGGTGTTCCTTTTGTTTACCCGTTTTAATATGGTATTTGATTTATTCTTTTTTACTATTTGTATACTGTTGTGAGATTTAAATGCTGTCTTTTAATGATGATGTAAGATGCCTTGGGTATGTTTTAAGGAGAAAGGCAGGGTAGGAGGAGGAGGAGGAGGAGGAGGAGGAGGAAGAAGAAGATGGAAAATGAGGCTTCTCCTGTACTGCAGCTTCCAGAGTAATGAAGATGTCAGGAATTGGTTCTTAGGGCAAACATCTTTTGCTCTCAGCTGATGTGTTGCCTGAAATTATGGCCTCATCCTTCAAAGATAGGGAGGAAAACACTTCACAATACTAAAGTTTCATGGTAAAGATGCAGGCATTGCTTTGCAGAGATCCTGACCAGTGACTAGGCTGTCACTCTATAGTGATGCTTCTAGGTTATGTTTTACCATAGCGAGGACTGCTAGCAATTTGCTTTAGGATATACAGCATGTACGGACTGTGAGTTATCAGGGATATTAATTGCATAATGTTTATTTTCAGGAATCATTTTATTTGGAATCAGTCTTAAATTGCAAGGGGGGGTGAGTTAAAGATTGTTATAGCTGTTTCTATTTCAACAGCTTCCAGCTCTTTCCCGATTAACTTTTTGGTAAAAAAAAAATCTCTGTTGAAATTCCATGGGTAATATATCATGAAGGTGAAATGAATGTTAGGCCAAGTTAAGCCACTGAAACTCAAACAGGCTGCCCAAGTATGTTAGATAAAATATATTTATAGGAACCAGGGTGGAGAAAAAGAAATCCCTCTAAATCCAAATGATTTTAAAAGCCAGGGTATGGTTTTGCTAGAGACATACCTTGCAAATAGCTTTCAGTGTTTGACTGATTGCTTTATAGGAAAGATGTGTTACCAACAGAAATGGCCCAGGTGTAAGACTGCCTCTCCTGCTTTGACACGCCCGGCTGGAGATGTGATAATTGGTGCTATCACTTGAGGACTCTGCTCTCCTTCAGCTTGAGGTTCTGGCTTGATTATGCAGAGAACCCAAAGAGTGCCAATGACAGAGCAAGGAGAAAACTTTCACATACCAACCCCACATACACTCCACAGGGCACAAAGTTCAGAGAAGTCCGAAGAAGGGAGTCAGGCAATTATGATAGAAAAAGTTTACTTTTCTAAAATCTGGATAGCTAAATGCCAGCTTTCTGGCTGCATGAACACATGTTTATGTATGCATCAATCATGTCTTTGTTTTCTTGCTGGCTTGCTTATCTATGTTCCAAAGACATGGCTGCAAACACCCCTTCCAAGATGTGCCACATGGGTTTTGTTGCCACAATGTTTTTGATTTCATTTTTATCCCCCCCAGGTTGTGGAGTTCCTTTTATCAGATGATCAATCGGAAGCTCCATTTTGTGGGTTATTTGTGTTGTGTTTACAAACTGTTCTGCATGTGGCATCGGTTCATTGCTACAACAGAAAAGAAGAAGGAAAATTGCCATCTTGTCTGTTTGTTCCTATATACACAGTATCCTGTTTCCCTGAAAATAAGACCTCCTCCCCCCCAAAAAAAATAAGCCCTAGCAGGATTTCTATGCTTTTGTTAAATATAAGCCCTACTCCAATAATACGACCTAGTGATGGACGTGTCTGTGCCTGAACATGCACGCACACACACACACACACACACACACACACACACACACACACACACACACACACAGAGAGAGAGAGAGAGAGAGAGAGAGAGAGAGAGAGAGAGAGAGAGAGAGAGAGAGAGAGAGAGAGAGAGAGAGAGAGAGAGAGAGCATATTGCCCCTCCCTTTCCATCCATGGTCCTCCCCCCCTTCGCTTGGGCCACCAAAGTTACCATACTTCATAGCATGTTTGCTTGCAGTTCTTGTTTCCCCAAAAATAAGACCTACCCCAGAAATAAGTCCTAGTGTATCCTCTTGGGAAAAATTAAATATAAGACAGTGTCTTATTTTCAGGAAAACATTGTAGTTCCCCACCACATTGTGGTTCATATATAGCAGCCCCAGTATGTCACGGATTATCTCAGTCCACCTCGGTGAACTGATCTGCCCGGCGGGTGCTGTTCCCCACTTGTGCTGCAGACAGGGTCCTTGTGACACACTGCTTTCAACCCTGTCCACCTCAGATAATGTTCACCGAGGTGGATGGAGGTTGAAAGCAGTTTTTTGCAGGTACTCTCTCTGCAGCACAAGTGGGCAGGAGCATCTGCTGGTCAGTTTGCTGAGGCATCCACATATTGTGTATTTTCCTTTATTGCGGGTGGTTAGAATAACTAATCCCTGTGATAAATGGGGGACTACTGTAATCAGTTCCTTGAAATTGTTCGCTGATTTTTGTCTCACCGACAATTCAGGAAAAGGAAAACCCAGAATTTGCCCCATTCAAACAGGGTGACAAAAGTTCTAATTCAGCACTATTTCAGCATCATTATATTTTATTTAATTTTAGTATAATCTCCACTGCTTGGGTTGAAGAAGTGACTGTGCTTTGCTTCCCTTGCCTAGTCAAGTAGTCACATTTATGTATCTAAGCAATTTTTTTCTCTGTTCCTCTGAAGTCTTGAAGGAAAGTTATTTTTTTAAATCTGTAATGGAATTGTAAGACGAGATGTATATGCTTATAGAACTTAGCAGCAAACTGAGATACTGGCATTGTGGAAGGAGAAGGTATGGGCTTGTCCAAAAGCTACTCGGTAGCGTACCCTATACAAAGTTTGGAAAAGTATGTTATTCGGTGTAGCTATTTGCTGAACTTCATAAGTCTATATTATGAATCAAAATCTTCAGGGACTTATTATTTCTCTCTGCATCTTGGCAAAGAATTGGGATACCGTTTGGTATTCTTGCATTTCTCTTGCGTGTATTTTTTTCCTTCTTTCTGAGTTTCATTCTGTCCGTTCCTGGCTTATATCTAGCAATCAATAGTTTCTCAGATTCCCCCCCCCCATCCCCTTCTCCTTCTCATTCTTTGTTAACTGTTAAATACTTGTTGCTTTTTAAAGAACACATATACACTGTAGTGGGCACACTGTTCTCGGTTTGGGAATTACCAGACTCACAGGTATTTGCTCTGTCTTTGCTCTGCTGATTTTGGCTTCCTGCTGGGGAAAACAATGGTTTGGCCAGTGAATTTTAATCAGAATGAGAGTGGGTTTGCAGGGTTGACCATCTCACATTTTCTTTTGATTCCTCATGCTTATTTTCAAAGTGGCAAAATGTGTACGTTTGGAAGGTGCACAGCTCCCCCGTGTGGTGTATTTTGGACCCCACAGAATTGAATTAAAGCTCAGTGCTTTTGGTGATAGCAACCAAATCTGATATTGATCGCATGTTATCATTTATTCTTGTTGTCATGAAGCTGTTTCAAATTATTGTTTATTGGGGACCACAATAAGTACAGTACTCTCTTTTAACGTTCTTTGTCATGAAACTCTTTCAATCTAGTACAGGCAGAAGGGAAATGCCAACAGTCACTGACCTGCATTTCTTCCTTGAAGTTGCACATTGTTGTTTTCTTGTCCCCCCCCCCCCCAGATTTGTGAGCTTTTTTGTGTTGTAGGGCTATGGATGTGCCAAATGCAGTGACATCCGCTGCATTCTTTGTAGATGCATCATTTCTATTGTCAGGGATGTTGTTAGGGACAGTGGTAGGACCCACTGTAACTGTAGAATACAAGCCTCATAAATCCCAGCCATTATGTTCAGTGATAAAGGATTATGGGAATTGTAGTCTAATATATGTGAATCACCAGCTTGTATATCCCTGCCTTAAAAATACTGAATGTGCACAGATGTTTAGTAGACTGGCTCTGAGGAAATTGTAAGTAGTCACCTGAATCATATATCTAGCTGGGATATGCCATGAAGCCCAGAACCAGTCTGTGCTTGAATCACACATGTGCTTGATCTACCCTCTCACCATCTGGTGACACTCTAATCCAATATTTGTCGTGAGACCCAACTGACTAGATGTGCACTTCTACCTATTCTTGGTGGAAGGGTGGGGTGGGGGGGATCCTGCAAATGGGAAGAAGCAGATGGTAATGACTTTGGGGTATGTGTGCTAGAAAGCAGCATCAATTTAGTGGATGTGGTAAATAAGAGAATTCTGTTTGTGTCTGTGATACCTTTTTGGCAACTGCACAAAGGCCAGCAGACAATTGGATTTGCTCCTACTTCAAATTTAAAAAGGCAGCCATAGAACAGTGATGGGAAACCTTTTAGAGACTGAGTGCCCAAACTGTAATTCAAAACCCCTTAGTTTTTCAAAAAGTGCCAATATAGCAAATTTAACTTGAATACGGGGAGCTGTGAAGGGGCGATGCCAGGTGCTCACAGAAAGGGTTCAGAGTGCCACCTTTGGCACCCATGTCATAGGCTCGCAATCGCCAATACTGTCATAGAATCATTGAATACAAAAGTTGTAAGGGGGCTATAAAACCATCAAGTCCAATGCCCCACTCCATGCAGGAATAGAAATCAAAGAACACCTGTCAGGTAATGAGGCATCTTGCAGACATTAACGGACTTTGGATAGGCAAATATCAAACTTGTCAAAGCACCCTGCAAAAACAGGTCACCAGCAAGATTTCTTCACCTCTCTGTCACTCTCCCTAATATAAAATTTGGATGCATAATCTCAACCCAGACTTTCACAGCATGTCTGTAGGATGCTCAACAGATTCAGCTATTTGGAAGGAAAGCTAGTCCAGTGGTACCTCTACTTATGAGTTTAATCTGTTCCAAATGCATGCTCATAAACCAAACAATTTGTAAATAGAGCAGCTATATATATATATATTGGAAATTGAATTTTTTTAAGTAGAACAGACCACATCTAAAATTTGTAAGGCAGCAGTTAAAATGCCAATGGTTTTCTGCTCTTAAGTTGAATTGTTCATAAGTAAAGCTGCTTGTAAGTAGAGGTGCCACTCTACAGTAGTAAGTACTATCCTGTCTGCTTAGCCCATTTGCATTTATCTCTCCTAACTTTTTCACTGAAATCTTCAAGCAGATTCAGCCAGCCAGCCAAGGACACTTGGCCAGAATGGTTTACTATTGTATTTATCTATTTCTTCTTTCCTTTCCTTTCTTTTTCTCTCCACCCCCCCCTCTTGTTCTCCCATGGCTTTTCATTGCTTTTCAGGCTGCACTCTGTGGCTGAATGATGTGTCTGGTGTACAACCCAAGCAAGTAAATAGGGTTAACACATGTAGCAATTAACACTTCACACCACCAGGCCAAAGATCACCACTAACAGCCTCTCAGTGTATGAGGGAGAATGGAAAACAGAAACCCACACATACTCTGGCTACAATTTAATCTTGCCTTTCTAGAACAACTCTATTTGTTGTTGTTGTTGTTGTTGTTGTTGTTGTTGCTGCTGCTGCTGCTGCTGCTGATGATGATGATGATGATGATGATGATGATGATGATGATGATGATGATGATTGTATTGTTTTGGATTTCTCTTTTTCCTTGAAAAAGAGCATGATTTAGAATTGGTACTGATGTCACACCTGTCAGGCTGTAGACACAGGGAAAAAAGCAAAGGCACTTTCCAATAGACTCCTGCTTTGCAAGATGCTAGAAAGGGAAACACAACTATCATTTAAAGCAGTGGTTCTCATCCTGTGGGTCCCCAGATGTTCCTGGACTGCAACTCCCAGAAACCCCTTCCAGCACAGCGAGTGGTGGAGGATTCTGAGAGTTGCAGTCCAGGAACATCTGGAGACCCACAGGTTGAGAACCACTGATTTAAAGCAAGGATGATCAGTTGTTGCCTTCCAGCTATTATTGGACTAGATCTTCCTCACCCTTGTGATTCAGGCTGATGGGAGCAATGGTCTAACTAAATTTACAGGGCATCCACCTTTTTTAAAAAAACTAGTTCAAGTTTATTTAGGTTTAGCAGCCCATAAGCCACCACACTTTCTTGAGTTGGTCATTTGACCTTTAAATGATTCTTTCGATTAGCAGCCATCTGGCTCTTAAATGCCATTCACTATCTCCTGCTGCTCTTAATCCCCCGTATATAGCACTCTCTCTCTGGGCATTTTAAGAAAATGTTAGATTTCCAGATATCTTGAATATTTATTGGCTTTCGCTGTAAGCCGCCCAGAGTCCCTTGGGGGAAATCGGAGCAGTCCAGAAATAAATAAATAAATAAATAAATAAATAAATAAATAAATAAATAAATAAATAAATATTGCCACATGACTTGCTGACTCTTCAGCTAGGGCACAGAAGGTTCTTCTTTGCACTGTCAAAGCCGAGTTGACTTGGTGTTGAGTTGCTGCAGTCTTGGAAGACGTACACAGCACTCAGGCAGCATATGCTGGGAAGTGATCAAGGCTGCTATCCCACAACCACTAAAAGCGGCCTCAAACTGCTGGAAGATGTGGTTAATAAAATCTTGTCCCCATGACCAGTAGACTTTAAAGGGTGGGAAATGTGACCACGCCCACTTAAGCATGACCCAGCGAGTTTTACAAGCACCTGGTCTCGAGGTGGTACAAAGCTTGTCTCAGTTCTGATGTAGATTTTTAACTGGCACTTAAGTCCGTGGGGACTCGGAAAATCAAGATCAAAAGCTTTCCGTTCCGCTGTGTTGCGGTTCCTGCTCGTGGGGACACAAAAGATGCAATTCTTTAGACTTGCACCTGTGGGGACACAGGAACCACATTTTCAAAACCCATGACCGTTCCAGGGGAAAATCTGCATTTTACTTTGATCCAGATCTTCTGGCTGTGGGGTAGCAGCCCAATGGGCCTTGGAGGAAAGGCAGCCCCATAATCAATAAACTAGCTGCCATTTTCAGGTGAGAGGATATGCTGTTACATCACCAATATTGAGAAAAAGTTCAACTGTGAAATGTCTCCTCCTTCGCCATGTCTTCTTTCCAATCAATGCATTGTTATGCTTCAATATACTAGCATCATGGATGTAGGAAAATTTATTGTCAGTTCTTATTCTGCAAGGATTTCCCCAAATCTCCCAAATTTCCATTTAGAACGAGAAGAACTTGGGGTTTGGGTTTAAATCCAGATGTGGGAAGGAGCAGCATTTGCAAATTTCTCCAACTACTTTGAGTAGGATTTTGAGTGTTCATCTCCTAAACGTCTGGGTTTGAATACTAGTGTATCCAACGATCTAAATGTAATTGCTGTATCACAGTTGCCACCTCTTTTTTCCTGCAAGGCTTTCAGTGTGTGTGTGTGTGTGTGTGTGTGTGTGTGTGTGTGTGTGTGTGTGTGTGTGTGTGTGTGTGTGTGTGTGTGTGTGTGTGTGTGTGTGTGTGTTGTTTTCCCAGTATAGAGGGAATCATGCCAGTTGCGTATGACATGATTCCCTATATGCTGGGAGAAAACTGTCCCTCTTGTATTTAGCCAGTGCCAATGCTGCAAATTTTGTTTCAGTTTATCTCTGAAAAATATACTAAAATTTAGTTAAAGTCATATGTTTTGAGGTGGAAAAGAATGGAATTTTCAGAAATGAAGGAGAAAGCAAATCCAGGAGAAAACAAGATTAACAATATCTTTCATTCTTGTTTCATATATACCACAAGCTATCAGCATCAAACCCTCTATATATACCTTAAGAAGACTAGATTGTGTCCCTGTTAGAGATGGGCACGAATAAAAAAAAATGGCATTTCGTTTGTTGTTTAGGGGGTCCGTTTCGGTTTGTTTCCGTTTTTCACGAATTTTTGCAGAAAACTCATTTTCATTTTTGTGTGTTTTTTTAGCATTTAAAACAGTTCAATGTATTGCCGTAACGAAAACAAAACGGACAACAAAATTTCTGGTGTTTCTGTTTGTTTCGTTTCATTTTGGAGACAAAATTTGTTTGTTGTTTCATTACGTAACGAAACAAAAAAACAAAAACGGAAATGGAAAATTGTTCATTTCATGCCCATCTCTAGTCCCTGTTCTTAAATACTTTTTCATTTCAACTCCCATCTTTGACCTCTTTGTACTAAAGCAAAGTGTTCTGCTTATATACTGCCCCATACCACTTCAAGTAGTCTCTGGGTAGTTTTCAGTTTTAATTACAGAATGCAGGCTACACATTGTCCCCCACCCCAGCAAGCTGGGTACTAATTTTACCAATCTCGGAAGGATGGAAGGCTGAGTCAACCATGAGCCTGCTACCTGAGATTGAACCCCAGGTCATGAGCAGAGTTTTACCTGCAGTACACGCATTTAACCACTGTGCCACAGGGCTACTACTAATTCAATCTCATTCTGTGCCATAAACTATAAAGAAGTGAAAAGTTTGTGCATGTGGGGAGGGGGTGAAATAGAGGACAGCAAGGAGAGTACTACAGATTGACTTTGAAAGTGGACTGTTGAAAGGTACAACAGCCTTTGCTGGCTACAGAGATAATTATTATGCAAATTTATACTAATAAACTTTGTGTTGCATGTTTCTGAGAAGCTGCCTTTCCCTGTTAACGTGCCAATAATGAGAGGTAGATTTGTAATTCAGATGCTGGTGGTAATATCCTAAATTACTCTGCATTATAACGGACCTTATTCATCCTCACTCCTAAGAATGTCAAAATTAGATGCAGCTTTGCATATTTAAGATGAATGCATTTTTGATGACACAATAAAGACACCAGCTAAACAGCCCAGGCTTCACACCTATTTGGGGTAGGAGAGCATTTAGAGGTGAAGTTCTCGTTTCACAAAAGACAACAGGGTGTGTTCATGCTCTGGTATAGTGATTCATTCAGACAGCACTGGTGTTACTCTAACTCTTGTATCTTTGTCTTTTCCAAGTAGGGTGCCAAATTAGGCTTCAGAACAAAAGCTTTTGGGGGGTTGTTTGTTTGTTTGTCTGTCTATCTGTCTGTGTGTTTTGGTTTATTTTATTTTTATGGAGTGGACCCTTGTATAACAAACAGTTTGTATAACATAAAATCTGTACAACATAAAAATTCCAGAGATAGGGGAAATTTGCTTAACATAATCGCCTATGGGGCGAATCTGTACAACATAAAAATGGTCGCAATTAGGGATTACTCCATTTTCAATGCATTCCTATGGGAAATTTATATAAAGGAAAATTTGCTTAACATAATTTCATTTAGAACAAATTAATTCCTTTATACAAAGTAGTACCACTGTACTTATATAGCACCTGGTTTTCCCAAGGGAACTCAGGGCAGTGGTAATTCAAGAAATTAAAGCTAATCCTCAATGGGGCATATGAAATAATGATCCAAACAAATTAAAATTCAAAAATTTTAATCATCATCATTGGGGTTTCCAAAGAACTAATAGTATTTTCCCTTCTCTTCCTTCATAAAGAAAGAAACGGGATTTGCAAAAAATGCCCCTTTATTTCCATATTCTGGAAGGATTACCTTTAGATACCAAAAGATTTCCAGATATCTCTAGAAAGGAATGGTGCTGATTGGTCCATTGACAATTCATCCATTGTTCCATGTGTGTGGTCAAATCCAGAGAACGAGTAATAATAATAAGTATATGCCATCATCAATTTTGAATAATGCTGACCCTTTCCAAGGTATTTTAGGTAGAGAATACTTAGGAATGTTTTACTATTTCCTCCTTCTAGGCGGTGCCTTAGAACTGTGCAGCTTGCCCAAGGCCACACAGGCTGGCTCTTCCGCCTGAAGCCACAGTGGAAAATCTACTCCCAACCTCTGTTTCCACAACCAGATACCTAACTCACTGAGCTGTCTAACCAGTAGAGATGGGCACGAAATGATTTTTTCCCATTTCATTTTTTTGTTTTTCAGTTCATTTCTGAATGACACAAAAAACAAACTGATTTTTAAAGAACAACAAAATGAACTGGAATGAATTGGAAAACCCTGCACCTCCCCCCCCCATGTGCCTGGTTAGGGGAAAAACGAATAAGAAGTAAAAACAAAAAATGATATGAATATTTTTTAAAAAAACAATTCATTATAAACAAAACGAAATGAAATGAGGACAAATGAAATGAAAAATGAAATGAAACACCATTTTAGCATTTCGTGTCCATCTCTACTAACCAGGACAAACAATTAGGCAAGCAAATGAACAAAGACAAAAATGATGAGGAAGAGAGAATACCCCTGCCCTGTGTGTGTGTGTGTGTGTGTGTGTGTGTGTGTGTGTGTGTGTGTGTGTGTGTGTGTGTGTGTGTGTGAGAGAGAGAGAGAGAGAGAGAGAGAGAGAGAGTACAATTTGCAGTTGGTTTCCCACATTCTTTTTCTTCTTCCCCCACTGCTCAAGTGAGTGAGGCTGAGAGGGTAACAGCTAAGATTCCCAGGCCTGGGACTCTCGTCTATAGCATCAGAGTTCTTGTATTTGCAATAATAATGAACAGTCATAACATCCCAGGCAATTAGGGCTTCACCCTATGGACAAATGTCAAATGCCTGAAAATATGGCACATCCTTCAGTCTAAAAGGTTAAAACCCTTATTGATATTGATGGACAATGCAGATATGCATGTATTAATGTATAAGTAAACAATTTATTAAAATGTATGATGTTGAGGCAATAAGGGGTGAAAGAGACCATTTCAAGTGGTTCAGAAGAATGTTCAGTTTCTCAAATATTACTCCTCTGTATATGCATATATGTGTGTGTGAGTCATACAGCTCATACTCTCAGTTGAAAAGCACTAGGATTAAAAGCACAGTTTCAGCAGAGGACTGTTCACCATCACAGACACCAGGTGGTGTTGTTACTCACTAGTCCCTCTGTCTTTCCCCATTTTTTGCAACTAGAAGCTTGCAGTGTGTTTAGTTTGTAGAAATGCTCTGATGTCGATGTTGTTGTTAGCAGTGTAGTAAAAAGAGACAACATGCTTAGCAGACAGATTCAGATGTAGGTAGATGGACTTGAAGATGAATTGTTTTGCTTGCAAAGAATAATGGAAATGAGCAGCTTCTGTTCATGGGTTTCAGAGGACAGTCATGACTGGTAGCGCAAAAGTGCAACCCAGACTGGATTTTTTAAACCATTCTTCACGTACTGTGTCTGGTCTTGCAGTCTTCAGTTATTATTATGGTTATTATTATTGGTTGTACTTATTTGAAATAAAAGGAAAGATACCTCTGGCTCAAAGAAAGAATGTTGGATGCTGTAGATGATATAATGGTAGGTTCATCATACCATCTGGAATGTCCCAGCGCTTGTGCCAAATTTGGTCTTCACCGTCAATCTCTTTTGCACTAAAGATCCGACTGTGATCTATGCCAGTGAAACATGGAAAATGACAAAAAGAATAGACCCAAAGCTGAGTGTATTCCATCACAGATGTTTGTGCAGGATACTGGATATATCTTACAGGTACCATATTGCAAATGAGGATGTGTTGTGGCTGAGTCTCATCCAAATATTAGATGAAATTGTGATCACATTCCAGATATGCCTTGCTGGGCACATTCTTCAATTTCCTGTACACTGAATCCCTAAGACTGCAGTGCACTGGGTCCCTAAGATTGCAATGCACTGGACACCTCCTCAAGGAAAACAAAAAACAAGGAAGACCACAGGAGACCTGGCAAGCAACATTTTTCAAAGCTCTAAATGTGTTGAATGTCATATGGGGAAATGCAGAAACGGAAGCTGCAGACCAGACCCACTAGAAAGCACTTGTTGCCTAATGCATGCTGCAGTGTAAGAGGAACTAAGTCAAGTCCAAGTAAGATGATGTACTATAGCCGTGGTCCCCATCCTTGAGTCCCTGGATACAGTATTCTTGAACTAAAACTCCCAGAAGCCTTCATCACCAGTTGTGCTGGCAAGGTTTCTGGGATTTGTGGTTCAAGAACATATCAGGACCCACAGAGGGGAGGTATTGCTCTATCTACAGCTATACATCTTTAGCTACTTAGATAGCAATGATGCCTGAAAACAACATAATGCAGAATGCATATTCGAAAAGAACTGTGGGTATTTGGAAAGGATGAACCAAGCTGACTGTGCCTTAAAACCTTTAAGAAAAAAAGGACACTTTTAGAGTGCATGGTCACATATTTCAGGGAGTGATTGAGAAAACAATTGCACATGCCAGCCATCAGTTCTGGTTTTAGCAGATGTGAGCTGTGATGCAGCCATAGCAACATCACAGACCTATTTTCCTCTGTAACATGCAGTGGGGAGGGGTTATCTCTGGAACACTGGGTACCATAAGAGGAAGAGCTGCTTGAGACTTTTTAGGTACTAGACGAGAGACCTCCAGGTGTTCCCCTCCCTTGTTTTAATCTACCTGCCTGTGTTTCCCTTCCCCAAAGCCAGCCTGGGCCATTATGCAGGGGCACCACAAAAGACAGAGTGCATCTTCATTATCAAAGTGATGAAAATTGGTGTGAGATTGCCTCATTAAAAAGTCAGAATGGATAATTTCTAAAGTACGTTCCTGCCTTCCAGTGAAAAACAAACGTGACACTGTGAATCACAATTATGAATGAGGAGTAGATTGACATGTGTGAGGCGGCAGGATGGAAAATATTGTAGCTAAGTTCAGTGTCAGGAAACAGAATCGAGGAACAGAACCAGATGATTTTATTATGAAATTTCCAAACAAAATGTCTTGGGGGAAGGACACATGCAGGACTTTGATTCTTCCACCAGGTGGTGCTCCCAGAACTCTGTGATCCAAACCAAGGGCTGATGTTTCACAATCTTGTGCCAGGTGTTTCTGCTGTGCACACCTCACTTTGCAAATGATGCTGGAATTCTTTTCTTCATTCCTCTGTAAGAGATGAGCTATTGTTTCCCAGTATGGTTCTATATTGATCACACAGTGAACTGATACAGCCGAAGAGGGATGATGAATCTCTGATCCTCTCTCTAGATGTTATTGAACAGATAAAACACATGTTTTGAGAAGACCTTGAATTTATTCACAGAAACTTCCAGCGAGGGCTCAGAAAGGATGCTTTGTAGGCCACTAGAGAGCCTCAGTTCATCAGGATAGTGTTGAAAATACTGAGCAAGACTGGCCAATGTTTTGAGCTGGTGCTAGGAGGCAGAGCTGCTGTGATCCATTTTTTTGGCCAGTGGGGACAACCTGCACCTCCTCTGCCCTGAGACATGAACACAATGCCCCCCCAACCCAAGAAAAAGAAGGATAATGTGACTTCCCTCACTCAGAAAACCAGAAAGTTTATTCTTTCAAAAGAAAGAAAGAAAGAAAGAAAGAAAGAAAGAAAGAAAGAAAGAAAGAAAGAAAGAAAGAAAGAAAGAAAGAGTTATGGAATGTGAATTCATTTATTTTCCCTTTGGGAGCCTCATCTCTAGATGTTGGTGCTGTGTAAATGTTGGTGACCTTGGATGACTCTTTAGCTTCCCTGTAGCTATGGCTCTGGGAAGAGGCAGCTTTCAGTGTTCCCCATGCAATTGAGGGTAGAAATGTACATTTTGGCGTCTCATCCTTCCATGCAAAGACAAAACAACAACAACATATAATTATGCTCCTCATCCTCTGAAAGGAAGAGGTATTTTGTGACACACTTGGGGAAAGAAGAGAATGGCGACTGAAATGATTTCCTTTTTCTGCAAATACCATTCAGACACACGGATTATTACACATGTAAGCTGTAGGACAGGAAATGCATGATTCTATAGTGCAGTGGTTCCCAATCCTGGGTTTCCAGATGTTCTTGGACTACAGCTCCCCAAAATTGTGGCCAGATCAACTAATGGTTAGGGCTTATGGAAGTTTTAGTCCAGCATCTGGGGGCCTACATTTGGGAACCACTGCTCTAGTGTACAGGTTCACAGAATTAACAATGGTGATAATTTTTTGGAATATTTTTTAAGATTCAGAAATAGCCATTTGGGGGTTATTTTGTTCATTCTAGCAACCAGCCAGTCATTGTCTGCTTTCTCTGTATGTGCTTAGCACATGCGCTAGCTTAGTACAAAGGAAGTTTTGCTCATTTTCACCAAGTGTCAAGATCTAGGAGGTGTGTTTGTGCATGGGGAAAGCTGTCACGGTTGCATGCTTGCAAAGGACCTTGTGAGACTTGAACATTCCCTATCTAGGCCATGTCAAGTTAAGATGGCTTACATCAATGAGAACAAGACAAATTCTTTGGAGTCTTAATTCAAGGATGATTCCACTTTTCTGTATTCACCCTGTTTTGTTTCTGCTGTAGAGTTGTAGAGTATTGTTGGACAACAAGGGAACTGCATGTTGCTAAGCTTGGCCTTCCTTGGGGGTCCATTACCAAGAGATCTGAGGTCATCTCCCTCAATATTATACCTTTTCATTTCTAAGGCAAAGGCTTGTAAATATGTATTGCAAACATAAGGGTTGAAATGCTGTCTGATTAATGAGACATATTTCTCTAGATCAGGGGTCCTCAACCTAAGGCCCTGGGGCCGGATGCGGCCCCCCAAGGTCCTGAATCCGGCCCCCGGGAACAATTGCAACACCCCCCTCACCTACCACTTGCTTTGCAAGCAAGCCAGCCTCTGCAGCTGCTTCTATTGCTGAGGCAGTTCAAAGCAGTGGGCTATGTCACTTCTCCCACTCCCCCCCCAACTACTGCCCAGATGATCATCATGCTGGTTATTGGGGCATTCAAAGTGGGAGGGCTACGGCAAGGTCCCCCTCTCCCCTACCCACTGTGGTCCGGCCCCCGGTGATGTCTGGGGCATGGTGGACCGGCCCGCTGTTTGAAAAGTCTGAGGACCCCTGCTCTAGATGGTCATGGACAGGATTCTATTGCAAGGCATCACTTGATGTGTAACCTACCTGCCTCTGGTGTGGCCTATTTTCAACTATGGAGTATGATAGCGTGCAATTGTGGGCAATTAGAGTTTGCTGATATGCCTAATTATGTTTCTATTGCATATCATGTTCTCAAAGTACAAATATCCTCTTTAGGCTTTTAAGAAAACCCAAAGCAGAAAATTAGAGCTTTTTGGAAAATCCCTATTGTTTACAATTAAGGCATAAAATAGGTTTGCCTTGCCATTTCCCCTGTTCCTTTGCCAATGGCTGAGCTGGCATTTTACTTCCAGTGTCCATTCAAAGAACGTTAATATTTAATAGCTGGCATAAGACTGATGGAGATTTGAAGGCCAGCTATTACAAAGGATTATATTGTGTTTTATTAGCAAGCGTTACAGATGGAGTGAGAATTTCTGTTTCGATTATGTAGTCTAAACAGCTTTATCTGGTTTCAGTGTGGAAAATTGGAGGTAGCTTGTAGGTTGTTTGAATAGTTGAGCCAAATGCAACATAAGGAAATTTAATTTGTAACACTCTAGCAAGTGACTTGTATTGTCACCATATTTGTTCTACTTCCAATTTCCATGACAACCTACAATGTGTAACTGTCTCCCTACCCCCTCTCTCTTCCTTTCTCTCTCTCATACACAATCCAGTCTTTATTCAGAATAGCCTGGGTTCTTCCAGACTAGTAGTCATCAAACTCATGAAATTTCTCCCAGATCTATGCTGCAAACAACAGTATCATCATACCTTAACTCATTTTATTCAGCACAAACTCACACAGACTTATGTGTTTGGCTGCAACACAGCTTCTTCCTTGTCCATTCCTCATCATTTAGTCCAGAAGCAGCAACCTGCAATACAGGAGCAGCTTTAAAATTTATTGACATTAGGGATGATCAAGAAACAAAAAATGAAATGCTGTTTCATCGTGTCGTTACGTAACAAATGAAATGAAACAAAATGACACGAGGAAACAGCATTTCATTACAGATAAAAAAATGGTGGGTTTTTTGTTGAAATGAACCATTTTGTTCCATCTGTAAGCTCCTTGGGGGAGGGGAGAAGGTTTTTTTTAAAAAAGCTCTGGGTTTTTTTTCTTTTAAAAAAGCTTTTTCCCCTCCCCCAAGCCACACCAGCTTATTAGTGCTGGGGTGAGGGGGGAAAGCGGGGATTGAGGGGATGGAAAAGTTTTTTTAAAAAAGTCTGGGGCTTTTAAAAAAACCTTTTTCCCTCCCCCAAGCCACGTCTGCCAGCTGATTGGCACTGGGGTGGGGAAAAAAACCTCCCCCCCACCCCAGTGCTCATCAGCTGGCAGGGGGAGCTTGGGGGATGGAAAAAAAGTTGTTTTTTTTAAAAAAAGTAGGGCTTAAAAAAAAACATTTTGTCCCTCCATTCGTGGTTCGTTTCGTTGGAATTTTTTTTGAAAAAAATCATATGAAATGAAACAAAAAAATGGGGGAGAGGAAACGAAACGAAATGAAACGAAACATATTTTTTTCATTTTGTGCCCATCCCTAATTGATATGTAAGGAAGAATATTATATATGTGGGACAAGGTCAGAAAGGGTCCATTAGAGTTTCAACCAGTACCAAGAACAGAGGGGAAGGAAAGAAATGACACAGGGGCTATTTTGTTTGATAAACTATGTATTTCCACTTGGATCAATAGTTTCAGTCTTGAATTGTTTCAGTTGAAGTTGTCCATTTGTTGGGAAAGGAAGTAGGTCATTTTGAAACAAGCACACACTCCCTGTTTGATGCCTTCCTTCATGGCAAAGTCATCCCTATCCATAATCACATGGTGAAGAGACTGATACAATATAGGGCCTTTTTACACGACCCCTAAGATCCGCTGGCCACTTAAATTCAGACCAGAGATCTTAGGGGTTCCTCACTCTTCCTCTGTCCCCACCCCCTCCGCACTTCCTGGTTGCTGGCTGCCTGAGGGGAGGGAGAAAAAAGAAAGAAAAGAATGCCGGTTTACCTCCGTTTTGTTCCCAGCAGCATTCAGATCTCTTAAAGGGGCAGGGCGCAAAAAAAGAACAAACAGAAGCCAGGAGAGCCCCGCACTCACTATCCTTACACCGGATCAAATATTTGTCACATCCAAAAGGCAGGTACAAGGAAACTGCTGTTTGGTTGCACTAAAGTGGGCGGGGTCGCACTTAATTGTCTGCAAAGTCCGGAGCTGGTGGGTAAACATTTTTAAGTTCCGGACCTTGCAGCCATTTGCGGCGGAGCTTAGGGGTCGTGTATAAACGCCCATAGTTGACTATATAAAGACCCAAATAATAAATAGCTCAATGGTTTAGGTCTGTGGCTGTGGAGCCAGAAGTTGGGTGTTAGATTTCTCACTGTTCCTCCTGGGAGAAGAGCCAGCCTGTGTGGCCTTGGGCGTGATGCACAATCCCAAGGTACCAGGAAGAAGGGAAGGGTAAGCCACTCCTGGGTATTCTCTACCTGGAAAATTGTGGAAAGAATCACTATAAGTCAGAATTTACATTGTCAAGGTATTGATTTGAAATGGAGTTCAGATTTGCAAGGCGTAGCAGAGAAAATGGTGTAGGAACATGGGGGAATATGATTATGAGATGTAGACTCATGATTGATGATGCAATGCTTATACAAATCCAGTCCGATTGGTGGACAGAATGGACAGAAAAGTATAAGACAGAAGCCATCTTTCTCTTACATCATTCACTTTGGCATTAGTTTGGTTGGACAGGATTGTTTTCATCATTGTATTTATCTGGAATGTAAGTCATGGCAACTGGACTTCTTTTCTTGAGAGATTGAAACGTTTCGCTGCTCATGCAAACAGCTTTATCAGTATGGGAAAAGTTAATTGTGAATCCCCCATTTTACAGTTCATTTTGACCTCATGTCACCCTGGTCTGAAACAGGCTTATAAGATGAACAATTTTCTTTACCCTAACCCTGAATAGGGTCATTAGGTGGAGAATAGTCTCAATAGGCCATTAGGTGAGCAGTGGCCTAAATTGCTGAAACCCATAAGTATGGGTCATTAGCTATGGCCTTGGTGGTGGGGGTGTGAAGTATTTTTGATTTGTCTGGGGATTGTTGAAATCACTGCCTGGTAGGTAGCAGATAGACTGTGCCTCAGCCCCCCACCTCTGTTGAGAGATGGGTTTCCAATACTCACATGAATGGCTTCCCTGGCCCCTCTTTCAAATCACCTATCTTCTCTGTCTAATATGTGTACATCTTCATCATTGTGTTATTTGCATCCGGCAAGTGTTCATACTGGAGTTTATGCTGATGCTCACTTGTTCTTGTTGGAGAAAAGGGCTGTTGACTGTAAATGCATTTGTAAAGAAGATGGTACTGTGTGCTGAGTTTACTTCATTGAGGGTTAGCACCATAATTGTTCAATCCTCAAAGGAGCTGCCGTAATTCTCTTTAATCATCCAACAGACTTTTTGACACATAATTTGTTTAAAAATAAATAAATAAATTTTTGTTTTGGAGGCACCCAAGGACCATGCAGCATCCTAAATGCAGGAGACAAGAGTAAGGAATCAAGCTCCCAGCCTCCAGCTTCACAGCCAGGTACCTAACTCAGGGGGCTATCCAGAGGGCTCACGGTGACTCTTCTCATAGCCCATTAAAGCAGCTGAGAGTAATGGTCCATGCAATTCTGATGTATGAGTTGAACATACTTTTTCCCCTGGGATAAGTGTTATTTCCCCCCATCCCTACCCGTACCCCCCAAAAAACCAGGTTTGGAAGTAATCACCTTTTTAAAAAGGAAACATCATCCTTCTTTCTTAGATAACTCATGCAATTGATCCTATACCAACAGCGCAAGCAGAACAGTGGACCCTTGTATAACAAACAGTTTGTATAACATAAAATTTGTACAACATAAAATATTCCGAAGATAGGGGAAATTTGCTTAACAGAATCGCCTATGGGGCAAATCTGCGAACAACATAAAAATGGGATTACTCCATTTTCAATGCATTCCTATGGCAAATTTGTATAAAGGAAAATTTGCTTAACATAATTTCATTTGGAACAAATTAATTCCTTTATACAAGGTACCACTGTATTTATAAAACACAGCAGACTGCATGAGAGAAAAACTAAGGGTAAACTAGGGCAATTAAGAGCAATGCTTCTGGAGTTAACCACTGAATAATAATGATATCACAGAGATATAAAACAAAGTAGGTTTTATAACATGATATCATCTCTGTGGGCAAGCCAAATGAGTATGAAAATCATTTAGGGCCATGTAAATGAAAATGTTGGGGGGGGGTTGTATTTTTTTGTTTTGCCAACCATGCCAAAACAGAGTTGGAAAAGGGGATATTTTTCTGTTGTAGCTCTGAAATTATGGGGGTGGGGGGAATGCGACGGTTTGGTTTGGTCTCATTCTTAATTTCTACATTTGTTAGAAAGAAGCAAAGGAGTCTGTTGTGCACTGCATATGTATTTTAACATAGTGCATTAAAATAATTTATGGAAGGTTTCTCTGTCTCTCGCAGCTGAGGAGGTGGTCAGACGAGGGGATAAATCTTTAAAAGAATAATGTTTTCAAAATCAGGCTCCTTGTCCTCAAACTCTTTGATGTATGAGAGCAATCGTAGGTAGGACACATAGTGAAATATACATGAGATCTCCCCAGAAGAGAATAGCAGAGTGGAGAAAATATTAGTGTTTACATCAAAACTCAATTGGAGCACTCGTTTCAAGATGATAGTTTATTATGTTGAATGCAATTTAGTCCCGCAAGGATATTTCCTCCATCTGTGACAGACAATCACACCCGCACAGATACACACAATGCTTGCCTCCTTCTCCCCCCCATCTACCTCCCCCCCTCATTCAGTCTGGAAGTTGACATTTCTAGTGTATAATTCATCCACCTACCTACCACAATCTTTTGAAGGATGGAAACGAGAGTGGGAATAACCTGGTTTAGACAAGTTCACAGTTTCTTAGAGACCACAAGCCTCATCTTGAGTCCGCATAAGTTGACGTTGCTCTGCCGGCCTTGATGAGATGAGATTACATTTACATCAGCTGTGGAATCTGTCTTCATGTCAGACAACTCTGCCCTGGGGGAGGAAAAGGGAAAGGCACACTGTGCAGAATTAAAGATAGAGGAAATATGTGCATGATGGAATGAAGAACTGACATTTGATCAGCCAATCCCTATTTTTGCCCTCTGGGTTTGCAGTGAGACAGCACACACACCTTGGAACTGTATTCCACCCGACACCAATCCCAAGCAATTGCTTTGGAGTTGTGGGTGCAGAAGATGGGGATGGAACCAGAGCATTGGAAGGGTACCATACAGAATGATGTGGACTTCTAGATCCTGTGGCAGGCAAAGTGACACTACGTTAAAAAACCGCAAAAGTGTGCTGCTTATATACTGCCCCATATATTGCTTAAAGCACTCTCTCAACAGTTTACAATATCATTATGCAAGCTATGCATTGCTTCCCCCAGCAAGCTGCTGGGTATTCATGGTACCAAACTTGGAAGGATAGAAGGCTGAGTCAACCATGAGCCTGCGACTGAACCCCAGGTCATTATAAGCACAGTTATAGCTATAGTACAGCAATTTAACCACTGTGCCACATGGCTCTTTGTAGGCTGAAATACCCCCAGCATGCATACCATGAAAGGTAGCTTTCGGGATTCCACATTTAGGATTGCATTTCAAAAACATGGGGGTGGGGAGAGGCGAGAGACACCCTTCTGTGACTGTATAAAATGATAGCTATGTAACAGTCTATTTGAAAAAAATGCTAAAAAGGTTTTTTTAACACCTTAAAATGGCATTTAAATTTAAGTTTTGCTACAAAAATGTCACTTTTATCATGTTCATTCATTCATTCATTCATTCCTTTTCTATACCACCCATCTGGCTACCAAGGCCACTCTGGGTGGTTCCCAAAACATAATAAAACAACATATAACACTTTAAGTAGATCCACAAAACTTAACAATACAAAAATCAAATTAAACATATCAATCAGCTTAAACTAAAAAAGAGGGCAGAATTAAAAAGAACTAATAATAACAAGGTGGTGGAACAGATAATTCATTTGCTGAAAGAACCGCTGTGTTCTGCCAATGTAAAATCCTGAAACACCTCTCTAACTGCCATGTTTTCAGAGCTCTTTCAAAAATCCCCAGTGAAAGAACCAGAGAACATTTAGGTGGGGAGTTATTCCAGAGATGGGAAGCAACCACTGAGAAGATCTGGTTTATGATCTCTTTCAACCATCCAGCTTTGGGTGTTCAAGTAGGTTGGGCAGATCTCACTGGAAGAAGGCATTGTGTCATGTATCAAGGTCCCAAACCATTTAGGGCCATGTATGCCAGCATCATACCATGTATGCCAGCATCTGGCCACCATAATACTGGACCTGCTGAAGTTTCTATAACATCCTCATGGGCAGTACCACCTAAAGAACATCACAGCAGGTTATCAGCATTAACTCCAGTCACTTAAGTCTCAGGCACAAACTGCCACTCATTAAGAAGTTAGTATTTTTATTTCTTGTTTCATGGCAGTGGCATGAATAGATTTGTGGAAAGAAATAGAAGCAATTCACTGATGAAATTTTTACCACTATAATTACACTAGTGAGTAACAGCAAAGTGAGTTAGGTATCTAGTTGAAGGCCCAGTGGTTGGCAGTTTGATTACCTGTTGCACTTCCCACAAGAAAAGCCTGCCTCTGTAGCCTGGGGGGGGGGGGAACTGCACAGTCCCAAAATGACCCCCCAAAAGTGAGTGATAAACAGTTTTGCACTATGCCAGGCATGTCCAAACTTTTGCCCTCCTGATGTTTTGGACCACAACTCCCAGAATTCTAAGCTTAGATTGCCAATGACAAAGGACTATGGGAGTTGTGGTCTAAAACATCTGGAGGGCCAAAGTTTGGACAGAAATGCACTATGCACTACCTAGAAAACACTGGAAAGGGTCACCGTCAGTAAGAATTTACTCTGTTGTGGTAGATGTAGTTATAGTTGTAGTAGTGTTAAATATCAAATTGTGGTCTGCCCAAGATGTGGGAAAATGGCAGAGTGGATGGAACCATTCCCTTCCCTGTGCTTTTGCACACCTGCTGAAGAGGTTTGCTCAAGGGGTAGCAAGCACTTCCCTGGAGAGGTACTGCATTTTTAAAAGGGCCATGGAATTTATCAGAGATCTGTGACCCTGAGGTGGCATTCGTGAGTGCCCAGCCCAGTGCTGAAGAGCGCAGCTGCATGCACAGGGGGAGGGCCCCTCAATTATGCATTGAGCCTGCCTAACGGGCTGTCGTTGTGCATAGAGCTGTAGGCACTCCTGAGACAGCACGCACCTGCGGGCAACCTGGTAGTTCTGCAAAGAGAAACGGCTCCAGAGTTGGGAATTAATGTCTACGGAAATAGCCAGAGGATTATGTTAATACTTAAGTCCTTTAATGAGCACATTAATTTTTCCCCAATAGATTAATTTAGTGTTTCCCTTCCCAATATTGTTGCACGTGCCAAAAGCAAACGTGCCGTTTGTCTTAGTCTTCTATGGGATATGAACTCCCTTCAGCCACTTTCCCTTCTGTTCCCATGGCAAACAGAGTGATGTGGGGGGATGAGGCCTTTTTCTGAGGTTTTGGCACAACAGGTGTCCCCAGGATAGTAGGACAACATCATTCAGGATTCTCTGGCACTCACGAGGGATTGTCCAGCATAAAAATGACACACGCATTGGGTGCATAATGTGTCTGAAGAAGACTAAACATGGGAATAATAATAATAATAATAATAATAATAATAATAATAATAATAATAATAATAATAATAATAATAATAATAATAATAATAATAATATGCTCAAATGGTCCACTGGAATTTGTGCCAGAACTATCATCTGCCCATAGCAAAGAACTGGTGGGATCATAAGTCTGAAAAAGTGACTGAAAATGAGCATGCAAAATTACTTTGGGACTTCTGAATACAGATAGACAGGGTTTTGGAACATAGTACCCTGGATATTGTGATTGTGGAGAAGAAGAAAAAAATGTGGATCATTGATGTTGCTATACCAGGTGATAATAGAGTAACCAAGAAACAACTTGAAAAAATTGCCCGATATCAGGATCTGAAAATTGAAGTTCAGAGACTCTAGCATAATCCGGTACAGGTGGTCCCAGTGGTGATCGGCATCCTGGGTGCGGTGCCTAAAGAGCTAAGCAAGTATTTAGAAGAAATTGGAGTTTACAAAGTCACCCTCAGTCAACTGCAGAAAGCCGCCTTACTGGGATCTGCTCGCAAGATTCGCTGATACATCATGTAGTCCTAAATGCTTGGGAAGCGTTCGACTAGTGATTTGTATTACAAAATCCAGCATAGATAGCTGTGTGGTTAATAATAATAATAATAATAATAATAATAATAATAATAATAATAATAATAATAATAATAATAATAATAATAATAATAATAATAATAATAATAATAATAATACAGTGGTCCCCCACCCTTTTGCAGTTCACATACTGGATCCTGCTATATCGCGGGACTGTAGTACCCTGAAAGGGCTTGAGGGAAAGGAGAGCCATAGCGCGTAGCTTGCCTCCCCTCCCCTCAGGAGTGCGGGCAGCAGCGGGTGATGTTTAAAGGGCTCTCAGCTGCAGAGACAAGCTCTTGTCTCTGCAGCCAGTAGCCCTTTCCAAAGATCACTTGCCGCCCACCCGCCCTCCCCTGGGGGTAGCGGGCATGCGGGGAGCGATGTTTAAAGGGCTCTTGGCAAGGAGACAGGCATGCAGCGAGCGATGTCGGCTCTGGGCAGCGCCCGGTGGCGGTGGTGGTGGATGGGATTCCCCCAATGCCAACGCCACACACTGCTCCATGGCAACTCTGCGCAGTGCCTGGCAGCGGTGGTGGGGCATCCGAACACCCATGGACATGGGGTCACAAAGAGTTGGTCCTGACTGTAATGACATGACACACACACAAGGAGAACCCCATAAGATGAAAAGTTCATAAGATTAAAAAAATCAGAGAATAGGGTTGCTTTGCATAACGAAAATTCCCTATGAGATGAAAAACTGTTACGACATTTAATAAAAATAATCAAAAAATCTGTTTTGACATAACAAAAGGAACCTCATCCAGGAATATTAAAGCCGCTCAAGATTTTGTGCAAAAATGTAAATGAGACAAAGAACTTCTTTTAAAAATCTTTTTTTTTTTCAAAGCAGTTTGAGTAAGATCTTTCTGATGTCCATCCCCTCTGGGGCAAGCAAACCGTGCACACACATACCTATGTGTGTGAGAGAAAGCATGCGCTCTCACAAATGTGCCCATGTACGCAGCAGGAAGCATAAGAGGATGAACTCCCCCCCCCCAGAATGATTTCAACAACCCCTTTGATGTTCCATATTTAAACGAAAGCAGTAATCATCCTAGTTTGGAGAAATATACCTGACTGTGGAAATTGAGCAATTATTCACACACCAAAAGAGGCAGTTTTTCCTGAAGATAAGCTTTCTGTGCACAGAACATTGTTCTGTCTGATGTGAGATCTCTATCCAAAGCCCCAAAGAAGCCCCTGGGAAACCTAGATTACCAGGAGGATCATAGAATTGCAGAAGTATATGACCAGAAGGACACTGGGTTGAACCTTGAATGTTGCAGTCATTGACCTTTGAGACAAAGGAAGATTTACCTCCCTAGTAACCACGTGTGATTTGTGTGTGTGTGTGTGTGTGTGTGTGTGTGTGTGTGTGTGTGTGTGTGTGTGTGTGTGTGTGTGTGTGTGTGTGTGTTGTGTGCGTGGAATGTCTGAGAATTCATTCAATATGTGTACACTCAGAACAGATTCTTGGGTTCAGAAGTCTTTATAGTAGACATTGCATGGGCTTCTCATGGAAGGTATTCATGAGCCACCATTGAAAAATGTGTCTGTCTCACCTTTTCTCTTATTCAGTTTTATTTTTATATCAAGTTCTTTTCTATACAAATGATGAAAAACTGATTTAATTTAGGACAATTCCTTTTTTTTAAAAAAATGAAAATTAAACTTCTAAAATATTTATTTATTTATTTATTATTTATTTATTGGAGCTTATATACCGCCCGTCTTCCTAGAAAGGAACTCCAGGCGGTTTACAATAAATTAACAGGACAGCAAATTACAGTAACAGCAAAATAAATTAAACTAATAAAATAAGTAAACAGAACAGTAATACCGGAGATGCAGATGGCGGGAATAATTAAAAAAAATGTCCTTAAAACCCGAATTCTGCCTGCTGGACAGATAAAGATGGTCACTAGCTACAGCCCATGCTGAATATGTTTTGCCTGAAATACCAAGAGTTGTATGTGCCTCTCTATAAATTCCTCAGGAACACGAGCAAAGAAATGTGATAGCGGTCATGTCCTCCTAATGGGAAACCCTTGTCAAGATGTGAAATGTTGTGTATAGAGAGTGTTAAGACAATTAATAGGGGTGTAGGAAAAGCAGCCATAGAAAGGTACATTTGACTTTAAAAATAAAGTTTGAACAGCAGTTTACTAAAAGCCAGTGTGAAATAATTATCCTGATTTCCTTTGCAGCTAACAGTTCATCATGGAAGTAAAAGAAGGAGAAAACTGAATGTATATTGAAATAAGTTGCACATATTTATGCTGTAAATACATGAGGCTTATTTAGAGGGGGCGTGGTAGCTGAGCAGGCTAGAGTACTGAAAACTGTTAGCTGCAAAGTCAGCAGCTCAGCGGTTCGAATCCCAGGTGCCACGCAGTGCAGTGAGCTCCTGCCGTTAACCCCAGCTCCTGCTGATGTAGCTGTTTGAAAGCATGCAAATGCAAGTAGATAAGTAGGTACTGCCATAAAAAGCTGGGAAAGTAAAACAGTGTTTCCTTGCAGCCATGCCGACCACATGGCCACAGACATGCACTACAATGGCTCTTTGGCTTGAATAGGGAGATGAGCACCACCCCTAGAGTCAGACATGACTAGCATGCATGTGAGGGGAGAACCTTTACATTATTATTCATACTGCACTGTGTTACTGTTAATACAATCAGAGAGGTGTTTGCAGGTCCTATAACTTGCACCTTCTGTAACTCCAGTACTGTATTCCAGTTTTACAGTACCTTGGTGTGCCAGATCTTTCTTGTTACAGGCCTTTAGTCTTCCAGGCTTTGCAAAAAATTCATAAGAAGGATGCTTAAAAAAAATTCCTTGATGCATCTGATGCCGATGACTTGCAGGTCCAGAGAAGGAGTTTGCTGACAGATGGGGGAGTGGGGAGGTGTGGATATCTGAAATAAATATAAGTCGAGGGAGGTACATACACAGCAATATGCAGCATATCATCAGCACAAGAAGGTAACTATGCAGACCACTTCACACACCCGAGATTAGACATGGGCACGACCAGAAAAAATGATGTTTCAAGTTTTCGTTTGTCGGAATGGGTCCATTTCGGGTTGTTTCCTTTTGTCGCAAAATTTTTCAAAAATTTGTCGTTTGTCATTTCCACTGCGATTTAGTGCGATTTGACTTCCCAGAGCATAGGGGTGTCCCGCAATCAGGGCCAGCGCTATGTGTTTTTGCGCCCTAGGCGGCTGGCAGGCGGTGGTGGCGGGGGGCCATGGGCGGGTGGTGGCCGCGGGCAGGCGAGTGGGCAGTGAGGATATCACTTAGGATAGAGGTTCTGTTCTTGGCTTGCACCCCAAATGTGTGTGTGTGCAAGCAAATTGAAGTTAGGAAAATAGAAAATAAATGGTAGTATATAATATACTTTTAAAATAAATTCACACCTCCCACTCCCAGTCGAACCTCCCCCTTTATCCAATATCAGAAAAAAAAAATCCTCAAACTGCCACAGAAGAAATAAAGAATAAACTGCTATTCCCTTCAGCAGACAAAGCTGCAAGGAATCAAAGAAATTATTTTCTAAATTCAATTCCCTCCCTGCCTGCCTTACTTAAATCCTAAAGCCTCCAGCCTCCCTCCTCAATCTCGATCGGATCACACCAGCACCAGCAGCCAGCCCTCCTCCCTCAACCACATCCATACACCCGACTGCGATTTCTGGAAGGTGCCTCGGCTTTTTATGCCCTCCGAGGCATCCAGAAGTGTCAATCAAAAACCTGGTGATGCCATTGGTGGAATGGTTCAAAAAAAATTGCATGGTCCCATCCCATGCCCAGCCCAAATGGGCAGGTCTAAAAAAATAAAAAATAAAAAAATAAAAAAATCAATACGACGTTTTATTGCTATAAAAAACCCACTGCTGCTACTATAAAAATTCAGGCATTTAAAATAAATAAATTTCACATGTTTATGTGGTGATTTGGTGTGTTTTTTGACCACGATTTCAAAAGAAAAATTGCGGTCGCCATTTTGGATCCCCCCCCACCGCATGGCATGGAGCGAGACAGACAATGAGGATGACCCCCCCCAGCCTGGTGCAAGCAGCCCAGAAACGGAGAAGAAGGGGGAGGCCGGGGACCCCCCAGAAACCACCCCTCTGGTAGGTGGCAAAGCCTCAGGCAGGCATATTTTCGCCTGCTTTTTTGGCCAGGAGTCGGGTTTTTTAAAAAAACTTTTAAAAACTTTTTCTGTGCTTCACATCGCGCGATCGCCGCGATGCCACAAACGGAAATGAAAAATCCGACCAAATTTTTCTTTTTTCGGTTCGAGTTCAAGTTCTGACGGCATAATTATCGTTACCGTTTCCATTACATAACGGAAACGATAACCGAAAATGGAAACGACAATTTCGCCGAGTCGTGCCCATGTCTACCCCAGATGCTACCTGGGCGCCAAGCCTCAAAGAGCAGCAGGCATGTAGGAACACAGCAGCAGAATTCACTTTGGTAAACTGGCAACACAATAATCATCATGGCTGGATCTCCATAGATGTAAACTGGCAGAAGTCCGGCATGTCAGGAGGGGAACATTATTTAATGATTTCTTATATGTGCCCCACAATATGCTTAAAGGCTAAAGGTTACTTAGACATAATGCTTTTTAAACTTTTTAAAAAGGTGTTTTATAGATGTACTCTAAACCTTTTGCGTGTGTGTGTTTTTAAGTGTACCTTTTGATGTCATGAGCTCCTGCGTTTTTAGAATGCAACAAAAAAATTCCTTCTAATATCTTATTTTATTTTTATGCTAATATATTTTGGGCTGAATTCTGACCCATACATTTGCTCACAAATTCAATTCATTTTAAATTTTTTTAGGCATTTGTGCCTATAGTTTTCCCCATTGCTATATGACTTTTGGATGTTTGCAACATTTGAAGTATTTCTGCGCCTATTCTCTCTGTCTCTGTCTCTGTCTCTGTCTCTGTCTCTGTCTCTGTCTCTGTCTCTGTCTCTCTCTCTCTCTCTCTCTCTCTCTCTTTCACTCACTCTTTTCTCAGTAACTAATTGTTCTCAGGCACAATGCCCAAGTGGTCACAACTATTTTCCTCACAAAAATCCATGTGTATGTATGTTTGGAAATTAAGGAATCTCACAACACTTCTTCGCTGTTTTTTTTCCTCCCCCCCCCCCCACCCAGGCAGGAAAGGGAACAATGGTTTCTACCAATGAGTAATTAATTTTACCTTTAAAAAGACAGACTTTACATAATTAACAACAAGGGACTGCGTGGAAGGATATTCATTAAGAATTTATTTGCCACTCTGTAATGGATTTAGTGGCACAGTTTGCTTATATTGGATGGGTTTCCGCGGATCCCAGGCCTCCCGTCAATAACACGCTCTTTAACAATCACTGCATCTTGGTGGCATTTCAGCTAACATTGCCAGGCATCCTTTATTTCAGGGAAATGGCCTTTAGGCCAGAACATTGCAATCTGAGAGAAGGGAGTGCATTTGTATCCTCTTAGACCAATGCCGCTCCCTGTAGCATTGTGAAGAGGAGGCAGCAGAGTTCCACAGGAGATAATTAATTGGATATTCAGGATAGGATAAATTGTTTAATGCATTGAATAACAGCATGTTGCCCTGGAATGTGTACCTGTTCTTTAAAAAGGTAGGTAGGTAGGTAGGTAGGTAGGTAGGTAGGTAGGTAGGTAGGTAGGTAGGTAGGTAGGTAGGTAGGTAGGTAGGTAGGTAGGTAGGTAGGTATTTGACTTCTAGACTGCCCATCTGGCAGTAAGGCAACTCTGGGAGGTTTACAATGGTAAGGAAAACTATAGAATCACCAGATTAATTTAATTTAAACACTGAAGTTACTGTATTTCCTGATCTGTGGAAATGCTTGCCGAAACATCCACGTTTTCAATGATCTTTTGTATGATCCCAGAAAGAGGAGCCAGGCATATTTCATTTGGTGATTATTCCATATGTATGGAGCAATTGCCAAAAGGTCCAGTTTCATGTCTCATCCTTACCAGAATCTCTTGGAGTTAAGGCCCTCAGACTAACCTGGAAAAGTGTTACAGGCACATTTCAGTGGGCAAAGACATTCTGTCAGGTAAGGAAGTCCAAAATTGTTTAGCAAATAGTATATCATCATCCAGATATTGAAATCAACATGGAAACAAACCAATAACCAGTCCAGGGAAGCCAGTGTGTGGGCTATGTTTTGACATTTCTTCAGTTCACCATATTCTGGACGAGTAGAGGTCTCCATGTCAGCCTGAAAGGCAGCCCCATGTAATAGTCCTTCCTTCCTTCCTAGCTGGGCATCTGTCCCACCTTTCTTGCTGGTCTGTTTCCAGGCGCCATTTAAATGGGCTGATTATTGTACGGGGCTATATAGGTACATACCTAGAGAACAGATATTGCAAACTGGTTATCTTGGCATGGTGAAATCTAGCTAAGTACAATTAAGACCACACATGTACTGGATAGTATTAGGCCTGCCACTAGACTGGGCTTTGTTGTTATGTACAAGTATGAAGGGCTCAAAATTCAACTCTACTTGTCTCTACTCCTTTCATGTTGAATGACAAGAATGCCTAAAGTCTTATGTACATGCTGCATTCTTCATGGGTGCCTTTGAGACTCTCACACATGAGTGAAAATAGCTAGAGAACATGCGGTCCCTGGCCAAACCTCACTCCTATAAGCATCAAGACCAAAAAATAATGTTTGTGGGCATTACTCTGAATTAGAGATGGGCACGAATAGAAAAAATGGAGTTTCGTTTGTTGTTTGTCATTTGGAGGGTCCGTTTCGGTTTGTTTCATTTTTTGCGAAATTTTTGCAAAAAAATTGTTTTCGGTTTTGTTTGTTTCATTACCGTTTCATTACCATTTATTTCAATTTTTTTAGCATTTAAAGCAGTTCACTGTATAGCAGTAACGGAAACAAAACGGACGACAAAATTTCTGGTGTTTCTGTTCATTTCGTTTCATTTTTGAGACAAAATTCATTTGTCGTTTCGTTACATAACAAAACAAAAAAAACGGAAACAAAAAATTGTTCGTTTTGTGCCCATCTCTACTCTGAATTGTTATTTGAAACAAACAGCAATTGAATTCCTGTTTTGAGAAGCAAGTAATTTCAGGCTATTTGAAGTATTTCCCAATCTGACATGAGGGGGACATTTTGGTCACATCTTTTTCTGATCTTCAAGTATGTAGTAATTTGAAAGAAACTGGCAAGCTTTAAAAACAACAACAGAAGATCCAGAGACATTGACTGATGTTCTATTGCTTAGCATTGCATGTTGCACCAGAATAATCCCATTGAGCCAGTGGGATTTTAGTGAGTCGGCTCCTCTTTATGTTTCAATGATTGTAATGGGCCTACTCTATTTGCAGTTTTCTTCATTAAATTTGGTGGAAATTGGAGATACTCATTTGAATCAATGGAACTTGCAGAGGAAGTCAACACGCCAAATCTCCACTGATTTAGTGGGCCTAATTTGATGTGATGTGATGTGCCAAACAAGAGGATTTCAGTCTCTGAGTGAAAGCATTGTGAAAACCTGTGCCCATTGAATCAGCAAGCACATTATTCGTCCAATATTCATTTTAAATGCTTGCGCAGCAACAGGAGGTGTCCCTAAAAATATGAAACAGCTGGTAATTCTAATTTGAACAATACAATGTAATTAAGCAATGAAGTGTGCAGTAAACACTTTAGATTTAATAAACTCAGGGGTTCATGTTCTAACTTTGATTGCTTTGTGTTTGTGATATTCATCTTAAATGTATGAATGCCAATCAAACTAAGAATAGGGCCTACAATTCCGTGGTGGACTTGAGCTATTTTTTTGTCTGTGTACGAATATCATTGGTGCATAGACAAGCTAGTGCATGGGCAGCGTACCTGGGCCAAGGGACTGAACAAATAAGAATTAAAAGGAAACTATGGCAAGGAACAGGATTGAGGACCAAGTTCAGTGTGTAGTCAGGGCGGAGCTAGATTCCCTTGTCTTATCCCGGTTGTCAACATTTGAATATCACTCTTCATTAAAGATATCTAGAGTCCCATTAGCACATGTTAAGGGCCTAAGATATTTCAAGCTTCCACATAATTACTGAAATTTCTACTAATTATAATGGTACTTATATTAAGACTCTCCACACACACTTTAAGAGAGGTCTGTAGTGGACAGAGAATCAGACTAGGACTCAGGAAATGTGAGTTCAAATTTTGACATGGCGATGGAAACTCAGTGGAGTGGAGAGGCATAGCAACAGAAAGCTTCTCCTGGACCAGCTGATCCAATTAAGGTCAGCCTAAGTTGAAAACAATGGTAGTGTGGTGGCTCAGCTGACTAAAGCACTGAAAACTGTTGGCTGCAAAGTCGGCAGCTCAGTGGTTCGAATCCTGGGTGTCTCACAGTGGAAGTGAACTCCTGCTATTAACCCCAGCTCCTGTCAACCTAACAGGTTGAAAGCATGTAAATGCAAGTAGATAAATAGGTACTGCTGTAAAAAGCAGGAAGGTAAAACAGTGTTTCCTTTCAGCCATACTGGCCACAACAACCACAGACTTGTACAACACTGGCTCTGTGCCTTGAATACAGAGATGAGCACCACCCCTAGAGTCGGACTCAGACATGTCTCGCACACATGTGCAGAAAAAAACTTTACCTTTACCTTTAAGTTGAAAGCAACTTGGTGGATCACAACAAGCTGGAGCTTGCCTAGCATGGATGTAATCCAACAATGAAGAGAGTGTCTGGAGGGAGTGGAACGAAGCTTGTAACAGTGCCAGGCTGTGCCTATGGTGCCAGTTCTAAGCTTTCCTTTATTTCTACATGCTATTTTTCTGCCTGAAACTCTGAGATGTACCATTATTCTGGTCTTAAAAAAGCATTTATGTTTGCTACAGAAATCTGTAGTTCCTGCAGAGGTTAAGCAGAATGAAAGGCAAGCAGTGTAGTTCCTTATAACAAGCCTTTTAAAAAGAATATGACAGCATAACAAAGTCATATTTCAAAATTCACTGAGTTAGTACTGCAGTGCTATTTGATTGGAGTAACAAGGGACATTGTCTAGATGCTTTTGCGTGTTATTTTTAAGGATCTTTAAAGGCATACTGGAAGCATTTTGAAAGGGGTAAAACATCCATTTTTATGACATTCTCTTACCAAATCTAAAGTGTCTCCCTCCATAAAAAAGGTAAAGTAACAAAAGAGTAACTAGTAGTAATAGATCATGTTTTAAAATGCTAAATGAATAATGACAATTGTTTCTTTTCAAACATTATAATGAGTAACAGGAACAAGTCACTTCCAATAAGTGTCTTTCCAAAGTTTGATTGAAAGTGAAAGGGTAAACTCCAACATGGTGCTGTTGGCATCACTGCCTATGATCACCACTTTGCCTAAGAATTACCAAGGACTTGAATGTGGCAATTAGATTTCTAGTCAGGGCTGTAAATGGGTTTCCCACTTGGATTTCTAACCTAGTTCATGTCTTCGGAGGGCATCCTAATTCAGCACACAGCTCTCTGTGCCTCCCAAATTGATTTATACCCTGTACCTACATTGATTTTTGAAGCCAGTGCATTGGAAAAGCAAAATGACTGCAACATTTTTGATCATGCATTCATGTACATGAAAATCAGGGGTAAGATAGATCTGAAAGAAGGGGTTAATTCTGCAAGACTTCAGACAACTGGTTATCTGGACATATTCCTTTGGAATTCATTTAAAAATAACACATAAGTTCTTTCTGTATGAATTGATTCAGGTTTTGCTGCAGGTCTGAACTGATTTGAATGTCTGCTTCACTTCACCCCTGAAATGAACCTGCCTAATTTTCTTTGATTTGGGTCTCAAATAAATCAGAGGAAGCTAGAATGACTGGACACCGAGTTTGGGATTTGTTTGAATTTGATGCACAATTTTCTCCTAATAGTCTGCCATCTTTCTGTTGTGGTGCTAAAATCCACATTTCCTTGGGCAATATGGAATAAAGGAGGCAGGCATATTACTGAGTTCCAGGTAATAACAACTAGTCAAGAGTGGGAGCAAAGTGTGAACGTTCAGTGGGAAAAGTCCCTCAATAGTTCTACACGGCATCCCTGGAAAATAAAATTTGGCAGACAAATAGGGAGGTGTCTGTGTGGTCTATCATAGCACTCTTGCAACTTAATTGCCTTTGAAACCACCCATCAGTCATTTCTGCAGTCTGGCAAAGTTGATGTGTCTACTCAATCTTGATCTACAAAGCAAATCTCGGGCATAGTTTTTCATTTGCCGCTTGAGGGTGATATGAAGGGCTCTGGTAGAATGAATGGTGAAGGAGGAGCAGATAACACCCCCCATTGTGTGTGTTTGAATATGTATTTGGCCAATGTAACTCATTTGCATTTTGTGATTTCTGCACATCACCTTCTTTACCTCTAGCTTCTTCACCATGTCTCTAAAATTGCTTTTATGCAAGTGGATTGTAGTGCATCTGGGGAATTTAGATGGTGTGTCCTGTCTGCTGGATTTCAGTGTATTAAGCATTGCAGTGACTGCAACTAAGCTGCTCATATCAGGAGAGATTGGAGAAGAAAATATTTGGAGTTGCAGCTACCAACCCCCAACTCCCTACAAGCAACCATAAGGTGTTGCAGTCCCAGAAAACAATTTCTCCATGTTCTGTTCATTGGCATTACTGCTGCAGATGCTCTAACAACATCTGTTTGGGTCACAAGTGATATCCATGGCCAAAAAATGTTCCACATGATTTTAAAAGTGCATACATATCTTGACTCAGGATTATCTCCTTGGTCCGACTACATGCCATGCAACTGCAGCCCGAGTGGCAACTCTGGCATGAATCCACAGGGGGAAGTGTGTAATTGTCTTTTCGCATCAGACTAAACTTCAAATCCACCTAGCCACTTAATACTTACAAGTAGAGATGGGGACAAATTGGAAAATGTATCACATTTTCTATGAATTTGGCCAATTTGTCAACATTTGTCAATTTGTATCCATCGTAAATGGAGTCCCTGTCAAAAATGAATTGTTGACTTTGTAGCAATTTTTGATTAAGTATGTAGGGCTACAAAATGCCCTCCAAGTCATCTAGAGACACCAAAATTGGAGCAAAGTACCCCTTTACTCTCCTCTACAATCCCTCCAATTTTGGAGATCAGATTTCTGCAACCCAATTTCTAAAGGCCATTTTCCTAGGGGACCTCACTTTGTGGGATTATAACTCAGAAATCTGAAATCCCATCTTTACATAATGTAGAAGAGTTGTAGAGGAGAGTTGGGAGAAATCTCTTCAAGTTTGATTTATGTGGTGGACACTTCCTGGGGGGGGGAGGCTCTTTGAAACCCCAATGTTTACAAACTTGCAGGTCTTGTAGAGGAGAGAAGGAGGAAGCATCTCTGCAAATTTGGTGGCTCTAGATACTGGGGGGGGGGCTTTTATAGTATTTAAATGGGAGACAAATTGATTCAGCAATTCCTCGCAGGATATTTGCTGATTCATTGATGTTTCAGTCCCCAAAAATCAGGAATCACGATGAAACACCATTCTAAAAATTCCTCCCCATCTCTACTTAAAACTGAACACATTACAAGGAGCATCTAAAAGGTCATCAAAGCCACAGAAGACACAGAAATGCAAGTGAGCCCATGAGAGGTGCACCATTCATTCATTCATTCATTAGCATCCTTCAGTCTCAAAAGACTATGGTATCCTGCCTGGAGTAAAGATCCTAAAAACAACACCTAGTTTGATTAAATAGGCCAATTCGGGAATGGCAGTCTCTACCGCACTGGGGACAGATGTATTCTGTTTCTTGCCCAGTCCTCGAGTTTTGTTGTTTCCGTGCCTGCCTCTTTTCCTCTGCCTGTTGGACAAATGCCTCTTCAAAATTATGTAGATCATGCTGTATCTCTTGCCTCCAGACAGTGCGATCGGAGGTCAGGGTTTCCCATCTGTTGAGGTCCATTCCCAAGGCCTTCAGGTCCCTCTTACAGATATCCTTATAACACAGCTGTGGTCTCCCTCGGAGGTGCTTTCCCTGCACTAGTTTTCCCTATAGAAGATCTTTTGGGATCTGGCGATTGTCCATTCTCACAAGGTGTCCAAGCCAGCGTAGGCAAAAGAAAAACCTGAAATATTTCCTCATCTGGAAAATATTAAGGATTCTCACTGGTGGAGAGGGCTGCATTGAATTTACCACCCCTGGTGGTTTGCCATCTGGAATATCCCACTCCCTTTGCCCTATGGTAGGACCAGCTCACATGGGAGGAACTCAGAATGGATAAGTTCTCTATAATTCACTAAAAGAATAGAGTGGCCAAGGGCAGAGGCATGAAAGGCTGCTTTTCTGTTGGGTAGGAGAGACATTTTACGACAGTATTTCCCAGCCTTAGGTCTCCAGATCTTCTTGGACTAAATCCCCAGAAGCCTTTACTACTAGTTGTACTAGCTATGGTTTTGGGGAATTGTACTCCAAGAACATCTGGGGACGTAAGGTTGGGAACAGGCTGGTCTTGTCTCCTGCCTTATAGTAGATAGATAAAAGACCCTTACAGGAATGAGGAATGGCTATTCATGGAAACAGTGGGAAGTTCCCTAACTTTTTCTTTCTTTACTGCTGTTGGTAAAATTAAAAGGAAAATGGGAGAAGGATGGGCAAAATATTGTGGTATTTTAAAGGTCAGTAGATTTATTCCAGTGTGAGTTCCTCCCCCCCTTGCCTGCAATTAAATGTTGGACATAAGAGCTTCTTACACTTCCGTATTTAATCAACTCTCCATTTGTGATTTTTTTCTGCAATGGTCCCCCTACTAGGCATGTGTAAACATCTGAATCTGAATTTTGATATTTTTATTTGAACTTGTCTGCATTTTCTCATTCTTGTTTTTATGTAGAGTTGCAAGAACTTTATATGCATGCACTTTCTTCCCTGTGAAATTTGTCTGCATTTTATTTGCAAATTTTCAAGTTTGTACATTAATGCATTTTACCCAACATGCATTATTCCCATTTCCATTGACAAAAGTGTTTATTACATTGTAAAATGTATGAATTTGTCCTCTACACTTTGTCCCTCTGAACTGAGTCATTCATTTGTTATTGAGTGTCTTCTCAAGTTTTGAGAAATGTGAAAAATCTATTTTGCCACACTTGTTGAATCTCACAAAATTCTTTCCCAACTCTAGCCCTGCCGTGTTTTTCTACAGAAAACAAGAAAATTATGATAGCTATGGGTCAGTCAACCTTATGTAGCAAGTGAAGGTTTGTTGTTTAAATGAAACAATGAGAAAATTCCAAGTCAGAAACAGAGAAGAAACACTCGCAAACAGATATTTCATGCATAGACCCAAACCCAGTCATCCATATACTGATTGGTACTGTAAATATAAGATGTCCAAGATGAGCAGAAAGGGTGTTCTCTTTGTCTTTGCTCAACAAATAGTGACACTTGTCAGACCAAGCAGCTTTAGAAACCTGGTGCGAGAGAGGACTTAGCCTGACGTTCCATCGAAAAGGAATACAAACCCTCCTCTGTTTTCCACAGTATTGCTTTAATTTTGCAAAAAGGAAATTGGCTATAGAATACCCATGGTGGTGCTGTGTGCATATTTAGTTCCTTTCCATGACAATTAAAATAATGTTTGTTTACTCTTAAAACACAGAATGTGTATCCAGCTATAGTGATACTGATTTACAACGCCTTTAGACATTCCAATGCTCCCTTATTTTCTTCCCTGTTTCTGAGGACCTCAGGGTGGTATGTATGTTCGTGAGCCAGAATCCTGCTGAACAGTTGCTCCAATGGTGTTAGTTTTTAGATATCAATTATGATATGCTGCTGTTGCTGTTGTTTCGATCTATTGCACTTACCACTAGAGCACCCTCTGGATGGAAGGCTGAATCAACTTTGAGATGGCCACCTGAAGCCATCACATTCAAACTTAGATCATGAACTTAGAAGAAGTACTGGAGTTTAACCACTGAACCATGGAGCTCATATTTTACATAATGAGTTGGGCATAATATTGCAACCCATGCATGCAACTCATTGCATTCAACTCATGCATGCAACTCATACATGCAGTGGATAAAGGGAGAGAACGCATGTGACTCAGGACTGCCCAGCTGAGCAAACTTGGACGTAGGTCATTACTGTGGATGTTCAGCACCATAAGTAGCCACACCATATTCTTTGAGAGGCAGTGTTTACTCGCCAATGCGATGTTGTGAGGTTAGTCACTAGGGAAGTTGCTGAGGGCAAAGGGAGAACCTTGTACGGCTACCATTGTGCTATGGAACTCAGGATATATGGGTCCAATAAAGATCAGGTAGACTCTGGAAACCCTTGAGAAGCTCATCTATTTCAAAATGAATTATGCCCATGCATCTGGTGCCCAGGATGTAAATAAAATAATCTTATAATCTGAGAACTTCAGAGCTGAAAGGGACCCAATGGATCAGGTCCAGCCCCTGTCAAGGAGACTCATTGGGGAATAACCTCCCAATTTCTGTCTCTGCTGCCCAAGCTGTTTGGGAGCTACTACAGAATGCCTAAAAGCTACTGATGAAATATTGATGGAAGACCACCAGCTAAAGATGATGGTAACTGGAAGTTGGGGCTTCTCATGGTTCAATAATGACATTTATTTTATCCTGCAAACTGTTTCACTTCAAATGTTCTTCCCATGGTGGAAAAAACACACACATACCATCTGTTTCTTGCTGTGGTCCAGAAACAGTGTTAACTTGCAGCTGTTCTGGTTTGCCATTCCTTCTCCACCCCCACCCTCACCATAAATTGTTCAGTCCAGCATGTTGCTTTCCCCTCCTTGAGACAGCCAGGGCAGAAAAAAAATATCTGGAGGCATCTTTGTAGCAGAGGTGATTTGCAATCCTTGTGCATTGCAGCAGTCCTGGGCACATGGTCATCAGTTGCATTAAACATTAGGTCAGTCCTCCCTGTGCCTTCATCCTTTGTCTGCAATTCTCCATCTAATGGCAGTGATTAGTCAGTGTCCAGAGAGGGGGTTGAGTAGATGCCTGACTCAGCCCTCCCTGTCTGAATGATGTGCTCCATAGCAGAGCTAGGGGAAGTCATTAGCTGCAGGGCTATTTATTGATCAGGAGCAAAGAACAAAAGGGGTACCGAGGATGGATCCCTGCACCTGGCATTAAATGATGCTACCCAGAAAATGGAGAGAAAAAATAGGTTTGTGAGAGCCTGACAGGACACCAAAGAGCTGCTGGGCTGATGTATATAACTGCACAATCTGACAAAGAGAAGTTGCATTCTACCTTCCCCACGCCCCCCCCCCAAAAAAATCACACACCAAACATAACAGTCCAGAAGCTGTATTTTGATTTATAGTGATGGACAGCAGTGGGGGTGCGGGCAGCTTGTGGCCTTTTAACCCACTTCTGCTGCTTCCAAGGCCGGCTGCTACTGTTGGAGATGAATTCTAGATGATAATATTATTAAGTTCCAGCAACAATATAAGATGCTCTGTGTCATGATCTTCTAGTGCTAGAAGATGCTCCAGCTATAGTGGTAGGAGATGTGGCCACATGGTCCTCAAAGGGCGCTTAGGGTGAATCCTACTGCTCTAGGGTTTTGGCCACAAAGACAATACTGGCCTAAGATTGGAGCAGGACAGAACACGAGAGAGGCAGTTCTTCTTGCCAGGCACCAAAAGTAGGTTGCTTCAGATGGAAGTTCCTCCTTTGTCCAGTTCAATCTTCCCCACTGGTGCCACTGAAAGCAGAGGCACTTCATTCTACTGAAGAAGAGGGCTGGGCCAGCTAAGAAATCCGATATATAATGGGTTCCATCAATTGTTTTGTTGCAGGACAGGTCTTGCTTTTATTTATTTATTTATTTATTTATTTATTTATTTATTTATTTATTTATTTATTTATTTATTTAGCTTGTATGCCACCCACTACCCAAAGGTCTCTGGGCAGCTCACAATCAAAATAAACAATTAAAACATCAAAATTAAATTAAAATAAGAACAATAAAAACATATAAATACAATAAATACAATATATTAAAACACAGCACTAAAATTGCCATCAGGACCCACAATGATCAGTTTAAAAACTTCTGGAACAGGAAGGTTTTTACCTGGCGTCAAAATGTTATCATTGTCGGTGCCAGGTGGGTCTCACTTGGGAGGGCATTCCATAGTCTGGGGACAGTTGCTGAAGAGGCCCTATACCTGCAACCCATCCCTTTCACCTCCTTGAGCCATGCCTCTTTCAGAAGGGCCCCCTGGCTTGATCTCAATTGTCGGGCAGGCTCATATGGAATGTGGCGGACCTTCAGATATCTAGGTCCTAAGCCACTTAGGGCTTTACAGAGAATAATCTGGTAAGTAAAGAATAAACACACCCCATCCAAACTCTCCTTAGCGCTAAGAAACCAGTCTTGAATGCGCTGTGCATACAGCAAAGAACAGGCGCTTTGGGCATCTCCTTTCATGAGAGGAGTAACAAGATTCACCTATGAACAGGTTCAATTACTTGCTCGGCTCTTCCTTGGCATTGACTCTAATTAAGTTGTGCAGCAGATAAATTACAACCATTATAACGTTTATCTGCCAAGGAGGGGTCTCCTCTCTCTCTCTCTCTCTCTCTCTCTCTCTCTCTCTCTCTCTCTCTCTCTCTCTCTCTCTCTCTCTCTCTCTCTGTATACACACATATGAGAGAGAGAGAGAGAGAGAGAGAGAGAGAGAGAGAGAGAGAGATTCAAAGGAAAGAGAAAATGGAAGCAGGAAGGGGTGGGACTAAGAGGGTGGAAGACTGACCATGAAAGGAAGGAGAATGGGAGCATCTTGCCTGTTGCATCAGGCCAAAGGAGAGGCCCACTGAGTTGACGGCCTGTTCAACGGTGAAGTCACAAGGCTCTCCTGCCTCTGTCGCAGACTAGTTTCTTCCTCCTGTCAGTTGCACCTGACTGCTTATTAAATGTCTTCTGATTGGGTATTCCATCAAGTCGCTGCCAGCAAGACGGATGAGATTATTGATCATGTCATTGGAGCTGATAAATAGCTGCTTCTTGAATCTAGCCTTTCAGCGCATGCATGCCGCGATGGCTGCTGTGAACATAATCAAAGTCCGGCAGTGAAAGCACTGTGCATGTTGTTTGGCTGGGAGAAAATAGAGCTTATCACACTCCTTGGAGCTGGACAATCTCTGGGGAGGATTTGTACTTCATCTTAAGGTTGTTAGGGGAACACATTAATAAGGAAGCCACTGGTGGCTAATGCATTTTATGCAGACCAATCTAATCAAATAAAGTGGCTGATCTCTTAGGATTTTATACTCTTAGTCTTCGAAAGGTGCCACAAGAGACTTCTGCCTGAATGCTCCCTATGCTCTCTCTCTCTCTATATATATGAATTTCCTTTAAGATGAACTGAAGGATTGTTATGACAAACTGGGGTACCCAAACAAAGCTCATGGACTCTTGAGTAAAAATAATTCTTTCTGTAGTTTCCCCATCTTCTTTCACATTTCCTTTACAAAATTTTGACTGTTTTGAGATCCAGAAACATATATCTTGCATTGCTAGTTATTTTTGCCAAAAGGAAAATTTCCAACACACACACACACAAACACACAACACACAGACACACACACACACACACACACACACACACACACACACACACACACACACACACACACACACACACACACACACACACACACACACACACACACACACACACACACACACACACACACACACACACACACAATTAAAAAGAAACCAACAAGGCAGTCTCCAAACGTTTCTCTCTCCCTGGTTTAAAATCCCCACCTGTTTTGCAAGCCTGGCTCCTTTTATCCCGTTATCTCGTGAAGGAGATTGCTTTGGGGGACGGCCAAATCAGAATTTAAACAGCAAAGAACATTTTGGAGCCATGCTGACTGAAATAAAGAACATCCGATACATTTTGCAAGGCTTTGATGTCCCAAAATAAAGGACAAAACTTTTTAAAAATAAGGGATATTTCTTTAAAAGACTCAGCGTCAGAAGCTGCTTTTATGAGAGGCTTCCTTTGAAGTTAAGAAAAAGTTTTTTTTAAAAAAAAAGAAAGAGAAAGAGAAAGAGAATAGGATTAGGAGCTGGGTCAATCGACATGGTCTGAATTTAGCTCTTGTTTCTGGAAATTCTTTGCTGCAAGTATTGACCAGTGAATAGGTCCATCTCAAATGATATGTGTAGAATCTATAAGTCTTATGGCTGCATAAACCACCACTAATCAGAATTCACTTGAATGGCATATCATGATCTTCAACAACAACCCATGGAACTTAGAGAGTGCCCCTGATCAAGGATGATCAAAGGAGTGGGAACCACGCAAAGGAGGGGCAATGTTTATTCTCGATCATCCCAGAGTGCAGGACGGAATGATGGGGCTCAAGGTACAGAAAGCCATATTGAGACTGACTATTGGGAAAAGCTTCTTAACTTAAGCAGCGCAACAGTGGAACCAATGACCTCAGGAGGTGGTGAGTGACCCAACATTGGAGATATTCAAGAAAAAAATGGGCAACTATTTGTCAGGTCTGCTTGGATTTGGGTTCAGCAAGGGGGTTGGACTTGGAGGTCTTGGTGGCCCCTTGCAACTCAATTATGCTATGGTTCGATGATTCTAAATGTGAATGCCCAACATATGTGAATGCCCAACTCCAAACCTCTCCTCAATGGGCAAACGAGCACATATATCTGTGTGCATGTCCAATAGATATATTATGTACAAATTGTGGCCACTTGAGGGACCCAGCCTTCTCCCCACCCCCCAGCATTGAGTCCTTAGGGACTTTGGCGCGAGAGAGGTGGGCTGGCTGACCTATATCCGGTTTCCATTAGCTCCTATTAGAGATGGGCACGACCAGGAAAAATGACGTTTTGAGTTGTCGTGTGTCGGAGCCGGCCCGTTTCGGCTCATTTCCGTTTGTCACGAAATTTCTCAAAAATTTGTCATTTCATTTGCCGTTTTTTCATCTGTCGTTAGTACTGGTTTGGGGGGGTAGCGGGCTCCTGGAGGCACCTCTCTGGGGTGGGTGGGTTCCTCCTCTGGCCCGCTACAAAGGGAAAATGGGCTCCTGGAGGCACCTGGGGCGGGTGCCTCCTCTGGCCCACTATGAAGGGAAAGCGGGCTCCTGGAGGCACCTCTCTGGGGTGGGTGTCTCCTCTGGCCTGCTACAAAAGGGTATGCATAGCCAATTGGATATGCATTGCATACCAGTTGCAGTGGCAGGCAGAGGCACCTCTCTTTCTTTTGGGTGGGTGCCTCTACTCTGACTCACTAAGAAGGACAGCATACTGGCATACAGGTGTATGGTGCACTTGGGCTGGGGAACGAAGTGAGAGAGGACCCCTATGGGCGCCCTGTGACTCACTAAGAAGGGAAGTGTACTTGTGTGTAGTGCAATGTGAGTACACAGATCTGGCTTAGGGTTAGGGTTAGCGCAAGGGCTAGGCTTAGGGTTACGGGTAAGGTTAGGGTGAGTTAGTGGGGTGCACCTCTGGGTGACTCTCTGACCCACTAAGAAGGACAGTGTACTGGTGTATGTTAGGGTTAGGGTTTGGGTTCGGGTTCGGGCTAGGGTTAGTGGGCTTTTTATGCCCGACTGGCACATCCCAAAAGTCTTGGTCAAAACCTGGCCAAGTGGCCATGCAATTGGTGGGATGGCTCCAAAAATTTGCATGATCCACTCTCATGGCCAGCCCATCATTGCACAGGTGTAAAAAAATAAAAATAAAAATAAAATAAAATAAAATCAATGGAGATGTTTGGTTGCAAGAAAAACCCACTGCTGCTACTGTAAAAATTCAGGCAGTTTTAAAATAGCTATTTTTGCATGTTTCTGTGGTGCTTTGGTGTGTTAATGGACCATGATTTCAAAAAAAAAAAAATGCAGATGCCATTTTGGATCCCCCCGCACCGCATGGCAAATGGAGACGCCGAGGATGCCCCCTCCCAGCCCGGTACCAGCAGCCCAGGACAGGATGGGGGGAGGCTGGGGACCCCCCCCCCAGAAACCACCCCTCTGGTAGGTGCCCTCGCTCAGGCAGGCATATTTTTGCCTGCTTTTTTGGCCGGGAATCGGGTTTTTTAAAAAAATTTTAAAACTTTTTTTCTATGCCGCTTGGCATCGCACGATTGCTGCGATGCCAGGAACGACAACGACAAATCAGACCCAATTTTTCTTTTATCGGTCGGAGTTCGAGTTCTGGCGGAGTAATTGTCGTTAGCGTTTCCATTACGTAACGGAAACGAGGAACGGAAACGGAAACGAGAATTTCGCCAAGTCGTGCCCATGTCTAGCTCCTATCCATATCTGCCTTCCAACCTGACCCACCAGTGTGACTAAATACTGCAAAACCACACCAGACCCAGTAAACAACATTAAGAACAGGATGGGTGAAAACACACCTGCTCCTTACCCAGCCAATTAGGGGTGGGTCAAAAATTCCCATCTGGCCCCACAGCGACCAGTATAACTCATTCTTAATTCAGGGTGGATGGATGGGTGGGATGCTGCTTGTTGCCTGCCAAGAAGAGGAGGCTCGACCGTTGGGAGTCCCCTTATAAGGTAGGCACCCTGCTGGTCCTTTGTGGCCACTTTCAGCCCCCTTAATCTTTGTCTCCTCCCGGGTGGGGGGGGCAAATTAGCTCCCGAGGTTCATTGCACGCTGTGGTAGAGCCTTGTGTTGCTGGAATGTTTGGGAAGGAAAACAAGAATAGGTTGAATTGCTGGATAGGTCTGTGTTCTAGATCTTTAGCTGTGGAGCCAAACGTTGAGGGTTCCCATACCTCATTGTGCATCATTGGTAAGGGCTGGACTTGATGACCGACAAGATCCCTTCCAGTGCTCAGATTTGCCTGATGACACTGCACACTGATGACACTGAAGCCTGGAGCGCTGGGCCATTTCTTCATGGGGCTGAGGATGGGATCTGAATATGGCTCAGCTTCAGGACACTGTTGTTGAGTTTCAGTTTTTGCTGAAACAGAGAGGTAAATTCACCAATTGGGGGACGAGAAGGGGAGATATATCTCTTGAGCATGTTAAGGATACCTCTCTCACTCTCTCTTTCTCCCTCCTCCCTGCTGACAACTGCCCATAGGAAGGTAGACATAAAAAGTCAATGGCAAAGCTTGCTGGTAGGGATGGGCCCCTTACAAAAAACATCACACTGTTTTGTCGTTCCGTTAGCTAACAAAACCTTACGAAATGAAATGAAACACCAAACAGTGTGTTGTCAAGAAAAACACCATTTTTTGTTTCAGCAATGAAGTGATTTGTCCTAGCCTCTTGATCCAGCCATCTTGAGAACAGGAAGTTTATTTTTAAACTCAGCTGTTGAGATAGCTTATCTCTGATCTTGATCTGCCTGAAGCTAGCAAGGAGCTGAACTGTTCCCTTCACTGGCTGTGTATGCAAGTTTATTTAAACTGATTGTTTTCCTTTTCTTTTAAAATAGGACTGTGGAGGTGTTTTCCCCCTCACTGCACTGATCAGCTGTTGAGCTTATCTCTCTGATCTTTCCATGCAGCAGCTAGCTATTACTCTTCTATCTTGTTTACAGAGGTGTTTTTTTTTTTTTTGCTTGAAAGTAAATTGCTTGGAGGGTTTGAGGGTGTTTGATTTAGGGCAGTGGGCTCCCTGTTAAATAAAAAAGGGAAAGCTCTCTATTATTTATAGCCTTAAGAAGCATTTCATTTCATTTAGTTTGTGACAAATGTCCTTTTTAAAAATCTGTTATTAACGAAACAAAATGAAATGAAGACTGAAACTAAACGAAATGAAATGAAACACTAAATGTCCATTTTGTGCCCATCTCTACTTACTGTCTGGACATCATTGCAGTTCCTCTCACTTGATAGGGTCAGCCTTTCTTTTCCCTTGCATCTTTTCCCATAGTATCTATTGTTTTCCTTCTACTTTCTCTTAAATAAAAAGAAAGAAAGAAAAAGACAAAGCAATCCCCTCCCCAGCAATAATCCCCCTACTTTGAATGACCTTCTGAGCCAGATGGATAGCTCAGCAGGTGTGAAGAAGGAAAGCACCCAGAGCATTGTTTTTGCTAAGCTTTTCGCCCTCTTGATTTATACAGAGCAGGGAGCACTGGTGATGCTCGAGACCCGCTCATAGATTATCTTCATTCCAGCTGCAGTCGGCCCGACAGCAGAGGTAAACGGAGAGCTCTCTGGTACCATATCTGTCACCTTCCCTCTGGCAGCTGTGGTGCGGCAGAAAACAGTCCCTTCCCAGGAAAAGTTACTCACTCCATCAAACATACAGCCCAAAGTCATCTTCTGCAAGCAAGCACATGCGTCTCTGGAAGGCACCTTTCCAAGGGGCTCTTGGGAGAAAAAAGTATGTGTTAAGAAGAGTCAAGTTGCATGTTGGAATTGGACTCTGATTTAGGGTCTGATTTAAGCTCCCTGAACAGTCTGCTCCTGGGAAACAACATGCATGAGCTGGAGTTCTGGAATGGACATGACCCAATGAAACTTAGAGCCTTTTCACATGACCCCTAAGATCCGCTGGCCACGTAAATTTGGACTAGAGATCTTGGGGGTTTGTCGCTGTTTCTATGTTCCCACCCCCTCCGCACTCCTGGCTGCTGGCTGCGTGAGGGGAGGGAGAGAAAAAGAAAGAAAAGAGTGATGGCTTACCTCCGTTCTGCCAGTCTCACTCTGTTCTCGGCAGCATTCAGATCTCTTAAAGGGGCAGGGGCAAAAAAAAACAAAAACAAACAGAAGCCAGGAGAGCCCGGCACTCTCTATGTTAGATCCGCATCAGGGATTTTTTACCCCCAGGGAGCAGGTACCTGAAAAGTGTGCTGGGACGCGCTTAGGTGGGCGTGGTCACACTTAATTTTCTGTAAACTCCGGAGTTGGTGGGGAAACAATTTTAAGCTCCGGGGCTGGGAGCCATTTGCCGCGGAGTTTAGGGGTCATGTGAAAAGGCTAATAAATATGGTTAAGACCAGTGGATCTGAGGGCAAGAGGAACATCTGCCCAGATCTCTAGGGCAATGGTCTTTGGGACTGAACATGTATTTAAATCTGTCTGAATGAACAAGCAGGACATAGATTAGCTGAATTGTAGGAGTAATATGAACATTGTAGGAGGAATATGAACCTGGAACAGCTTGGGGAAATTGGACTGCAACTCCCCAATCCCTGTAGCCAGAAAGATAGGGTGCTCCCCAGATGTAGATAAATGTGGATGCTGATCTGCATATTTCATATGCCAGTTCATATGAGCAGCTGTGAACTGGAAGTGGCTTCTATAATTTAGAATTGCAATCCATCTCATCTGATTGTGACAGACTGTGTCTAGGCCACTTACACACCTGCTAAGTCTCCTGTCTAGGTGTTGCCAACCATAGATGTGCAGTGTCAAGGTCTCTGTCCTTCAAACAGTTCTGTATCTTTAGATTAGCCTTGGGCCTTGGGCAAACCTTCAAATGGAATACCTCTTCAAAAGGAGCATTGTTCTCTCTCATCCCTTTAAATGGAGGAGTCCTCCTCTTCCTATGCCAGGGACTGTAGCCATACCGGCTGGGGAATTCTGGGAGATATCATCCTGGTGAATAAGCAGTGACACCTTGCAACCCATGGATTTCAAACACAGAACAAAAATCTGAGCGACAGTGGTTCCAATGGATCAGTGGTTCTCAACCTGTGGGTCTCCAGATGTTCCTGGACTGCAACTCCCAGAAATCCCTTCTAGCACAGTGAATGGTGGAGGCTTCTGGGAGCTGCAGTCCAGGACCATCTGGCGACCCACAGGATGAGAACCACTGCAATAGATACACATGTAGGCTGGCAAATAGAGATGGGCACGAATCAAAAAAATGACATTTCATTTGTCGTTTGGAGGGTCCATTTCAGTTCGTTTCCATTTTTTGCGAATTTTTGCAAAAATTCATTTTCATTTTTGTTCTTTTTTTTAAAATTTCATTACCATTTATTTCAATTTTCTGTGATTTTTTTTTTAGGATTTTAAGCAATTCACTCATATTGCAGTAACGGTGTTTCTGTTCGTTTTGTTTCATTTTAGAGACAAAATTCGTTTGTCATTTCGTTATGTAACGAAACAAAAGAACAAAAATGGAAACGAAAAATTGTTCATTTCGTGCCCACCTATACTGGCAAAGTTATGTCCTGCTGTTGTAACCTGCAGTCATTTTAAGTTTTTTCTGGCTCGTGGTACAGAGACGTTTGTATATCCCCTCTTGACTCTTGACTCTGTGGTCATAGGCAGGTGGGGCAGGCAGAGCTGGAAGCTTAAGTCTCCTGGTTTAAGTTGTAATAAAACTTTCTCCAAAGCAGCTTTTGATATTTCATTTATTTATTTAGAAATTTTTGTAGCCTGCTTTTCAACCTAACCACTCCCAAGGCTACAAACACATCAGGCAAAGTAGATAAAACAATAAAACCACATGCAAAGAATAGAAACTGAAGTGTGATAAAACCTTGAGATCATAGTAGCATTAAAAACACAAGCAGCACAAATCAATGGGATTTAAAAATGCTGGAATAAAGCATAGCAAAAAGCAAAGTGTGCTGCTTATGCACTTCCCCATTGCTCTTAAAGCACTGCCTGGGTGGTTTACAGTTTAATTATGCAGGCTACACATCTCCCCACCCCCACCCCCAGTCTGACTTCAAAAGGATGGAGCCAGATGCAGTGCCTGAGCTCATTTGGACTGAACTCAGGTCGTGAGCGGAATCTCAACTGCACTATTGCCATTGAACCACTGTGCTGAGAGGCCCGTATAATAGTCCAAATGAAAGTTTGCAAGTGTACAGCATCATAAAAGGGGGGAACGATCTCCACGTGAGCAGCCTGGCTTAGTTCAGACAACCAGGGCCGCCTGTGTTCTCCTGATGTCTTAGGAGAGCATCAAAGAGCCACCTTCCCACTGAGCCATGGCAACATCAGTGGCATACAACTTACCATAAAGAAGAGTGCATCTCAGGAAGGATGCTTGTAGAGGGGGAAAGAGCAATCAAAGCTTCAATGGGGCCCATGTTCCCTCCTGCATCCACCTGAGACGGTGCTGCACTCCTCCAGCAAAAAGCAGAAGAAGATGCAGCACATAAGCCTATGTATCTACCTGCCACCCACAAAGAAACATGTGGTGTTCCTCACCCACCAACAAGTGGGATGGAGATGGTTCACCTCCACATTCACCTCAAGAGAGGTGAACACCATGAAGATCTGGAAGTACAGTCTCCCATTCCCCCTGAAGGTGAAGGAGGCTAGTTGGGTGAAAAGGCAGCAACTTTTCAGAATAACAGGAGCTCATCAGGAGGGAGCTCAGCACGAAATTTGCTGCTTCCAATGGCTTGTTCTAATGGCAATGCCAGCCCTGCATGAGGCAAACAAAGAAGAATCACTAAAGTTCTCACAGCATGTGTTTATAGGAAAGAGCAGAGGGAGGCAGGCCAGAGGAGGAAATATTATACAAAATTATCCCAATAACTTTTATTTTAAAGCCCATTCCTGAGTAACCCAGTAATTTATTCTACATTTGGGACATATTTCTTTGCTGCACTTTCTTATTTTCCTGCAGTAATAGATTACACCTCCAACCAGCTGGACATGAGTTGCATTTCTCTGCGTCAGAGTTGGGCAGTGTGTGTCTGAAGCCTCCTGGAGGACAGCTCCTATTGTCCCTCACCATTGTCTATGCTGGGAAAGGCTGATAGAACATAAACATAAGAACATAAGAACATAACATAAGAAGAGCCATGCTGGATCAGGCCAATAGCCCATCTAGTCCAGCTTCCTATATCTCACAGTGGCCCCACCAGATGCCTCTGGGCGCACATGATACTAGATATCTGTCTCCTGCTACCACTCCCCTGCATCTGGCCCTTGAAGTATCCTGGTTCTAAGCCTGGAGATTACACATCTCCATCATGGTTTGTAACCTGTGATGGACTTCTCCTCCAGGAATCTGTCCAGTACCCTTTTAAAGGCATTCAGGCTAGATGTCATCACCACATCTTGTGGCAGGAAGTTCCACAGACTAACAATGCGCTGGGTAAAAAAAAAAATATCCAGGCTGGTGGTCGCCTAAGGCACTTCAGAGGTGACACCAACAAAAGAAATAGTCACTGCTTCTGGTGAGCCATGCTTTGCCCGGTCCTTCACTGGGCAACATAAATTTGCTATGCTTAATACAACAAATGTCCTTCCAAGGCATCTTCGTTGGGAGGAACTCATTGGAGCCACATCATGTGGGGTGCTTGTTGGGATGTGATTTGAATGCTGAGAGGCTGATGGGAACCGTTCAGAGGCCTGGGTTGATTTCTCTGACTACTAGCTGCTGGTATCACTTTACAGTTTGTTGGGCATGAGTTTGGAAGTTGAAGTGACTCCTTGGCATTCAGCCATCTACAGCTGGGAGGGGAACTCAACCGTACCTCTCTGTGAGCCTGGTATATCGTTGGCCTTTACCTGTTCCCAATCTCTGTTAGCACTCAGCAAGCATTCCTATTGTACGGCATTGTCTGCTCTGAAGTATTTAAGTGAAATGTGACCTTTTACCGAGGTACCGTGAATATTCATGTCTCTTTCCTCACCTTCTGAATTATGCTAATGCCTTTTCTAAAATGATTTTTAATGACATGCAGATAATTTGGCTAATGTAGCTCCACATAGTTAAATACCCTAGCCTCTGGATCCAATTTCTTTCCCCTCTTTTGAGCCTGTTTTCCATAACCTCAGTAAATATGTTTAATAATCAATCGCTGTATTATTAGCGTACAGTAATAGTCCTCCTGCTAAATCCAGGTTCAATCTTTGTTTGAGACACTTGCCACAGATGTTGATGGCTCCATGGAATTACGGTGAAGCCTTGAGCAATCTGTTCCTTAGGGGTCTAGATTTCATTTTTTAAAATGCCACTTCATGATTTTCAGCAAGTAGACTCCCTCCAGGCAGTCGTTTCTATCTCTGCTTCTACCCCAACAAGCTTTTGGAAGGCGATGAACGGTGTTGCCTGTTAGATTTCTATTCTACTGAATGTAGTTTAAGGGGAAGGACATAGCACCCAGTCTCCTGAGGAGCTTTCCAGCCAGAAATGTCTAGAGACCATAGCTCTGCTTCCTTTTCACTTGAATTTAAACCTATATATTTTGCTTTGTTTCCAATGAACATTTCAGTATCATCTCAGAGAGTTGGTCCCATTGTGCAATGGTACCATTGTGATCTTTACTCTAAAGTCCATTGGCACAGCTTGATCCAGTCTTTTCCCTGTTTAAAAGACAAATGCATTGAAGTTTGCTCCATAACACATTGAAGACAAGGCTTCGGAGAATCAAAACATGAAAAAATGGAAAGTTGGGCCGAAAAAAAAAAATGGAGAATGAAGGCATGGAATTTCACATCTTATCACAGAACGAGGATGTGCGTTAACAGTCGTGCCGGTATCATCAATCACGCCTGTGCATACACAGGAACAGGGACAGAACTGACCATGTGACCACGACCGACATCAACACGCAACGAACTTCCTCTCAGGATGAGAATGGACGTGAAGTAACCGTCAAAGTAAGGAAGGAGATAGGGCAAATCAAAAAGTGTACTGATTACTTACCACCCCGGTGTTTTACAAGTTAATCATGCAGGCTACACATTGCCCCCTCAATGAGCTGGGTGCTCATTTTACTGACCTCAAAAGCTTAAAAGGCAGAGTCAACCTTGAGCTGGGCTACCTGCGATTGACCCCTGGGTTGTGAACATAGTTTTAGCTGCAGTACAGCAGTTTTACCCATGTGTCACAAGACAGCAGTGTGCATGCACATGGTCACATTGAAAGCAGCTGTGCTTCTCCCATCTCAGGCAGCACAAAATCTTAGGTGCTGCTATTGTCATGGATGTGAAAATGAGTGTGCATGTGCATGCATACATGTACATACATTCATCATTTCCTCCACTATTTTTCACTGTATAGAATAGCCTTTATGTTTAAATTAAGTTTCATTGACAGTGCTTACCTACTAAATTGCTTCCAGATGAATGTAAACTTAGGTTGGCCACCTGTAATGTTTCATTCATGCCATTCTGCAGTCCTGTGCATGTGTGTGTGTCACTGGAGATCAAGAATGCTACAGACCGAGCTCTATTTTGCTAACTAAAACAGCTGAGATTAAAACAGAGCCCTGAAACTAAACATATGCAACCACCCTCTACAGGTACAATCCTATCCCTTGTCACCATTGCTCTGAAGGCAAGGTAGCCTCCAAAGCTTTGCACAAAACAGTTCCATGCTCATTGCCATGGCCTCTGTGTTGCCTTTTCTCAGTCACTATGTACATTCTCTTCTTCCTGACCTCCTCTTGCATCTCCAAATCATGTGGAGATGCATCTGCCCGCTAAAAAGGCATGAGGCTAATTTATTTTCCTAATTGCTGGCAAGAAGGCAGCAACCGGGGGGGGGGAGTGCAAGGAGGTTGGAGAGATTTGCTTCATCATTAAGAGAAGACAGTTGCCCATTCCCATTTTCCTGCTGTCCTGTGAGTTGTCCAGGGAAGGCCTGATTGGAAATGACATTCACTTATCTCCCTCTGCTGCTGGACTGTGTAAGCCTTACGCTCTTGCCAGGACTGACTAATCTCTGAATGTCACCCAGGTTACATGCTCAGCGCTCCGTGACTACCAGCGTTTTGACTTTCTGTGAAGATGGCTTTGGGAAGGAGAGGAACATGGTCCCCAGGGGAGGCTCCTCATCCTTTCTGATACTGATAGAAAGAAGGCCTTTAATTACCACTTGCAGTGGGGAGACCTCCATTTTGCATGCTCATTTATCTCCATTTCTTCACCACCACCCATCCTCTTAGTTAAACAAACTCATTGTCTGTTAGAGTGTTTATGGCTGCCAGCCAAGCAGTCCCCCCCCAAAAAAAAAGAAAGAAACTGGGATCATTTTACCTTGAAGAGCTCTACTAGAATCATAGAATCATAGAATCATAGAATCATAGAATCATAGAGTTGGAAGAGACCTCAAGGGCCATCTAGTCCAATCCCCTGCCCTGCAGGAACCCCATCACAATATTTTCGACAGATGGCCATCCAGCCTCTGCTTAAAAACCTCCACAGAAGGAGACCCATGGCACAATATTTTCAAGGCAAATGGAGTCTCTTGCAGTTTGAAATAAGTAATGATGGAAAACAAACCTGTTCCCTCTTCAATATGACATCCTTTCAAATATTTAAACAGTCTCAGCCTTCTTTTAGAAAGGCTAAACATTCCAAGTTCCTAAGCCGTTCCTCATAAGAATTTCCTCCAGACTCTCAACCAAGTCAACAAATATTTATCCTTAAGTATTTTGAGATTGGCTGGGCTGAATTGGCTGCTTCCTCTTGCCAAAACCATTATGTGGCCTCTGGGGTCAGTGGGATATTTTGGAGTCTCTTAACTCTGGGTGGAGAGACGTGGGGAGAGACATCATCTATAGGTGAAGTATAGGTGAGTAGGGACAGCAATTAAAAAATTAAAGCTATACCTTGACAGTCAAGAGCTGTTATCTTGGCCCTTCATTTGGCACCTGGCCATAGCAGGAGGCCTACCACCTGCTGGCCATTTGCCAAGTTAAAGGGCAATTCTGGAGCCTGCTCCCATGGCCAGTCACAGGTATATTGAAGTTCAAGGCAAGTTTGGTCAGGAATCAGCAGCCCCCCATTCACCAGGGTCTTTGTGCATACCAGCTAGGCACACCTTAGAATCATAGAATTATAAGGTTATAGACTGTGAAGCAGTCCTTTTGGTCATTGGCTCCTACCCATTCCTGGCTGATGGACATATATTTATTTATTTAGAATATTTTTACCCCACCATTTTCCTTGGAAAAGGACCCAAGGCAGCTTATAATAATGAGGGAAAATATACAGTCCAGTACAATTAAGAAATATTGAAGTTTGAGAACAGGAAATTGAGGGACAACATTAAAGGTACAAGAGAACACGAGCAGTTCAAGAGAGAGTAAAAAATTCATTTAAAGGTTATCAGTGATGGAAATTAACCTTGAAAACATAGTGTCAATGTAATCACACAAGGTGTTGATTGTGCATGGTAGATTCATATAAAAGACACATAATAAGTAGTCCATCATTCAGGGAAAACTTGCCTGAAGAGAAAGTTCTTTCTCTGAGGCAGTCCTGGCCTCTAGTGGGAGGGAGTCCCAGAGTCTGGGTGCAACCACCAAGAAGGCCCTTTCATGTGTTCCCATGTGACATACCTGTGAGGGTGATGGGATGGAGAGAAAGGGTTATCCTGATGACCTTATCACCCTGATTGGTTGGTACTATGAGATTCCATCTTTGAGGCAGCTACCATCTGGAATGTATACCATCTTTAATGTATACCATCTGGAATGTTTATTTGACATCACCACCACTTATATCCTACCTCTTTCCTCTGTCTGCTTTACACTGGATTTTCTCCATAGACTGGATTTTTCACGGCCTCTTAAGATGCTATGTTGTCCTCATCCTAGAGAAGGACAATAAGATAAGCAAGAATGTCATAAAATCTGAGAAGGATTTTCATTGAAAGCATGGAAAGAAGTTCCTTGTAGTCAGAGAACCTGGGCTACAACACTGTGTGTGTGTGTGTGTGTGTGTGTGTGTGTGTGTGTGTGTGTGTGTGTGTGTGTGTGTGTGTGTGTGTGTGTGTGTGTGTGTGTGTGTGTGTGTGTGTGAGAGAGAGAGAGAGAGAGAGAGAGAGAGAGAGAGAGAGAGAGAGAGAGAGAGAGAGAGAGAGATTAATATAGCTTTTATGCAGACTGATACAGGAACAAAAGACTTTCTCAGCAGTAAGTCCTTCCTTCCTTCCGTCCTCATGTGAATCTTACCAGTGAACTTCCCCACATTCTCAAACCATCACATTCCAAATATGAAACCGTGTTGCAGGCATGCTGTAGTATCTATCAACATGCAAAAAAATTGCTTTCACGTTGGCAGGCCTGGGCATTATGAGAAAACCAATTTCAAGCAGGACCCATACCTCTCTCCACTTTGGCAAAGCTGCTTTGGTTTTAATGTCTACATTTCTGGCAGAAATCCAACAGGTGTTATCCTCTGTGGGACAGAAACAGTAATAGGAATAGCTTCACCTGCTGGATTTCTGCATGCTATGCAGCTGATTCACACTGCTGCCCAACGTTTGAAAATAGGAGCAAATATAACTTACAATACTTTCTTTTCTTTTCTTTCTTTTCTCTTCCTTTTTTGTGTAATAAAGTATGTTGGCTTAACTTTTATAGCAAACGTTTTGCATTATCTATTGAGCTTGCTTGGTGAGACCGTATATTGAGATAATTTGCCTGTATCTCATCCAAGGTTGGAACAGCTCCCAAAGCAGTGGAAAAAAATACTCTGGTAGAGATGGGCACGACCAGAAAAAATTTTTTTCCGAGTTGTCGTTTTTTGGGATGGGTCCGTTTCGGGTCGTTTCCGTTTTTTGTGAAATTTTTCAAAAATTTGTCGTTTTGTCGTGTCGTTTGTTGTTTGTCATTACCGCAGCGATTTAGCGCGACTTGACTTCCCAGAGCATGGGGTTAGGGGGTAAGGGCTAGGCTTAGGGTAACAGTTAAGGTTAGGGTGGGTTAGTGGGCTGTACCTCTGGGTGCCTCTGGCCCACTAAGAACATAGTGTACTGGCGTATGGGTTAGGGTTAGGGTTAGGATTAGGATTAGGGTTGGTGGGCTTTTTATGCCCTCTCTGGCACATCCAGAAGTCTCAGCAAAACCTGGCCATGCGATTGGTGGAATAGCTCCAAAAATTTGCATGGTCCCATCCCATGGCCAGCCCATCATTGCGCGTGCGCAGGTGTAAAAAAATAAAAATAAAATAAAATAAAATAAAATCAATGGAAATGTTTTGTTGCAAGAAAAACCCACTGCTGCTACTGTAAAAATTCAAGCATTTAAAATAGCTAATTTTCGCATGTTTCTGTGGTGCTTTGGTGGGTTTTTGGACCACGATTTCAAAAAAAAAAATTGTGGTCGCCATTTTGGATCCCCCCGCACAGCATGGCAAATGGAGACGCCGAGGATGCCCCCTCCCAGCCCGGTACCAGCAGCCCAGGACAGGAGGGGGGGAAGGCTGGAGTGGGGACCCCCCCCAGAAACCACCCCTCTGGTAGGTGCCCTCAGGCAGGCATATTTTCGCCTGCTTTTTTTGGCTGGGAATCGGGTTTTTTTATTTCTAAAACTTTTTTTCTGTGCCACTTGGCATCGTGCGATCGCTGCGATGCCAGGAACAACAACGACAAATCAGACCCAATTTTTCTTTTGTCGGTTCGAGTTCGAGTTCTGGGGGAGTAATTGTCATTACCGTTTCCGTTGTGTAACGGAAACGAGTAACGGAAACCGAAATGAGAATTTCGCCAAGTCGTGCCCATGTCTATTCTCTGGGCATTTTTAGAAGGCACAAATAGCCAAATACATTCATTATCCTGGTGTACCTTCTAAAAGTGTTGGCTCCCTGTTTAGAACATAAGCATAAGAACATAAGAAGAGCCATGCTGGATCAGGCCAAAGGCGCATCTAGTCCAGCTTCCTGTATCTCACAGTGGTTCCGCCAAATGTGTCCGAGAGTGCACAAGACTAGATATCTGTCTCTTCATACCACTCCCCTGCATCTGGCCCTTGAAGTCCCCGGGTTTTAAGTCTGGAGATTACACATCTCCATCATGGTTTGTAACCTATGATGGACTTTTCCTCCAGTAATCTGTCAAATCCCCTTTTGAAGACATCCAGGCCAGATGCCATCACCACCTCCTGTGGCAGGGAGTTCCACAGACTAACAACACACTGGGTAAAAAAAAAATATTTTCTTTTGTCTGTTCTCACTCTCCCAACCCCCAGTTTGAGTGGATGTCCCCTAGTTCTGGTATTTTGTGAGTATTTATTCTTTTAAATGGAGCAAAAACAAATCGATTTTGGGACATTTACATCAATACATTGATACAAGAAACATGTGCCTTGCGCTACATCCCCCAGCTGTTCAAATAGTAACCCTCTACTGCACAGCCCTCTTGTGTGCCTATGCAGATATAAGACCCTACAGACAGATGTAAGATCCTACAGGGCTTATTTCCAGGTTAATATTGATAAGAACACAGTCCTAGGTACGTAAAATGTTAATTATACTGTACTTGGGAGCAAATTTATAACACATATTCTTTTAATCAAGGGGCAGGGAACTTCAGATGTTTTTGACTGCAAGACCCAGAATTTCAGATTTATATTGCTCATGATGAAGGACTGTGGCAGTTGTGTTCTAAAACATCTGGAGGGCCATGGAGTCTCTTCCCTGCTTTAATCCCTTCAGTAAACCTATTCAGAATACTTGCCACCTTTGATGCAAACCTTGAATGCTCTCAAGAGGAATTGAGAAGGGAAATCATAATTTTGTTCACAGTGCAAGATTTTCCCACCCCAACCCCCAAAATAAAAACATTGTGGGCAATTTCACAGGATTCCTCAGATATTCTGTACTCTTTTGGCAGGAACAGTTATAATGCTGGATGCCTTAGAATTTCTTTGGCAAGTTTGTTTGTTTGCTGAAGAAATGCCCAGGCTTCCAGGTTTATAACAATTCTTGCATAAAACAGTATTTTTCCTATACAATACCGGGATTGACTTCCAAGAAACAGTAGAAATACTGAGCTGCACAGGATTATGACAATTCCTGCATAGAATGGCATCTATCCTATGCAGGATTTGTTGAAAGGAGATTAAACTGCACATCATTTGGCAGTTTCTGCTACAGAAAAATGGGCAAAAAAAAAAATGGAAAGGTGGGGATGGAAATAGTGAGGTTAGAATTCTGAAGCAGATACCTGTGACAATATTAGAGGATTTTTTTGTTTGTTTGTAGATCCCAATCAGATTATATTACTTGCTAGATTGTGCAGGTGCATTTGAAAACCTCTTATACAAAACTTCTTTGCAGTTCATTTTCCTGGCATCACAGTGAGCACAAGGCACCTCCGAACTAGTTCTGGGAGCCTGAGATTCTCCATCAGCTCATGGCTGTGCATTTCTCATTCAGATGGGTGTCCATGGGTCTGCCTGTCTGCCTGTGCATATATATGCAGAATGCACCCCATGTCCCTGGAAGGTGCTGTTTCTTGTTATTTTGACTGATTATGGGAGAGTAGCTTCTCCGTGGTGGCAGCAGCAGCTACTCATTAGTTCCAGGCAGAATGAGGGAAGGAATCACCAGCTCATTCCAGTTGCATCCATCCTTGGAGGTGAATATTCAACAGAAATTGATTCTGGATAATGAGGACACAGGCCTTAAATGCCACTGTGACTAGCATTGTTGGAATTTTATTTAATTATTTGGAAAAAGAGCAGATAATTGGTGTGCTTTACATGGAGTGTTGTTCAACATGTGAAGGAACATGCCAGATAGAACTTACTTCTTTTCTTTTTCTTTTAGTTCTGTTCATTCTTTCAGCTCCACCGAATGCTATACTTGCATTTTAGAAGTGCTGCGGGTTTCCTTTACCTTTGGGAATCAGGAAGTTCACTCTCCCCCTATAGAAAGCAATGTTCTTTTTCGAAAGGTGAGGATGAACATCCTAATTCCAGGAAGCAGCAGCTGGAGCAGGGGATAAAGATTTAGGCTGAGAGGCAAATAATGTAATCCCCACCACCACCACCCAAAAAACAATCCAGCTAGGTGTCAGCATTGGTGCATTACAGCAGGCCTGCCCAACAGGTAGACCGCAGGCTACTGGTAACCCATGAAAGGTTCATAAGTAGCCCTCCGGCCATCAGTAAAAAAAGTGAGGGGATAAGTTCTCCACCCCTTCCTCCCCCATCTCAAGGACCACCACTGCCCCAGCAAAGTTCTGGGTCTGCCAGCCCACTGTCTCAACCGAGCGGGGCAGTTCAAGGGCCATGGTGCATTGAAATCTGTTCCCTCAAGAATAGATTAATTGGTTTTCAATGCATTCCTATGGGAAACTGCTGCTCTGCTTACAAAAGTTTTTAATTATGAGCATGTGCTCGGAACAGATAAAATTCGTAAGTAGAGGTTTTAGTGTAGTAGCCCTCAGGCACTTTGGGCCAGAAAAAGTAGACCTTGGCCTGTTCAAAGTTGAACAGCCCTGCACTACAGCACCTAGACATCAAAAGAAGTGGGAACAGAAAAGAAGATAAATAATGAACAAGGGGAGGAAACAAGAGAATGAAATTGCCACTTGGCTCTTTTTTGCAACTTATTAAAGCAGACAGACTCAGGAAAACTTGAATTCCCCAGTGTGACTTCACAGTGAGTGAAATTGCATTTCTCTCACTGTATCGTCATACCCTTGATCATCAACAGGTGGATAAACAAAGTATGCTATAATAAAATAGCTCATCCTAGTAAATTGAAATACATTGTGTAAAAGGTATATTTTGGACCATCAAGCCTTGATTACCCTGAATGCTGGTGACTGTCCAGGCCCTTGGGAATAGATCATTATATTTGCAGCTTGGTCTCTTTAATCAAATATCTACTCTAATAGATTTGAGCCATATTATATCCATTCACTCCAATAATTTGTAAACTTCCTTCATTCACATTATGATAGTCAAGAAGAAATCCCATTGTCCTTATAGTGCTATGAGTATAACCCATTGCACCATCTGTTTCTCATTCATTTTTCTTGACTTGTCATTGCTCTTTAAAAGAAACACTTGGTTCTGATAAAACACTAATGTAAAACACCCTTCTAAACTGTTTTTAAAAATGCCTTTAAAGACAGGTTCTAAAACGGAATACAAATTGTCACTTATGATACCAGTAAAGTAACTTTATTCCCATTGGATACATTGGTTTAAAAATATCACTTTCTTCTGCCCTTCTTAGGAGAAAGCATAACTCATGACTGTTAACTTTAGCACCTAGTAATATATTCCTTCTAAGCCCTGTTCTTTCTGTTTTATCTTCTTGCACATACATACCTTTTGATAATTCAAATTTTATGTTGACTAACCATTAACTGTGGAGATATTGTAGCTGCATATACAAAGCAGGGTTGCAGCAAAACAAGATGGTGGTACAAACATGCATGATGGAACCTTACTGTTTATGTTAGGATTGCAAATCTTCGGTTCTGTCAGACTATGGAACATTTAAAATATTCTTCCTCATGAGAGGATGACCATTTTCTCTTGTCCTTCTGAATTTGAGAGAACAATTTTTGTGAACATTTTGAGATGGCTCTTGGCATAAAATCTGACAACTGCTGTTTGACTGCATGGAGTATTTAAAAGCAGATGCATTGGACATATTTTTTGTATCTTGCTGTTTGGTCAGCCAGTCTTCCTGTGTTCACGGTGTGCATTTTTCTTCAAAAGAAGGAAGGAAGCATTTGGGTTTTGCACTAAGGCATTTTGCACAAAAATGTGGCAAGGTTGCTGGGGAAACTCTTTGCAGCCTCATTCTTCTACTAAAAAAGAAATAAATATTGCAGTGGCTGGTGATTTCTTGATGGACCCTGCTGAACCACTGATATAGGGGGCCCTCTGTAAAAGAAATAAATATTTTCTCAAAGTCAAGATATTCTGCAATAATTCTTCATATCTGTAGTTTATCAAAACAAGCAAAAATGTGTAAAAAGAAAAGAAGAAAAGAAGAAGCAATATAGCCCTAAATACCAAATAGGAGGATGAAGCAAGCTTGGTGATCCTGTGATCCTTGGTGGTTAGAGAATGAAACCCTGATATAAAGAGAAATAAGTGGAGATCAACTGAAGAAGACATAACCAGCTGGCTGGTTGGCTAAAACATTGATCATGAGTATTTCACACTGGAGCATGGCTTCCCGTGACCCTTGTTCAGTGATTGCAATGGGTGCAGATTGCAGCAGCCAGATTAGTGGTTGGTGTGGGCAGATTTGACCACATCACCCCACATCTGACTTGCCTGCACTGGCTGCCTATTGCCTTCCAAATAAGGTTCAAGATGTTGGTTTTGGTTTACAAAACCCTACATGGCTTGGGATCATCTGTATATCTGGCAGAGCGCATCTCCCAATGGTCAGTGCTGGCCCATCCCACCAGAGCTTCTACGGCACTCTTGCTCTGGATAGTTACACCCAGGGAGGCCCATAAGGTTGCTACATGCAATCGGGCCTTCTCGGTGGCTGGCCTAGTTATATGGAACAAATTGCCTTGCAAGATTTGCCAAGCTCCATGCTTAGTAGCCTTTTTAAAAGCGGTGAAAACTTGGCTGTTTATAGATGCATTTGGCAATCGCTTATGTCTGACCCGTGTTCCCCCATTTTTGATGTCGTTTTGTTATTATTTGGTGTGTGCCTCTTGCTGGGTTATTTGTTTATTCATTGCATTATTGGTTTGACTTCATTGGGTTTAATTTCTTATGTGTTGTTTGTATGTAAACAGCCCAGAGTTCCCATTGGGAAAATTGGTTGTGGTATAGAAATAAATAAATAAATAAATAAATAAATAAATAAATAAATAAATAAATCCCATTTCCCTCCATCCTAACAAGAGACAGTTGTGTTCAGGGATAACCCCTAGTATCCCTCTGCACAAGAAGGCTGGACCAGAGAGGCTTTGAGAGTCTCCTCCCTGACCTGCCTTGAAAATCTATTTGGATCTGGCAAACAAAGGAAGAGTTTGAGGCAGCGATGGCTCTCCTTGGCAGGCATCATTCTCTCTAAGCTACTTTGGAAAACATTTGTCAGTTTGCTGTTTGAAAACAGTTGGTGGAGTGGTTGTTCTTGGCTTCTTTGTCACCATCAACATCTTGCAACACTTGGTATATTGCCACACGAGAGAGCTCAAGAGGGTCTGACATGTTGCATTTTTCCAGTGGGTTAGTACAGTGTTTTTCAACCACTGTTCCGTGGCACACTAGTGTGCCGCAAGACCAGTTCGTGGGAAAAATTGAAAATTACTTTATGTATATTCAATATAGGCACAGAGTTTAATTTTTTTAACATTTTCTAATGGTGGTTCCTATTTTTTTGAAACAAGTGTGCCTTTGCCCAAAAAGGTTGAAAAACACTAAAATACACTGAATCAAGACCAGTTCATGAAAATACTGATGTCAAATTAAATGGCACCATGCACAAATCTTCATGTTCCTATCTTTTGCTGTTCGTTTGGCATAAAATCCTGAATGGAGATAGATACACGTGCGCACACACGCACAGAGAAAGAGGGGGGCAGAGAGAGAGAGAGAGAGAGAGAGAGAGAGAGAGAGAGAGAGAGAGAGAGAGAGAATATAAATATCAGTTGTTATATTAGCGTCTCCAAAATATATATTTTAAAATTTAACTTGCATTAATTTGAAGAAGCAATATATTTCTTATTTCATGCATTCACAGGCGTAATTATTACATTTGATTACATTAGTTCAACATTTATTATTATTGCATATAATAATAAATGCATATGTGTGTGTGTGTGTGTGTGTGTGTGTGTGTTGCTTGTTTGCTTGTTTCCATTCAACATATATTTGAATGGAAACATTTAAAAGGAAGATTGAAGAAATAGTTTTATGAATGTCTTGTTAACTCAGATGCAGAGTGGTAATGAATGAGGCACATAGCAGTGTGTTCACTGTAATGGAGCTCACATAGGCATTGTTTTCATTTACAGGGGTTGTGTCCCCCTCCATGGCTGTTCTGACCAGCAAGGTCCATTTTGATTCTCCCAGGCAGAATCTTTACTGTAACCACTGTTTCACTGGGAGACACCAAAGTTTGTAAATGGGACCTTCTGTGTTAGAAACAATTGTGATTGCCATAGAGCCATGGGACTTTATTTCCAGGGACGGGGATTTCTTGGCAGCTACAGCCTTTTCATTTTATCACAGCCATTATTAATTAACATTTAGTCTCAAACATCAAAGGGTATCTGGATGAGAAAGTTCAAGAACAAAAGACAGCACAGGGATATTCCACAGAGAGGACTCCAAACTCCAGGAATAGACATGGAGACCAAATCTTTCAGTTTTGTCCCTTGCTGCTTTGATACCAATCTTTACGTGGTTACAAACCACAATCAGAACAGGTGCCAGCGAGAAACTGTTGCTATAGTACCACCCAACAAGTGATAGCCTTTTCTGGCATCTTCCATTCTCTCTTCTCCTCCAGAGTCATCACCACTGCGCCAATGACTTCCCCCACCCATGTGCGTGTGTGCACATGAGCGACAGAAGGGGTGACCTTAATTTCAGATTGTCTATCTGCTTCTTTGTTTGTTTCCCTGTTGCGTCTATAGAAGTCAACCAATGCAGGCATAGATATGTAACTTATTCATCCATTAATGCCATAAATTCCATAAGAATTTATGCCATTAAGAATGTAGGAAAATGCAAAGTAATGTATATTGGGGGCAAAAAATCCAAACTTTATCAACTCATGGGCTCTGAGCCATCCGTGACGGATCAGGAAAGAGATCTTGGTGTATTGGTAAACAGCTGAATGAAGGTGTCTACCCAATGTGTTGCAGTGGTGAAGAAGGCCAATTCCATGCTAGGGGTTATCAAAAAGGGAAGTGAAAATAAAACAGCCAACATTATAATATCACTGTACAAAATGAAAGTAGGACTGTACCTGGAGTATTATGTACAATTATGGTCATCTTATCACATAAGGTGCAGAAGAGAGCAAATAAAATGATTACTGGGCTTTCTCCCTTTTGAGGAAAGTCTAAAACATTTGGAGCTCTTTAGTCTGGAAAAAAAAGGCACCAGCGTGTTGTTAGTCTTTGGAACTCCCTGCCACAGGATGTGGTGATGACATCTAGCCTGGATGCCTTCAAAAGGGGATTGGACAAATTCTTGGAGGAGAAGTCCATCACAGGTTGCAAACCATAATGGAGATGTGTAATTTCTAGGTTTAGAACCAGGGTATTTCAAGGGCCAGATGCAGGGGAGTGGTATCAGGAGACAGATATCTAGTCTTGTGCACTCCCAGAGGCATTTGGTGGGGCCACTGTGAGATACAGGAAGCTGGACTAGATGGGCCTTTGGCCTGATCCAGCATAGCTCTTCTTATGTTGTTGTGTTCTTATGTTCTTAAGAAGTTGTTATTAAGAGAAAGTACAATAAGATAAAATATAATACAAAAATCTGTGTCCATATTCCTGAGAAGCAGCACAATCTTTATAAAGCAGTTTTAAGTTAACCAGATGCTAAAACATATCAGGCTATATACAACACTGGGACAGGAACCTCAAGAGTTAGATCTGTCTCAAAGCAAAGCAGCAGAAATATAATAAATAATGGTGTTCCATCAAGTCAACTCTGAATTGTAGCAACCCTTCCTAGGGTTTTCTGCCCATAAGTGGTTTATCATTCCCTTCCTCAGAGATGTGGGGTGGGGTGTTCCGGGACTGAGTATTTTGTCCACGGTCGCATGGCCTGTTCACACTGCCAGATACTCAGCTTTTTGTGCCATCCAGCCTGGAAACACAAATTACCATGATTTTAAAAACATCTCAGCATGAAAACATCTTTTCCTGGCATTGCATCCTTTTAAATACTACACGGCCTTTGGAATTCCCTGCTGCATTTTTCTTTCTTTGACTAAGAGAAACCTGCCACAGGCCTGTATTACAGACTCTGCCAGGAAGTGGTTTATGAGCCATGTTTAATAAACTTTGAATGTTATTAACACCTGTAGAGACCCTCATTTACTAGCAGAGGGCCAACAGACAGCACATCAGTAGATGAATAAAACTGACTAATGGATGCAGAAGACTGGAAAGCTGTTCCAATTAACTATCTATCTCTTCCCTGATACAGAAACTCTAATGTATAAATAAGAGCCAACTCAAGCTAAAGGTTCCCTGAGGGGAGCTTGCAGCTCGGAATGTGGTGGTAGGGAAGTGTTGACAGAACTGCTTATTTTATGTAGTGCATCAGGCTGGCAAAAATCTGATAGAAATTGGCGGCTTGCTTAGCCATCAACAGCAGTGGCAGACCTTTCTTTAATAAGCATTGGCTTTTTGCTTCTTCAAGAAGCAATTAAACACTTCTGCAATGGGCATTGTGTTGTTGCTGTTGTAGTTGTTGCTGTTGCTATTGTTGTTGATGGTGGTGGTGGTGGTGGTGGTGGTGGTGGTATTTCTGGTAATATGACATCAAGGCAGAACTGACTTATCGCAACCCTAACAGGGGTTTCAAGGTAAGCAGCCCTAAGCATATCTGATCTCGCCTGATTTTTGAAGCTAAGTAGCGTCAGCCCTGGTTAGTACTTGGATGGGAGACCACCAGGGAATACCAGGTGCTGTAGGTGCCTGGAGTAGGAACTGGCAAACCACTCCAATATTCCTGCCAATAAAACTCCATGGACATGGAGTCATGAAGAGTCTTTCACGACTGTAACGGCACAACACACAGTGTATTTAAGGAATTGCTTTACCAGTTTCATTCCCTTCTCCTGTGGGTTTCCAGAGGGAATCAAACCTAGGCCTCTTGAGTGAGTCCTAGTCCATCATGCTGTCTACTATATCACACAGGGTACTTACTTACTTACTTACTTAATTAATTAATTAATTAATTAATTAATTACTAACTTACTTACACAAAAACCAGGAAAGGGGCATTAAAAATCTACTATCAAGAATTTGAATGGAGTAGAAGTTATAATTAGAGTGGGACTGGGGAGAACTAGAGAAAAAACAAGAAGTACAATATGTAAAAAAAAAAAAGGAAGGAAGGAAGGAAGGAAGGAAGGAAGGAAGGAAGGAAGGAAGGAAGGAAGGAAGGAAGGAAGGAAGGAAGGAAGGAAGGAAGGAAGGAAGGAAAATGTAAAGCCATAATTGTTGGGGGCAAGATTGAGACTGAAATTTCCATTTAAAAGGGAGGTGTTAAGGCATTATATTATAGTCTCTCTCCTCTCAAAACACAAAATACCATCTGTGCTCTCTCTTTCCATGGATCTGTCTGTTGCTTGGGTGAGGCACCACTGGTCCATTTGAGGAGCAATGTGGTAGGCAGTGCTGTACATAGTGTGTGTGTGTTGTGTCATTACAGTTGTGACCGACTCTTCGTGACCCCATGTCCATGGAGTTTTCTTGGCAGGAATACTGGAGTGGTTTGCCAGTTCCTACTCCAGGCACTTACAGCACCTGGTATTTCCTGGTGGTAGCCCATCCAAGTACTAACCAAGGCCGACCCTGCTTAGCTTCTGAAATCAGATGGGATCTGATGTGCTTAGGGCATATAGGCAGGGAGAACTAGATTATGGTACACCTCCTTAGATGAGTGTAATTATAATTCTGCCAGTGTTTTTCTGCTCTTGCTGTATGGTTGCTGGTACAGTAACACATGGACAACATCTCTGGATAGTGGCCTGATGTTCCACGGAAATTAGGAGTACAAATAGGGAGTGGTAAATGCCTCAATGTGTGTCTCACATTTTTGGCTTTCCTTCTGTCATTGTTAAGTCTCCATCTCTCTATGAATCCCTTAGCATTTAGTGTGTGTGTGTGTGTGTGTGTGTGTGTGTGTGTGTGTGTGTGTGTGTGTGTGTGTGTGTGTGTGTGTGTGTGTGTGTGTGTGTGGTCTTCTGATGAAATTTTAGACTTTCTTTCTTCACAGGATATAAGGCTTATCTGATGGAGACAGCCAAGGCATTCAATGTGTCTTGCCTTTCACCATCCCGCTTCATGCACTGCACTGACAGCAGGGGCTTGTAGGCGCACACCATAAACAAAGCTGCCTGTGCGTGTGATGACAGCTTGTTTTTGTCTGTAATGTATTCATTCCCCAGAGTGCACTGGGGTTGTGCATCTAATTTCCTGGGCAATTGACAGCTTTAGACATTCTGCTAATCCCCCCTCCACCCAATAAATACACCGAAAAGGAAGCAATTAAAAAAAAAAACCTGAATTGTACAGAAGCCATGGAGATGGAATTTTGTTCTGTCACAACTAAGAAATTCAGAACCTTTGCACTTGGTAGCCATTTTCCTTACATGACTCCTTTTGCAGTCCTGCTATTTCAGGAGAAGAAACATAATTGGATTGTTGCTATGCTGTCTCTTTTGTCCCACAAACTGCTTGGAAGTAGCTTTAATAAGTCTTTATAAGTTTTAGTCTGCTTGAGAGACAGATCCAAGAAGGAAAACTTTAGTTGTAATTCCTGATTATACCGAGAATATTGTCATTTCATGGAACCAAACCAGCATTTTTAAAAAATTAGATGAGGTTCCTGCATGGCAGGGGGTTGGACTAGGTGGCCCTTGAGGTCTCTTCCAACTCTATGATTCTATGATTCTATGATTCATAAAGTACTTCAGTTCTAATTTTATGAGACTTTAAAAATTGGTGGTGAGCTGGCATAGCTCAGTGGTTGTGATGTCTGGTTTTAAACCACAGGCCAGCAGCTCAATTCTTTGCTGGTTTGTGTTGTAACCATAGTTACCTAGAGTTTGGATGGCTGATTAGATTCATTGTTCAGTCACCTGTATGGTCAGGGGCAGGTATGACAGTACCATCCCAAAGGTGGACTGAGAAGTCATCTCTCAGTACTTTATGCTCAGATAATTCTGAGAGAGTAGCTGTCAGTCACAATCAACCCAACAGGACTTTGCCATCACAATCATCATATCAGAAAAAGAGAATTCCAAATAAATAAATAAATAAAATCAGTGGTTAGGATTTGCTTAGGAATTGTGAAAGAGAAAACAATTTAAAGTTCATAAAGAAACAAAGTTGGCTTTATTGGTCTTTACCCACCTTTTTGAAGATGTACGGATTCCAAAATGTTCCTGCAGTTCTACCATAGGGTTCATAGAATTATAGAATAGTCACGTTGGAAGGGTTCTATAAGGACATCAACTGCAACCCCCTACTCCATGCAGGAATACAAATCAAAGGCTATCTGCCAGGTAGTGGTAGCTCAGTGGACTAGAGCTTTGAAACTGCTGGCTGCAAAGTCTGCAGCTCAGTGGTTCGAATCCCGGGTGCCACACAGTGGAGTGAGCTCCTGCTGTTAAGCCCAGCTCCTGCCAACCCAGCAGTTCGAAAGCTTGTAAATACAAGGAGATAAATAGATACCACTGTAAAAAGTCAGAAGGTAAGCAGTGTTCCGTGCAGCCATGCCAGCCACATGGTCATGGACTTACACAACACTGGCTCTTTGGCTTGAAAAATGAAGATGAGCACTGCCCCTAGAGTCGGACATGACTAGCATGCATGTGCTGGGGAAAACCTTACCTTTACCTATGTACCAGGTGGTTGTCCAAATTTCTCTTGAATGCCTCCAGTGTTGGAGCACTCACCACCTTCTGAGGTCATTGGTCCCATTGTTGTACTTCTCTAACAGTCAGGAAGTTTTTCCTAATATTCAACTGAAAGAAAGAACTCAGTAATTCTCCTAACTTGGAGAGGGGCATTGTACCCTGTTTCACAGCATTACAAGCACTGTATTCCCATGATTCTCACTTTGTTAGCCTGTTCTACACCCACATCTACCCTTCCCCAATAAGCACATAAGAAGAAGAGCCATGCTGGATCAGGCCAAAGGCCCATCTAGTCCAGCTTCCTGTATCTCACAGTGGCCCCAACCAATGTGTCAGGGAGCGCATGAGACTAGATATCTGTCTCCTGATATCACTCCCCTGCATCTGGCCCTTGAAGTACCCCGGTTTTAATCCTGGAGATTACACATCTCCATCAGGGTTTGTAACCTGTGATGGACTTCTCCAGGAATCTGTCCAATCCGCTTTTGAAGGCATCCAGGCTAGATGCCATCACCACATCCTGTGGCAGGGAGTTCCAAAGACTAACAACACACTGGGTGAAAAAATATTTTCTTGTGTCTGTTCTTACTCTCCCAGCCCTCAATTTTAGTGTATGTCCCCTAATTCTGGTATTTTGTGTGAGGGAAAAGAGCTTCCCTCTATCCACTTCACTCATGCCCTGCATTGTTTTGTACATCTCAATCATATCCCCCCTCAGGCACCATTTTTCCAGACTAAAGAGCCCCAAATGTTTTAGCCTTTCCTCATAAGGGAGGTGCCCCAGCCCAGTAATCATTTTATTTGCTCTCTTTTTTACCTTTCCTCTCTCTGGAGAGATTGGAACATTCCAATCCAGAAGATCCTAGGAGGAATGTGACTTGGGCTATTGGAAAGCCTCACTTCACTTTTCCTGCCTCCCAAAAAGAGAGAAGGAGAAAGAGAGAGAGAACAGTAAATCTGTCTGGCAGACAGGTTCATTAACAAATTAATAGAATAATCAGCAGGGCTTTGTGTGCATTTTGTAGATAAAAAACTGGTAACAGCATTCTTTGACTCTTTAATGGTCTGATAAGAGCAAAGTATCTGTATTGCAGCTGGGCTAATCGGGGAGATAAGGGAGGTTAAATCAGTCCTGCTGCTCAAGCCAGGCACTACACAGAGGGAGACGTTTGGGAGGGGAGAAAGTGAGCAGGAAGTACCACTTTTCAAAACTTGGGTGTCCGAGGAAGCTTTTCTAGCCCCAGAGGAATGTGCCTATTGGTCCCTGTGGTCAGGTGTTTAAGAAGTACAAGCAGGGCCGGCTCTTCCATTAAGGCAAACTAGGCAGTTAACTAGGGCGGCAAAATGGAGAGAGGGTGCTGGACAGCCTGCTGTCCCCCACTGCCCCCCGCTGCTGGCCACTGCCGTCCGTCCCCCCACTGCCCGCCAGCTGCCTGTCGCTGTCCGTCCACTGCTGCCTGCCGCCGCCCACCCGCCACTGCCCACGCCCATTGCCACCCCCCAACAGCCGTCACTGTCCCCTGCCATACGCCCCCCTGCTGCCCCACGCCACCTTCTAACCGCCACCCTGCCCACCCACCGCCGCCCCGTCCCCTGCCCCACCCAGCATTCACAACTTTACAATGCACATCAGAAGATTTTTTACCTCCTGGAGGCCAGGTACTTGAAAAGTGCACTGGGATGTGCTTAGGTGGGCATGGTCGTACTTAATTTTTTTTTTTAAGTCCAGAGCTGGTGGGAAAACATTTTAAATCTCTGGATCTGGGAGCCCTTTGCTTTGGATTTTAGGGGTCGTGTAAAAGCACCCTAAATCTGTTAGTCTTAAAGATGCCACAAGATTCCCTTTTTACTTCCTTGTTCTGCTGTGATGAAACACAGGAGCAAAGCCAAACAGTTGTCAAGGTTACAGGAACAGGGGACTTGGCCTGACCTGCTGGTATCCGTATGGCACAATGCAGTAGTGTTGGATGGAGGAGGGGAATAGGTATGATTGTTGGTATATTTATTGTGAACTGCAGACATTGGCTAGCCCAGCTGGACAGCAAAATGCCAGTAGCACAAAGTCAGGTTAAGGCATACAAGGGTGGAAATAGTGACAGGAAATTACATCATGACTTGTTTGTCCCATTTCCGTAGTTGTGAATAGGAAGTTGCAAAGAAATTTATCCTTCCCTTGCCTGTTAAAATGATTTTAAAGGCAAACTGTGGAATGTGGGTCTGTCATGCAAGTGGCTTAAATTGTGGGAATTATGTCACCAACTTATGAGAGTTCTTCTGCTGTTGCATGGACTTTTGAAAAAAGCACCTGAAGGGTTTTTAAATTTCTTTTAATCAGTCGTCCAGTTGGCAGAGTATTTCAGCATATTACATGAGGAATGTTGTAGGAGTTAACAAAACCATCAAGAGGTTACAAATGCAAGATTAAGTTTTAGGTTAGGGGTCCTCAAACATTTAAACAGGAGGGCAGTTCACTGTCCCTCAAACACTGTTGAGGGCCAGGCTGCAGGGAAAATAATGCAATATTTAAAATGAAGAACAATTGTAATCAACATAAATGAAAAATATTTCATTGGGAACTATGGGCGTGCTTTTGGCTGATGAGAAGGTCAATATCCGGTTCCATATTTGTCACTGCTAGTTGTAGCAAGTCATGCAAGTGTTCATCAGTTAGTCTGGGTCTGGTTTGGAGATTTCAGATGTCTCATTCAGGAAAAAGTCTGCTTACAGACATAGGTGCTGCCAAAGATGGTTGCAATTTTGAGTGCAATCTCTCTCCCCTGAGATTATGATATGTCTCAGGGGAGAGATGCATAGAAATTAGTAAGGCTGCTTGATTTGAATTCCTCTTTCAGAGAGTCACAAGTCTGTAGTTTGGCCAATTCCATTTGGTAAATCAGATCAACAATTTCAATATCAACAGGAAATGGTTTCCGGTAAAGCTGTATGTCCTGTTCATGGAGACAAAGCTCTATAAATCTAATTTGAAACTCCTTTTGCAACATTTCTAGTACATCCATACATGCTGCATGAGGAGGGTGGAAGACAGAGGCCTAGGGAACTTGAGGGGTACGATTGTTGTAGCATCAGTCAAGTCGCTATGAAATAGCACTTCTCTTCCTCTCACGTGCCATGAAAGCTGCGTTGGCGGCTGAGGTGGTGGCAGTAGCTGTTGCTCTGCACTGAGTTTTAGACTCAAGGGGGGAAAGTATTGGGATTCTGCAATTGGCGGCAGGCCGGGTTTAGGGCCCTGGTGGTACGGATCTGGCCTGCAGGCTGTAGTGTGACCTTTATAGGCCACTAATCAAATAAAAAAAAAAAATAATTGCAATCTTTCTTGGGCAATACCCACTTCTTCAAAGCATGTACCAAAAACTCCAGACATGGCAAAAGATGTAATTTGCCAAGATCCTATTCCTATTCTTGCAAGATGATTTTTGTCAGGGACATCTGTCTTTGGGGAGGCCAGGAGCAGCAGGGCTGTTGTAAAGCTGCATCAGAAGTCACAGGTTGGGTTTCACACCCCAGCCTTTCAAAGAAAGGGACATAGGTCTTCCGCACGAACAGGCTGTTTCACTTTGTGAAGACTGGCTATTTTGTCAAGAACAAATAATTTGGCCATGTTTCTGCATATATGGTAAAAGCATGACTTGATTGGAGTTGGTAACTCTCTGCACCAAGGATGTGATAAATAACCTACACATTCCATTATTTTAATCACATCTCTTTTATATATATATTTTTTTCTCATTTAGCAATGAAAAGGCTGGTGCTGTTTGCTGAGGGGCTCATTAGCAATGCTAGCAAATAAAGCAGTTTTATACAAAATGTGAAATGTGTGCAAAATATTTATTTTGCATAACATTTTGTACTATAAATGTAAAGATATAAATGCAAACTATAAAGGCCAGCATTTTATTCGCACATTGCACAGTTTATTATTTACAGATCTTATATATAAACTACCTTGTATTTTATTACAAAAGTGGAAGTCTTTTCAGGATAAAGTTGTATTTTCCTCAGCTTATAAAAATGCAAAAATCTTGCAGGTGTTCAACTATCAGGATAAAACATTTGGCTTTTTTAAAAAAATTACCACCTGCAACAAGACAAGTGAAGATTTGTATCCTTAGTTTTCACACTCAAATCTATTTGGACATTTTCAGCAGGAGTCAACATATAATTATGAAAATACACCCTCAAATTTGAGAAGAGGACAGTGCAATCTATTATTTATGGTGAAGCCAGGAATAGTTAATCTCTCCTCTTCACTTGCATGTTTTCATTTTTTTTTCCATCTAGTCTTAAAATCCTTTTGTACTTTTTATTCAACCAAAATTTCAGAATAATCTGAATGAAGATTTGAAAGTACTCATGGAGTACACACTTTGATTGGTGTACTCCATGAGAAAACTGGGAAGTTTTACTATCAATCTAGTACTATATAATGGTTTATATATTTGTGTAGGAAGTGCAGACTGGGTAAGTGCACTTCATCATGTGAACCAAATCAATTTGTCTCTAAGCTTGTTTTGACTTTACCAAATTATTTGCTTCTTCATCCTACTATGCATACTTTGCACCTGTAAATCACTTCTATTCCACCTCACAACATGTGTGTGTTTTTTTTAAATTGGAGAGCCCAGCTAATAAAAAGACCACTGTTTCCGGTGATACATATCAGCTGGAAATTAGAACCAATATGCCAAAGGGCTCTGTGTAATCCCTTTCCCCTCTCTTAAGGGCAATTTAATTATACAATATTTACTTTGTTAAAGGAAGGACATTGTCAGTGGCCTTTTCAAATGGTGTTTGAAAGTGACTCTAATGAGATGTTCAGGGGAAGCTTGGCTTCAGGTTTGCTTCCAACACTTCAGAATCTCTTTAAAAGCAGTCTTCTGCAGCCTCTGTCCTCCTCCATCTCTATTTGCAAATGTGTTTACTATCCTTGACATTAACTGCATAGAGGCTAGGAAAGTGGAGAGTTCCCAGAAAGACAATTGCTGGGTGAACAGATCTCTGAACCATGGCTTGTCTCTAGGACATCACAAATGAGGCTATATGTCAAGGGATCCTAACGAGCTGATTGTAGCAATTAACAATTTGAACACCAGTGGACAGCTCCAGTCCAACACAGTCCTCGGTTGGCATCACCTATATGTTCACTGCCTAATTTTCCTTCAGCAGTTCTTAAGTTTTCTCTCTCTTTCATTTGCAACAGCAGAGTTGATTTCAATAATCTCTTCTTTTAAATTAGCTGTCAGAATGTAAAGAAGTCTTAACACTTGCTGAAATTTTAGATAAGAATGCCCATCCCAGCTGAGTCAATCAGAAGTTCAACAATCCTTCCATTCCCACAAGAGATGGTTTCTGCTACTTGTGCAAAATATGTTTTGCCTAAAACTACTGATGCTACAAGACTGACGTCTCGACCCCTTTGTGCAGCTAAGTATGAGCCATGAATTCAAATATACAACAAATAAATCAAAACAGATGGATGATTGATCACAAAGACATAAATGGCCCATCCAGGGCTACTGCAGTTTTCTGATTTGCACATTTTATAGAAATGAAGAATCACTGATTCCCTCCAAAAATGTGCAAGTTCTTTCTGAATACAACAGTATCAATAAAAATCCATAATCCTATGGAAGCTCACCAGGAATAAGTTGACTCTTACATGGCAGAGCGAATCTCTCAAAGATCAACCTCAGCCAGACCAACCAGAATGTCGCGGGCGCACTCACTTCAGGTGGTCACACCCAGGGAGGCTCAGAAAACAGTCACCCGTAGCCGAGCCTTCTCTGTGGCTGGTCCTGTGTTATGGAACCATCTCCTGAGTGAGTTGTGCCCTAGCACAGACCCTGCCAGCCTTCAAAAAGGTCTTAATGACCTGACTTTTTGTGAGGCATTTGGTGACTGTTAATTTGTCTTTTCCTGTCCCGCCATCTCGCCACCGATTTCTTTTGTTGTTTTATTATGATGTCTTATTTAATTTGCCATTTGCCATTGTTTTTTACTGTTGTAAACCGCCCGGAGTTCCTCTGAAAGACGGGTGGTATATAATTATTAAAATAAATAAATAAATAAATAAATAAATAAATAAATAAATAAATAAATAAATAAGTTTATTTGCTCTTTGAATGAGGGACACACCCTCATCAGGTGTTGTGAGAGGGACTATGCGCGCTTTTACACGACCCCTAAGATCCGCTGGTCACTTAAATTCAGACCAGAGATCTTAGGGGTTTGTCGCTCTTTGTGTGTCCCCACCCCTCTGCACTTCCTGGCTGCTGGCTGCGTGAGGGGAGGGAGAAAAAAAGGGACAAAAGAATAAAGGCTTACCTCCCGGTGCCTGTGGAAGCTGCTGGGAGCCCCGTCACTTCCTGGTTCCTTCTCTTAAAGGGGCGGGAGGCAAAAAACAACAACAAAAAGAAGCGAGGAGAGCCCGGCACATCCGCATCAAGATTTTTCACCCTTGGAGAGCAGGTGCCTGAAAAGTGTGCTGGGACCTGCTTAGGTGGGTGTGGTCGCACTTAATTTTCAGTAAACTCCAGAGCTGGTGGGTAAACAATTTTAAGCTCCGGAGCTGGGAGCCATTTGCGGCAGAGTTTATGGGTCGTGTAAAAAGGCCCTATGAGTGAAGAGCAGGAAGAGGTACCAGGCAGCAGTGGCAAGGCAAGGAATGTTTCTACAGAACCTTCATTCTCCTGTCTCTTATTAAGGAAGAAGCCTTTCCGATTCAAGAGTCTCTCTTTTGGGAATCCCACCAAATATAATAACCTGATTTAAAAAACGACAGCCCTCAACACTTTCAGGTTTCTCCTATTCTGTTTGACCCGAATCTCCCATTTCTAATGGAGATGTCAAGGATGAGCAGGAATGGGAAGCATGTCTCCCTAGGTGTATTAGAGAGAAGGGGCTTTGCCATTTCAGAATTTATTTATTTATTTATTTTAGAGTATTTTACCCCAGTCCAGTACAACTAAGACATGTTCAAGTATTGAGAACAGGGAATTGAGGGATATCTTACAGCATTAATAGACCACATTACCTTAAAGCGAGCAGTTAAAAGGAGAGTAAAGTTCCATGTAAACTTATGAGTGACGGAAACTTACAATGAAAACATAGTGTCAATGCAATCACATAAGATTATAAGTAGTTATAAACACAAAGTCTATGTGATCCTATAGATTCATGCTTAAGACACATAATAGGTAGTCCATCATTCAGGGAAAGCATGGCTGAAGAGAAAGGTCTTTGCCTCTTTCCAAAAAGACAACAGAGATGAGGCAGTCCTGACCTCTAATGGGAGGGAGTTCCAGAGTCTGGGCACAGCAGCTGAGAAGGCCCTTTCATGGGTTCCCACAGGACGTACCTGTGAGGGTGGTGGGATGGAGAGAAGGGCCTCTCCTGATGACAATAACATCTGAGTCAGTTCATATTGTGAGACCCAGGTCGTACAGTGCTTTGTAGATCAAGGTCAGCACCTGATAGCTGATTGGCAGCCAGTGGAATTACTCACCATGCCCCCCACCCCATCTCTTACATTATTAGGCATGTCTAAAAATGTTTTCATTAGAGATGGGATTTTCGTTTTGGAAGTGGTCAGCTTCCAAAATGAAATGCAGGAGCCTGCCTGGCATTTGGAACAGGAAGAACAAAATCAACAAATCCCTTACCTTGCACTGGGCTACCTTGCACTGCAGGGCTAAACTCCAACAAGGAAGAAGCCTCTGATGTCATCTTTCCTTCTCCCTGGTGCTGGCCAATCAGGAGCTATGCAGCAAAATGTATAATCCTGCCTCCCTGCTGATTGGCCAGCACCAGGGAGAAGGAAAGATGACATCAGAGGCTTCTTCCTTATTGGAGTTTAGCCCTGCATGAGCCCAGCAGGTAAGGGATTGGGTTGATTTCATTCCTTCAGTTCTGAATGCCAGCTGGGCTCCTGTGTTTCATTTCCAAAGCTGACCATTTCTGAAATGAAAAGCCCATCTTTATTTGTCACTAGACATGGGCACGACTCGGCGAAATTGTCGTTTCCGTTTTTGATTATCGTTTCCGTTATGTAATGGAAACAGTAACGATAATTAAGCCGTCAGAACTCGAACTCGAACCGAAAAAAGAAAATTTGGTCGGGTTTTTCGTTTCCGTTTGTGGCATCGTGGCAATCGCGCGATGCCACAACAAGCACAGGAAAAGTTTTTAAAAGTAAAAAAACAAAAAACAACTCCCTCCTGGCCGAAAAAGCAGGTGAAAATATGCCTGCCTGAGGCTTTGCCAATTGCCACCTACCAGAGGGGTGGTTTCAGGGGGGGCGTCCACGCCCCCCTCCTCTCCTGTCCTGGTCTGCTTGCACCAGGCTGAGGGGTGGCATCATCCTCGTCGCCATGCCATGCGGTGGGGGGGATCCAAAATGGCGACCACAATTTTTCTTTTGAAATCGTGGTCAAAAAACACACCAAATCATCACAGAAACATGTGAAATTTATTTATTTTAAATGCCTGAATTTTAATAGTAGCAGCAGTGGGTTTTTTATAGCAATAAAATGTCGTATTGATTTTATTTTATTTTATTTTATTTTTAATTTTTTTAGACCTGCCCATTTGGGCTAGGCATGGGATGGGACCATGCAACTTTTTGAACAATTCCACCAATGGCATGGCCAGGTTTTGACTGACACTTCTGGATGTCTCGGAGGGCATAAAAAGCCGAGGCACCTTCCAGAAATCGCAGTCGGGTGTATGGATGTGGTTGAGGGAGGAGGGCTGGCTGCTGGTGCTGGTGTGATCAGATCGAGATTGAGGAGGGAGGCTGGAGGCTTTAGGATTTAAGTTAGGCAGGCAGGGAGGGAATTGAAATTAGAAAATAATTTCTTTGATTCCCTGCATCTTAGTCTGCTGAAGGGAATAGCAGTTTATTATTTATTTCTTCCCAGGCAGTTTGTGAGGATTTTTTTTCTGATATTGGATAAAGGGGGAGGTTCGACTGGGAGTGGGAGGTGTGGATTTATTTTAAATATATATTATATACTACCATTTATTTTCTATTTTCCCAACTTCAATTTGCTTGCACACACACACATTTGGGGTGCAAGCCAAGAACAGAACCTCTGTCCTAAGTGATATCCTAACTGCCCACTTGCCCGTCCACCCGCGCCGCCGCCCGCCTGCGGCTTCTGCCCGCCCATGGCCGCCCACCACCGCCGCCTGCCCGCACCTCCCCCCGCACCCCGCCCCTGCCCCAACCCCCGCCTAGGGCGCAAAAACACCTAGCACCGGTCCTGATTGCGGGATGCCCCTATTCTCTGGGAAGTCAAATCACAATAAATTGCGGTGGAAACGACAAACAACAAATGAAATGACAAATTTTTGAAAAAATTCACGACAAACGGAAACGACCCGAAACGGACCCGTTCCGACAAACGAAAACTCGAAACGTCATTTTTTCTGTTCATGCCCATGTCTAGTTGTCACTGCTGACATTTCGGTGAAGCCAGGATCTCACAGTGGGAAATGTGCATATATCTCAGTGGTGGCTAACTTTCGGCACTCTAGATGTTTTGGACCACAGTTCCCAGTTTTATGAGCCTAGGTTGCCAATGACAAGGGACTATGAGTGTTTTGGTCCAAAACATCTGGAGTGCTGAAGGTTCACCATCACTGATCACATACAGACTTCTTCACCTCCACTGAGAGATCTTGCTTACAGCATCAGACAATGACAGAAAGCAGGGGGTTGTTTTTAAAATATGTTCTCTACAATTTATCCAAAAGTATCTCTATGAATAAATTAGTGCCATGCATGCATGCACACATGCACACACGCATGTGCACATGTGTGTGTGTGTGTGCGCGCACACACACACGCACACACACACACAATTTTGTTGTGCTTACTACTGAACCAACATTTATTCCCGTTCGCACATTTTGTAAAAATTTTGTAAAAATGTGCAGTCTCTGAATAACTTTTTTTTAAAATGCCATCTTTCTTTTGTTTATTTCATTTGCTGCAAGCATAGTTTGTTTATTTGTTTCTTTATTATTTCAACCTATAATCCGCGTCTTAGGTCTCACACTCTCTAGGTTGTTCATGATACATTAAAGTACATATGACATGTTCTACAGAGTAGCACACAATAACAAATGTTTATTATACATTATTCACATGTCCATCAGCACAGCTTACAGCTGACTGAAGGAAGGCTGTTCTGAATAGCATGTGTGGGTTTCTGCCACAGATGCTATTCTGAACTGTGCTGATCCTACTAGAATCTGTTCAGACTTGGCATAAGCAGTGCAGAACCTGTGTGACTTGTAGTTGGCAGGTGCAATACATCAGCACATCTGACACTTGGAAAAAAAAGAGCACACGCAACAGACTGGAAGCAATCTGGGCTGCACCATCCTTGAGTGTCTGCCCAAGGTCAATGGCAGAGTTGGAAACCTAGCCCAGGAGCAATATTCACTTCCTGATTTTTTTCTTCTTCTCTCTCTCTCCTTCCCACCTGTTAATAACCTCAACATTTGTTCTCCCCTCCACCTGCTCTTTTACTGGTGCTGTGCTGTCTATTGCATATAACCGGAAGATTAGGAAGTTCTTTGAAAAGAGGCTAGGACAATTAATGAAACATCATAACCATTAGACAGAAGTGGGTTCTGTTGAATACTTTTAAAAGAGAGAAAACAGAGAAAACAGAGAAGGTATTGGCATTGTGCAAAGTAACAGGAAATGTGGCAAACAGAGCAATGGAAACTACTTTTTGGAAGTGTGTTTTTGTGGCAAGCAGGGCAGGCAGGCAGGGAAGAGTTACCTATAAGGGTGTGAAAAAAGAAAAACCTCATAATTTGTTGAGACAGGCCCAAACAGCACGGGGACACAGCCTAACAAGGAATCTCCAATCCCTCTGAGAGATCTCAGCTTCAGTGCAAAACCAGAAGGCCACACAATCAGGTTTTTGGCATCACTTTCACAATTTGTGCGAAATGGCTCTTCATAAAAGTGGTGCCTTTTTCTTTTGCAAAACTAAATACTTACAAAGTAGGCAGAAAAGGATATCTGACTGACCAAAAAAGACATAGGTGACCAATCAAGTGCTATGGTGTTCTTATTTCATCTAATAAGGCAATGAGTTGTCCTGTTTTAAATACCATGCAGTACAAAAATGTGAAGTAAAACAGTCTGAAAAATGATCATGTTTTCTCCAAGACTGACCAATCCACTTCTAAATCTCTAATGTCTAAACTGATCATGTTTTTAAGATATGGGTATTTTTCTAAATAAATGTCCCATTGGGTCCCTTCGGGGAGAAAGGCAACATAAAAATAAAGTTTGTTGTTGTTGTTCGCCATATACATATGAACTAAGTGACATCTCTTGTTTAAACATGTAGCTTTCATTCTCCTTATATCCTGATAATTTGTCAGCCCCAAAGTTAATTCAAGTCTAAGTCAATTAGGTTTTCTACATCTATACCTACCTATCTCAAAGAGGAGGTGATTTACTGAGAGGAAGGATGAACTGTCCATGGTCTGTAAAGAAACAAATCAATAACTTTTATACACTGCAGTGATTTTATACAAAAGCAGAAATGGCTTAGCATTGCTAGTTGGAATATTTTGAATGTTTTAGTCTAATAGTAAGTAACTTTTCTGCCTCTACCCATGATATTTATCATGAGGGTGGGCAGAGAAGGGGAAGGACATTTCACCAGAGTGCTCTAGAGTTCTCCCCATGTACTGCATTTTCCATGTATAAGACTATACCTTTTTTTACTACAACTGTTAGGCTAAAATTGGGGGTCACCTTAGACACAGAAGTAAGTCAATGAGAAAACTACACAGTAGAGAAACTGTTATTTCAGGCTGGAAAATTGGGGGTTGTCTTATACATGGGGGCATCATATAGATGGAATGCCATGTTTTTTCTTTGTTTTCTTTTGTCTTTACTTTTGCAAAATGGAGCAACATCACCAACTCTTTGTGTGGCTGACATCTTGCATTTTCTCCAGTGCTCTGAACTTCAGGGGCACACAAGGTGCATTAAAAGGATAAGATTATCTGCCACTAAAAACTGGTGGAAAATATTTAGAGACAATACTGTAAAGTGTTTATTTTCTGAGCTAGGTGCATGGAGGGTGAGGAAGAGAGTAGCAATGGGCATGGATTTAAACAATTCATTCAAAAAATTGCATTTGTCAATTCATATGTGTACAAATTGTCAACCTGTGATGAATCTGAGAAATTTTTAGTGATTTTTTTTTTAAAACTCATTGATTTGTCAGTATATAAAATGTCCCCCAAGACATGTAGAGACATCAAAGTTTCTGTAAACTTCTCATGACTTTCCTCTACCAGACTGGTGGATTTCTGATGTCTATGTTATGCAATCTGAAAGGAAAGTTCCTGCCAGGCAACTGGAGATATCAAACCTGTAGAAAAGCTTCCTTTGACTCTCCTCTATAGTCCATTGAAGTTTGGTAAAGATTGGCTTCCCAAAACAGTTGCTAAAATTCACTTTCCTGGAGGGAGACTGTGTCGTAGTATAACCAACAGAGAAATTACATATGTAAGCCCCACCACTCTCATTGTCAACTTGAAATCCAACCTTCAACAAACTTGGAGATATTGTAGAGGAAATTTGGGATAAGCTTATCTACAACTTTGATGCCTCTAGGTTCCTGGGTGGAACTTTCTTGTGAGGACCTTCTTTGGGATTGCATAACTCAAACTGACAAATTGATTTCTCAATTCCTAAGAAAATTTCATAAATGCACTGTTTGCGCTTTGTTGACCTTGACAAATCTCAAATTGAAGTGAATTGCCATTTTTCTAATTCATGCCCATCTCTTTAAGAAAGAGATTGAGAGAGAGAGAGAGAGAGAGAGAGAGAGAGAGAGAGAGAGAGAGAGAGAGAGAGATGATATATTTCCTTATGGGTGGAGGGGAATGTCTTCAGATAAAATTTGAGTCAGATTGTAAGTGTTTTTCTCCTTTAAAGTGATAATACTCAGTGGAGTTTTCAGGATTCCGGATGTGTGAGGAGAAACACTTTGTCTCCTTAGCAAACAAAGTCTACGGCTTAAATTCTGTCTTGTAGTACTTAGAGCAGTCTCTGGCCAACTTACAATGTTTAATTCTTCAGGCTACACAGTGACAGCAAGAAAGTGAGAAATTTTACTAAGCAACTGAAGAGATCTCCTGCATTGAAGCTGTTTGTGTGAAGAAATCAGCATGTTTTGGGCAGAATACCAAGAGTGCTACTTTCTTAAATTGTGTTTTAATGGCCAGAAGCACTCAGTGAGTTGTTTGTAATTTCCTGAATAAGCACCAATGATTTTGGTTTTTGTTGTAGTTGTTCTTTTTCTGTGTGTATGCTTTGCTTCTAAAACTGGACACTTGCACAGACTGTGGAAAGCTTTACATTTCTTCATGTGTCACTGGCTAGAAATGAGCCTCCACACTGTGTTTGGAGGGCATTCACTGAGGTCTGTTCTTGCAAGAATGATCCATCCTTTCAAGTCTTTTTCGCATACCTAATCAAAGGAGGGTAGAACAAATTCCTTTTGTTCTTTGCAGACAAAAGGGAATAATAATTCAGTGGTTTTCATGTACAGGTTGGGACAAGTTATCTTTCTGTTGTCCAGCAAATGGTCAGTCATGTTCATTTGAAGACAGTTGTTCCCTCGTGGTAGCAAATGACTTCAAATCTCTCTCTTAACTCTTTGGAAATTGGCAGCCTTTCGGTAGTAAATACTGACAAAATGGCAGGGAAAAGGTGACGTGTTCACATGCACTTTTTGAACAGAAGGAAAAATATCTGACCTAGCAGAGCCACGAGTAAGCCAAAGGTGAAGCAATCTGGAAGTGTAGTAGTTGCTTTCTTATGAAGCCCGAATACAGCATTAGTTGTTGTACACCTGCTTCTGAGTACAGTACCTTCGAAGGAGCCTCGTGGTACAGTGGTTAAATGCCTGTATTTCAGCTAAATCTGTGCTCACAACCTGGGGTTCAATCCCAGGTAGCTGGCTCATGACTGACTCAGCTGTCTATCCTTCTGAGGTTGTTAAAACGAGTGCCCAGCTTGCTCAGGGGAATGTGTAGCCTGCATAATTAAATTGTAAACTGCCCAGAAAGTGCTTGAAGCACTATGGGGTGGTATATAATCGAAGACCATGCTTTTGCTTTTTACCTTTTCTCTTCATGCTACTTTTCATCATTGGTAAACAACAAGAACAGACAGAGCATGGGCAATTTGGATTTTCTCATGCACAGGAAGCTACAATTTGTAATATTTCCCTCATAGTTTTCACCATTCAGGAAGAAGGGAGAATGTGAGACTGCAGAGGGGAGAGGCCTGCTCAGCTCGAGAATTTGCTATGAGGTAGCCTCCACTAAAAGCAAAATTGAAAGCAACTCTGTGCATTATCCAACAAGTTCTGGGATTCTGGGGAAAGCCCAAAACATTTTGCCAAAACTAATGACTCAGGGCAGAGGAAAAGTGGAAGTATGGATATTTCTTTGCACTTTGAAGCAAACTGACAAACTGTGAGAGCAACCAAAAAGGGGATGGCAAGGGGCATATCGCCATATCAGCTGCTTCCTTTTGCCTTTAGTAAGGAAGCACCATCTTCCAGCAGTACTCCCTTCCTGAGTCAGGCTGTCTGAATGAGTTAAGAAAACTGTTGTGAAATGGGACACCTCTCAAGATTTCTCACTTCCAGTGTGAGAACAAGACTAAGAACAGTTTTCTTTGCCATGGCTTCAGTAACTTCTGCAATACATCCCTGTGCGAAAATGTAGTCTGTTTCCATTTGGCATATAAAGCGGCAAGACTGGTGACACGATACAAAAGGCACCTAAATGCTTAGAATTTCTGAAAGCATAGCAAGGTAGCAGCTATAGATGTCTTGTGAGATGTGCATCAACTGCACGATGGGCACAAAATGCACAACAAACAGCATTTGCACAAAATCTCTTCAAAATAATGTGTCCCATTCTGGGCACTGCAGTTTATGAAGGACACACACTGGGGGGGGGGCAACAAGGTGGGAACAAATTTGAAAACTGATGCTTATATGGGTAACATTTGAGGTTGTTGTTGAGTAAATTTAGCCCTGCGAAGGAAAGACTTAGAGGTAATGTGGACTCTCCTTCATTAGACGTTTAGATGGCAGCTTGTCAGGGGAGCCCAAAATGTAGATTTTATGCTTTGCTCAGTTGCCCTTGGGGTTCCTGGTGGGTAAACACTTTTATGATTCTATGAAATGAAAGAACCTTTTCTCCAGTGCTTCAGAAAACCTTGCCACTCTGCTGGCAAGGAGAACACTTTTTATGAAATGAACACAGAAATTATGACAACTAAGGAAACATACTGCTGAAGGAGAGGGCTGATGGACCTCTAATTTGGCTTTACTTCTTTGTTGAGAAAATTCAGACCTGTATGGTCCTGCAGGAGAGGGCTCCCCAGCACTTGCCTCAAGGCCTCTAGCGAGGGGGTGTGCTCATCCACCATAGGTAGCTGGCTCCATTCTCAAGCTGGTCCCACTTTTAAGAAAATTATTTTAGAGCTCAATAGAAACCGAGTTGAATTTGAGCTTAAATTAATTTTCTAACTAAATTCCATTAGCTCTCATCTTGTTTTCTTGGCCAACAGAGGGTAGCTTTTGGCCAGCTGTGTTTTTTTAGTCATTGCACAACTGGACTGATACTGGAATTTGCTGCTGTCGAAACTTAAAATGTGAGAAATCCCATATCATTCTTATTTGTGATCACACACACACACACACACACACACACACACACACACACACACACACACACACACACACACACAGACAGAGAGAGAGAGAGAGAGAGAGAGAGAGAGAGAGAGAGAGAGAGAGAGAGAGAGAGAGAGAGAGAGAGAGCATGTGTTCAAACTACAGTTTATATTTGAATTTTATTATTTCTTCACTATGCCTTCCTTTCTTCATCATCCTACCTTTCTTCCAAACAGCTTGAGGCATGCATGTATGTTCACATCCCTCCCTTCATTTATTATACAGTGGTACCTCTTAAAACAAATTTAATTCATTCTATGGGTCAATTTGCTTCTTTTTTTTTAAAAAAAAAAGTCTTACAAAACACAGTTTCCCATAGGAATACATTGAAAATGGATTAATCCATTCTGGAGGCTATGGGTCGCTTTGTTTTATGAAAATTTTGTCTTACGAAGCACTCTTTTCCATAGGAATCTGTTCCGGAAGCTAGAATAAAGAAAAAAATAAATTGTTTTTTTTCACCTGGGTACATGTGGAATAATAATAATAATAATAATAATAATAATAATAATAATAATAATAATAATAATAATAATAATAATAATAATAATAATAATTGCCAAAATTGCCAGGCACAGTCAATCTTCCTCCTCCTCCTCCTCCTCCTCCTCCTCCTCCTCCTCCTCCTCCTCCTCCTCATTATTATTATTATTATTATTATTATTATTATTATTATTATTATTATTATTATTATTATTATTATTATTATTATTATAACAACACAGCTAACTATGCTTGATTATGTAATACTAATCACTAGTTGAACACTTCCCAAGCGTTTAGGACTCAGTGATGTATCGGCAAATTATGCGAGCAGATCCCAGTAAGGCGGCTTTCTGCAGCTGACTGATGGTGACTTATTGTTGTTGTTATTGTTGGTTGTTGTTGTTGTTGTTGTTGTTGTCTTGTGAAGCATCTCACAGGGATTTTTTTTTGTCTTGCGAAGCATGCCTATTCCTGGAATTTCTTTTACTTCCTACAAGTTTTTTTCTTTCTTTTTTTCTTTATTTATTTGGGTGTGTGTGTCTTCTGAGGCATTTGTCTTAAGAGGTACCACCATAATAAGAACCATGTGAGGAAGCAGGTTAAGCAAGAGGAAGGGAGAAGCCCAAGGCAATTTGACCCCCCACACCCACAAGTCCCACTTCAATATTTATGGGAAACTTCTGAACCTACCAGGAGGGCTTCTCACCAGCTTTCTTTATGTGAAGCCTTCACATAAAGAGGAAAAGGAGAAAAAGAAAGAAAAAAATCTGTTGCACAATACCATTGTAATATTTTAGACTAATTTTCAAAAAGGGTCTCTTGGGGTTGATTTCTTTCCCCCATTAGCTAAATTAATTAATTGATATTTATTAAACTGCTTTGTGCTGCATTAGCACCTCCATTATGGCAGTAGATAGCCTTAAGGTGGAAACTGTTCAGCATCTCCTTTTCTTTTTTGGCAGTTTACTCAGCATCTCCCTTTGCTCGTTGACTTCACGCCACTTGCACTTAGATTGTGCTTCTGACTTCCATCCATGCATGAGAACTGAGAGTGAGTCCTGTGGGACTCTTCTGTTAAAATAAAACAACCTGAAAGCATTAAATCACCAGGGGATGAGCAGAGGTCCTTGTGGCTATGCTAGCAATCAGACAAAATAAGAACACCCCCCGCCCGCCGCCGCCCAAACCTATGATAATGTATTGTGTATGGGGGGGGGGTGAACCAGTCCATTCATTTCCCTGACAAGTATAATTTAGTTTTAATTATTTATGACACTTCATATTCTGCTAGTAAATGTGCTGTAGTATATTTTGTAAAACTAATGAAGCCTCGGTATTACGAGACCTAAATAAAGACCTCTGCTGAGCTGCAGGGAAAGATTTTTTGATTTAAAAAACAACGAGGGAATCTTCTGCTCTTTTCAAACTGTGTCCAAGAGTAGATGATGCCAACTTTTTCACTGGAGGCTCCAGCAAAGAGACTTCAGAATGTGAGCTGGGAGTCTGGTGAACTCCAGCTCAACCCTGACCTGGATTGTCTGGAAGGAAGGTGGTGTAGGTCGTCTTTCAAACTCCCATCCCACAACACACACAATGTCTGAAACGTGAGTGTTACTATCTTCCTATATGGAAAAGGCCTTTCTTCTACAGCTGTTGTGTGGATAAGTGACAATGGGACATGCTTTTTGAATTCTTGGAATCCTCTCTTGGGGTCTTCTTCTTCATTTCTTCTCAGTACCCATTGCACAGGGCACAGATATGGGGAAGATTAGTGTGTCATTATCGGTTTGGTGTAGCAGGTTTGGGTTTTTGTTTCTGTTTTGTTTCTTTCACTAGCTGGCATGCATTGCCCAGATCCTCCTCACCAGGTGGATGTCCAGTCTCCACCTCCCCTCGAGCAGCTGGCCGGGGAGCTTTTACCAAATTAGAACAGCTCACTTGGTGCCCATATCTCTTTCAGTTAAATTGCTCTAGCTGTGCAGCAGAAGTGCAGGGATTCACAGCGCAGACTAAATTCACATTTCCCCAGGACAGTCCACCCCTTTCCCTATGAACTGGCACTTATAGTCTCAGTAATTCACTCTGAGACGTTAGTACTAGAAAGAATAAAAAGGTAAACATCAAGCAGCTGATCAACAAACACAACTGCTTTAAGCAACAGACTTACCTCAGGCCAGAAATGTCCCTCCCAGCCAATCCTATTAAAGGCAGGATGTGAGATCATCATCATCATCATCATCATCATCATCATCATCATCATCATCATCATCATCATCATCATCATCATCATCATCATCATCAGTTTCACCACCACCACTTCCTTCCTTTGCGACATTGCTGTGTAGGTTCCCTGAGCTTCTTTGCAAGCAAGAAATATATGCAGCATCTATATTTATATCATCTATGTGTATGTGTGTTTCTGTTGCATCATTACAGTCACGACCGACTCTTCATGACCCCATGTTCATGGAGTTTTTCTTGGCAGGAATACTTGAGTGGTTTGCTGGGAAGTTTTAAAGGGCAGGGTTGATTTAAAAAAAAAAAAAACCAACTCTAAATCCTATGTTTTCCTGAAAGGGTTCCTTGACAGTCAACCCCCACCTCAACCAAATACACCCCATCTCCCCATTCATAACACTTCTGGAAGGATTTGTTGTGTAGAGTTCTCAGATCAGTGAGGGGTATCATGCAGAAGCCTAAATTTAAATGTTAAAAAGCTTTTGTTCATTACCAGTGGCATTCCTTCTCTCTCACCCTCCTCCCCCCTCCCATTTGTCACTTGGAGCGGAGCTGTGACTCCTTTAATATCAAACAAATAATAAGCTCCCTCTAAAGTGATTTTTCTGACAAGGAGCTCAATATATTAAACTTTATCTATATTTTAATAGCCAATTTCACACCAAACTGCCTTCTTAATAATGTATTTACCACCTGGGGATATTATTCCAACCCATCTGGAAAGAACTGGAAATTAACTGTCCCTAAACTGAGTCAGTGCGCGCTTTAGATGCCGCAGAGATAACAGCAGTAATGCTCTTAGGGGAGGGGGGAGGGAGGGGTTAGGGAGGGAGGTGGCTGAGGGAGGGCTAATGAGTGAAATGTCAGGTGCAAGGAGCAGTGGCTGGGGGCTGGGGGGGGAGTGGTGCTCCTCTTCTATCAGTTCAACACCCCCCTGCCAAGCCTGTTTCTTCATTCCCAAATGCAAGAGCAAAGAATACTCTGGATGCCCAAGGCTTTGAGTAGTAACCCAGCATGTTGTTAGTCTGTGGAACTTCCTGCCACAGGATGTGGTGATGGCCTCTGGCCTGGATGCCTTCAAAAGGGGATTGGACAAATTTCTAGAAGAAAAGTCCATCACAGGTTACAAACCATGATGGAGATGTGTAATCTCCAGTCTTAAAACTAGGGTACTTCAAGGACGAGATGCAGGGGAGTGGTATGAAGAGACAGATAACTAGCGTCATGCACTCCCAGAGGCATTTGGTGGGGCCTCTGTGAGATACAGGAAGGTGGACTAGATGGGCCTTTGGCCTGATCCAGCAGGGCTCTTCTTATGTTCTTATGTTCTTATGAATATGCTCTTGTCATCATTCCAGTGTTTTGAAGATAATTCAAGCCTTCTGGTTAGCTTTCAAGAAAGAGACTGAGGTCTTCCAGACTGGGTGGCCAGGTCACAAGCATTTCATACCCTGAGATTCCAGGGCCACCACACCCCATCAGGTAGTGTGGTGTACAAAAGTCAAGATTCCTAACACAGTTCACAAGTCTTGATCAGAGATGAAAGGGTTACTTTCTTTGGACTGCCTCTAACAATACCACAAATGGCATGCCTGCTGGGACTTCTTGTCTAAAAAATAAAAGGGGGGGAAAGTAATTTCCCCATCACCACTTTTAATAAATTTAGGATTAAACTGTGTTGCTAAGTTGCTGACTGTGCAATGATATTCACAATGCATTAAAAATAATTGCATGCCGTCAAGTCAATTCTCTGACTTATAAAGGCCCTTTCCGGGGGTTTCTGGAGATAGAGTACTCAGAAGTGGTTTACCATTCTCTCCTTCTAGGGGTGCCCTGAGACTATACAGCTTGCCCAAATCTGGCTCCTTTCCTAAGAATAATACTAAGGAGTCAATCTCCCAACCTCTGATTGTGAAGCCAGATATTTAAATTGGTGAGCTATCCAGGCACTCTCACACTCCACTGCTCATCTTTTATTTTTCCCCAGATGAGCATGGAAGAAGGCACATTGGTAGATTCCCAACAAAGGCCACGGTCTCACTAAAGTTTTCTGCGCATCTTAATTTGATGCGTAGTTTTTTTTTTCCGGTGGCCATGTGGTGTTTGATGCGTGGTTAGTGTCCTGTTGACAGAGTAGTATTTTACTGCTCTGTGCCCGTCTCTACTTGATTACTGCACATCTTTTCCCTTTTTCCCGGGTTGATTTTCTAAGTCTCTGTTGCATATAACAACCCGGACCCACAGGAAGTGGCAGGAAATGGGGTACTAAGCTAATTACTGCATATTTTCTGGAGTCACACCTTGTTAGAGTAGCAAAGAACTGTGCATCATTAAGGGAGGTTTTTTAAACCACCCCCTAGTGATGGTGTAATATACTTTGGTGAAAGTGCACTTCCAGGGTTGTGATCAGTCGGGGCAACAAATTACTTCCCTTCGTGGTTAGGACGCGATCTTTTACTGCTCAGTTCTCCGCAGCAAAAATGCATAGAAAACGGTGGTGAGACCGCGGCCAAAATATGCAACAGAATTGCCTTTTATGAGACAACTCTATTGCTTGATTATATTAGACAAGCTGATGTAGGAGGACAGAGCAGTGCATGGACCCAGAGACGGAAATGTGTGTGCAAGTCTCAAAATTACTTTATTCATATGTGATCTGGGGATGGCAACAGCAATCAAATACAGTACCAGAAAATATAACAATCAAATACCAGAACAGACAAAAAGAAACATTACCGTTGTTGCAGTTAGAAGTTGCCCAAATGAATGCTAGAAACCAAACAGAGCATGAAGTAGAGAACACTTCATAATCAAGTTGTTATTGGTTAGAATGCTTTCTAATGAGAAATAGGTCACATTCAGGGCTTATTCATTCTGGAGCAGTGAACAATAGAGATGGGCTTTTTGTTTTGGAAGTGGTCAGTTTCTGAAATGAACCATGGGAGCCCAGCTGATGTTCAGAACCATAGGAATGAAATTAACCAATCCCTTACTTTGTGCTGGGCTCTCGTGGGGTTAAACCCCAATGAGGAAGAAGCCTCGGACACGTCATCTTTCCTTCTACCTGGCGCTGGCCAATCAAGAGCTATGCAGGGAAATGCATCATCCCGCCTTCCTGTCTGATTGGCCAGCGACAGGGTGAAGAAAAGATTATGTGTCAGAGGCTTCTTCCTTGTTGGGGTTTAACCCTGTGAAAGTCCAGCACAAGGTAAGGGATTGGTTGATTTCATTCATCTGGTTCTGAATGTCAGCTGGGTTTCCGCAGTTCGTTTCAGAAGCTGACCACTTCCAAAAGGAAAAGCCCATCTCTAGTTAACCCAGCACATGTGTAAAAGTGACCATGTGGTCTAACTGTCCTCCATCATTGCAATGGGCACAGTTCCTACACAATGGCAGAAGATATTTAACAGTCCTATTCATGTGTTATCTGTCCAGACAAGCAATAACCCAGATTCTCCAGCATTCTTGCTTTTGTTTAATACTTTCATCCAAGCTCTCCTCTTAAGAGCCAGCAGTATAACTAATGGATGCAGCTGTGGAGGAGTGCCGTTAGGAGTTCTCTCATGAAGAGTGCTTGGGTGACTAGTGCCTGAACAGCACTGTAAATTTAGAGATGGGCATGAACCCGTGGTTTGTCCAACAAACCGACAAGTATTCCATGGTTTTGTGCACCACACCTTGGGCAAGCATTAATTTAAATAAAGTGCTCCTGCTTCTATGCCCCACCACCTCTGAGTCCGGCCTCTGGGTGCCTGCTAAAGGGGGATGGGTGCCAAACTGCAGAACACTCATTGAGTTGTTGGCCAAACCAGCCCTAACCACTGAACCAGCAGATTATGCCCATGTCTATTGCATTTTTTTAATACTGACAGTGATGGGACTCCATGGGCCCATTTCCAAGTGGAAAACATATATATATATGGGTTGCACTGAGATTATGTGCATGTAAAGAGCCTTCAAAATTATTTTTAAAGTTTAAGTCAGGAGTAAAAACTGCATGCTGGCCACCTGGGCTGCTGATTTTGTGCACTCCTGGTCCAGGTCCAATCCAAATAATTTTTGTGGTAGAAATGTTTAAGCTCCTACAAACAGTTTCTAACAGCAGCAGCCTCCTCTCCCAGCTTTAAGAAGGTAAAGAGATAGGGTGAGTGTGCATCCTATTTTCTAGAATATGACATTCTTTTGCAAAAGCTGTCCTAAGGACATATGAACCTAGGAAGCTGCCTTACCCTGGCTGAAACCTTGTTGCACAGTTACACAAATAACTTAACATTTAGACATGGATTACCTTAAGTGAAGACATTTCCATAGACATAAACTATTGCATATGAAGTCATGAAACAACAGATGCTACCTATGGAGATTTCTTAATTTCCTGCAGTTGCTCCCAAAACCTGCACAGTTTGCGTAGCTAAACAGCAGGAGTTCAGCCACTGAGTTACACTATTGCCCATTAGAGATGGTCACAAAACGAAAAATGAAATGCTGTTTTGTCATTACAAATATTTAATTGGGATTCAGAAGCAAAGCCGCTAATTGCTCACCTGTGGGGTGGCTATTGTGGCTCCTTGATTCAATCAGAAATATGTTTTTCTTCTGTGCACCCCCTTTTGAACTTAATAACTCAGCCCCCTGAGCCCTAAACCACGCCACATTTCAGGGGCTTAACAGGGAAGAGCTTGAGGAAACTCTCCTGCTATTTTGGTGCCTCTAGGACAGTGATGGCGAACATTTTGTAATGAAACTTGTGTTATGGATTACGTGGACACAGAGTTTTGGGGTGCAAATGTCTGGTCTTCAGGCAGCATTTCTGTCTGTGTCTCTCTCTGAGCTGCGTGCATGTGTGTGTGTTTGAGAGAGTGTGTGAGGGTGTGTGAGGGTGTGTGTGTGTGTGGTGATAATACTGCCTGAAAGACCAGTCTTTTATTAATAAGAGAAGAATAGTCACAGGAAGACATTCCTCGGTGGGAGGGAAACACATGCCTATCTCGAAGACCATATTGGCTTGTTATTGATGAAGACCGAGGGAAGGAGCCAAGGGTTACAGAGCAGATGGCCCTGATGTCCTGATATCCTGTTACTCCTCTGGTCTTGCAATCCTGTTTACTGGACATCCTTGCCATCCTGTTTTGCTGCCTTCTTGAGCTTTGCTCAGCGCATGGTACCTTACTGGCCCTAGGACTTCTGGGAGTCTGGGCATCACAGCTTCCTTGTGCAGGGTGCCACTTTGGGGGTTCAGAAATATGGGGGAATGGAATTCCCACAGAAACTACTTTAAAAATTTGTTACAAATTGAACAAAATGAAACTACTAAAGAAATGAAACAAAATGAAACACTATAGTTCTGTTTCGTGCCCATCACTACTGCTCATCTCACCCAGTTGCCAATACTGTCAACTCTGAGTGGTAGCAACTGAACTCGCCAGAATTCCAAGCAGGATTCTTTTCACTCTGTACATCAAGGTCTCATACAGTCCAAGGGTTCTCTTTTGTATCAAGACAGCCCACATCCGTCGGGGCTGTCCTGCAGCAATCCAACTGCCAAGGTATGAGCACCATGACATGGGAAAATAGAGTCTTTGAATTTGCTCATCTACATTTATCACCAGGAAAACAGACCAAGTGGGCAAACAGATCAGCTGCTCCTAGTAATTCCATAGCAAGAGGGCAAAGTATTTAGATTTAAATTGTAGCAATAAAGATAAATAAATTAACATATACAAATTCATATGCATCTTAGTGTCTCTTTTTTATCTATTCCTGCCTGCTGGTGTGTTTCCATCCTTTCTGTTGATCTATTCCATCTCCTTCAGCAATGTTTAAGTGACTGTCTTATAAAAGGTCCTTCGGTTTTACTTTCCTGCCATAATACAAAACTTGCCATCTTACAAGTTATGTATTTCTTACAAGTCAAGTAAAATGCCAAATAATGGCATTATTTGACTTCATCCAGTTGCATCATCCTAGGCAGGGAGTGTAATAGTTTAAGTGTAAGAAGAGAGAGTGGTGCAAAAGAAAGAGCTATTAAACCTGCAGTTTATTAAGCCTCTAGTTGAATGCTTTTCCATCTAACATGGAACTGCCTCCCACAGGCAATTATGTTCTCAAGCAGTGGGGAAACACTCTTGAAGCAAATCACCGTATCTCCCTGTTCCTTGACTTGCTGCTTAGAGCATTCTCTAAGCTAAATTTGCTCGAGTCCTTTGGGAGTCCATGCCATGTTATGTCTTTCTTCTTAAATTAATCTGATAATGCTTTATCTCATCTAAAGCACACTTTCTAATTTAATCTCTCTTGTCTCAGTCTATTATCATCTAAATAAACTCAAAAACTGAACCTTCTTTGCCTCCATTTATATGAGAGAATGTATACCTGTGTGCACTCACACACATGATGTGCAACAAAATGTACTGGCACATGTAGTTCTTACAAGAGTACTTGGAGTTCTCCTGTTCAAGTGTCAGACATGACAACTGCACCCTCTTCATGGATGGTCCATTCCATTCTCTCTGGTTTCCCAGTTTGGTGCACCCTGAAGTCATTCTGTGCCCGATTAATTTAATAAAAACACTCTCCTCCACGGATATACTCATGCTCTGCAGTATTGCACATCCCTTGGCTTCTCTAGGCCTGCTGATGTTTTCCTCTTGTATTGATGGTGTCACTTTGGCAACATAAGGGATGCACACTCAGAAAAGGATTTATTTGCATCATAATCTAGGAGTAAGCAGTTTCAAACATTAATTCAAATTTCTCATTTCTTTGCTATCCATATGAATCAACAAACAGTTAGTCATTTTAAAGCTATCTTTTGCTGTTTCTTCATTTCTTCTTTTCCTCCTCTAGAGGAGACCCTACCTATGTGTGTACACACCTTCTTAAAGTGTGTGTGCATGGGTGTGTGTAAAGATCATATTGTTTTTTATACTCAAAAGGAGATTTTAATTCACTGTGACACAGTGTTACTGTGACACTGAATTTTTATCACATCGCAATCATTATTACAAACTAGCTCTTGTTGATTTATATCTTCCATTCCTGAAGTCTACATAACCTTGGAACTACCAAAACAAAGATGTCTCTCCCTCACATGGAACACACAAGATGGAGACTTATGGGGTTTGTCGTCCCCAAACTCCCAAATTCTCACCGTCAGAGATGCTCCTGTTGTGACACATGCAGTTGGCCATTTAAGATTTTCCTTTTCTAATCATGGGCCATCTGTAATATTTCCAGGTTGCCCACTGCTGTATTGAAAAGTGAAAACACACCCAGAGGGTAAAACAAAAAGGGCTGGCATTCAACCCTTCTGTGACACATTGGCTGCTATCCCACGACCAATAAAAACCGCTTCAAACTGCTTGAAGATGCAGTTAATAAAATTGTGTCTCCACGACCAGCAGACTTTAAAGGGGGTTGACCATGCCCACATAAGCGCGACCCAGCGAGTTTTACAAGTACCTGGTCTTGAGGTGGTACAAAGCTTGTCTCAGTTCTGATGCAGATTTTTAACTGGTACTTGAGTCTGTGGGGACTCAGAAAATCTGCATCAAAACCTTTTCATTCCGCTGTGTTGTGGTTCCTGTTTGTGGGAACACAAAAGATGTGGTTCTTTAAACTGTGCCCGTGGGGACACAGGAACAGCGTTTTCAATCACGTGACTGTTCCAGGGGAAAATCCGCATTTTACTTTGATCTGGATTTTCTGGCCTTGGGATAGCAGCCCATATGGTGGATGATTTTGGCTTGTGTCGGTGTCTCCCATCCTGTGTTGCAAAAGAAGAAAGGCCTCTTTCTGTTCTCAGGCCATCGGTCCCAGATTCAGAGTTATGATGCTTATGAATCTGGCCCAATCTCCCTTTCTGGTGTAGGAATGTGTCTCTTTTGTGTCTGAAGAAAGGGGGGGAAAGTGATAACTATCACAACAGAACTTGGGGAGTCAAAAGTCCCCAATTAATCAGCTAAGCGAGGTGAGTGAGTGTGACAGGTAGGTCAAAGAGGAGAGGTGTAAAAAAGCTTTCTCCCATCGTGCAGTGGGAGGCTGTGAATGCTGACACTTACCTGGGGACCTGGAGATACCAGAATCCCTAACTTAATCAAAGAGATAACAGGAAATACTATAGTGAAAGCAGTGGCAGGAAATGCGGAACAATAGGAGCCAGCCCCCGGTGGGTCTTGGTGCTGCAGTGGAGATAATAAACTATATAACAATCTGTCACAGCCTGATAAGTGATGAATTAGAATCAATTATACCTTTAAAATAATAGACGGTCCCCTGGTGGTACCCATCCATAAGTACAATGGTGTCTGATCAGGCTGAGCTGAATCAACAAAGGCAGTGCTTGTCTCAAAATGGGTCTTGGACCAGGAAGCGCTGCACAGGCAAGTTCACCCAGAGCAGGGAGTTAGGCTGTTGTCTGTAAAGGAGATGGCTCAAAGGAAATCTGAAGGGACACCATCTCACTTCCTTCCATTTTCCCCACATCCATTGGTCCATACATGTTAGCATTTCTATATAAATACCACAGAGCACTGGCTTTTAACAGCTGGCACGACACAGACAGAATAGAGATGGCGCCCATGATAGAAACTTGTATATTTGCTTCTATTCTAAACCTAGCAATAATGTTTATCCTGAATGATACCAGTGTGGTTTTATATATTATATTTGTGTGTTTCTGTTACTATGGCAGTGAAATAGAATCATTAGTGGTTTCTTTAAAACTTTACTATGCATTATAAATATAAAAGCAGGCTTTCTTGTTTAAAAGAACTATGGTTATTTTAAAAATAACACTGTAGGATTCAAGAGCATTGACAGGTTGATGGGTGATATAAGATGCAAATTATTGAGAACCACAGCCTTTGGATAGCCAAACAAATGGTGTTGCAAAACCAAGCTCGTACATGGACCTAGATTACTTTTGAAAAAAGCATGCTTTTAGTCTGTTAAGAAGGGAGAAGGTACATTTTTCTAGAATGGCACAGCAATGAAAAGCTGGATTCCCCAAAGCAGAGAATGTTTGTTGTGTTGCATTGTTACAGTCATTACCAACTCTTCGTGATCCCATGTCCGTGGAGTTTTTCTTGGCAGGAATACTGGAGTGGTTTGCCAGTTCCTACTCCAGGCACCTACAACACCTGGTATTCCCTGGTGGTCTCCCATCCAAGTACTAATGAGGACCAACCCTGCTTAGCTTCCGAAATCAGGCGAGACTGGATGTGCTTAGGGCATCTAGGCAGCTAGGAACTTCCCTCCTACTAGAACTCTGCTGAGAATTTTCAATATTTGCCCATTAGTTCACCTTTTGGAATAAATTCCCTGTTGGGAGGGGAGTCTAAAATGGCTTGGATCTGAGGGATCTCTCTTTTGAGCCTGCTCGGGTGTTAGGGTAATTAAGGGAGACCTTTCTCTTATTCCCACCACTCTCATCTGTGTATTTGGTAACAACAGACTCTGGAACTCTTTCCCAAAGGAGCCAGGCAGATCCCATCCTTCCTCTCCTGCAAGAATGCAAAGGTTTTTCTCTTCAGACAGGTCTTCCTTTGAGAGGGCTTTTTTAAAAAAAAAATGGAGTGCCATGCCTCTATTTTTGGTGTTGATTTTGTTTGCCAATTTTGTCATGAGATTGGTTTGGTTCTTTAAAATATCTATACACTTACTGTTTTTATCTTTTAAATATATAATTAAGCATATAAGCAAGCAAGGGAGTGAGGAAGGGAGTCTGCCATTCAAGTGGTACTTTGGAACCATTCAGGAAACAAAATCTGGGAAGATCATCTCTGGGAGTGATCAGAGTATGTGAAGGGCTTTTGTTGTTGCATCATTACAGTTGTGACCGACTCTCCATGATCCCATGTCCATGGGGTTTTATTGGCAGGAATATTGGAGTGGTTTGCCAGTTCCTACTCCAGGTGCCTACAGCACCTGGTATTCCCTGGTGGTCTCCCATCCATGTACTAACCAGGGCCGACCCTGCTGAGCTTCCGAAATCAGGAGAGATTGGATGTGCTTAGGGCATCTAGGCAACTCTGTGTGAAGGGCTTACACTTGACTATATCAGAAATAGCTGCTTTACTGGGAGCAATTTCCCTTCAAATGACATTTATTTATTTATTTATTTATTTATTTATTTATTTATTTATTTATTTATTTATTTATTTATTTACAAGATTTTTTTAGCCGCCCCACTACCAAGAGGTCTCTGTCTACATGGTCTGATCTCCATCTCCCATGCATCGTCTGGACTGCACAGCACCAGAAGTGGTCCCAGCTTTGCTCATCAGGTCACCTCTGAGATCACAGTGCCGCATGAGAGAGAGAGAAAAAAACTGCTCATCCAGATTAAAATGAATCAATAAGGAATGATTTATCCCTGTGTGGCTCCGATATGTTTAGGCAACACTAGTGTGCCTTTAGGTTGCAAATTTCTAACTAACTTACCTCTCTCAGGTGGCACCGTTTAAAAGAAAACTCTTTGAAAAATCAATTACAAAAGAGGAACCGGTTCCTAAGTGGATTTAGATCTCAAGTTCCTTGAGGAAAAATAAAACACCTCTGGCACTACATTGGGAAGCTGTGTCCCCTACTCCCCCCCCCCCAAAAAAAAAGCTGGCAGCACCTACTAGTTACTGATAATAAAACCAGTGGGAAGCTGAGCACTTTCTAAAGCTGAGCCATTAGTGGTCCTTTGCAACACTTCCCAGCTGGAAATGGAAACTAAAAATAGTCTATCCTTCAACATGGTGGGATTCAATCCCCACCTACACCCACCCACCCCCTCCCCGACTCCAGACTTGGAGAAATGTTAGATTCTATGGCAACAGAGACAGACAAAGGAAGTCATAGACGTAGCAGCAATGTTCTTAGAAAGAAAAATAACTTTTCTCTAAAAAGGATGCTCTTTTCCAAATTACAAGTAAGCCCATTAAGTAAATGTGTGTAAAACTGATGTGCATGGGGTTGGAGGGACAGACTGAAAGTCTTCCTACACCTACATGCATGCATGCACGTGTGTGTATGCTCTCTCTCTCTCTCTCTCTCTCTCTCTCTCTCTCTGTGTGTGTGTGTGTGTGTGTGTTATTGTTGATTTTTCTTGTTGGTGTAGGGCAATTGTGGTGAACCTTTGGCACACCAGATGTTTTCGACCACAACTCCTGGAATTCCAAGCCTGTATTGCCAATGACAAAGGACTGTGGGAGTTGTGGTGCAAAACATCTGGAATGCCAAAGGTTTGCCACCACTGGTGTAGGGTAAATCCTATGTCTCAACCATCAACCTAGAGAATCTGCTTTGTTGGTGGAGAGCAGGTGGTCTAAAAAGAGTTAGTGGGTTTTTGTTTTAGTTTTTTTGCTGAAATATCTGCTACTGGATGAATTTAGGGATGGAGTGGGGTGGGGGTTTGGTACGTCAAGACATCCATTTTTGAGGATGAGGAAAGTTCTGAGTGCTTGTTTGAGGAACCTGTTTGGAAGAAGGAGGTGGCAACTCGAGTTCTGCCCAAGTGTTGCTTTCAAACACAGTGATTCAAGAGCCAACTATGAACAGATAATCCTTCATGACTGGGATGGAAAAATCCATCATTTCCATATTCCCATCACTTTTAAAGTGTGTGTGTGTGTGTGTGTGTGTGTGTGTGTGTGTGTGTGTGTGTGTGTGTGTGTGTGTGTGTGTGTGTGTGTGTGTGTGTTTGGGTGGGTGGGTGTTTTAAAATCTCAAATTATTTGTGTTTGGAATGTGAAGAAATTTGCACATTTGGGTAGATCCCCACAAAAAAGAGAGAACTAAAATAAAATTACTACCAATTTCTACTCATAGATCAGCATCATAGGATCGGGGTGACCAGTAGGAATTCATGAAGTTGGGCTGGCTCCTCTATGAAATAGGGTCTCATTACCTCCATGGTCTTTAGGGGCCACATTAATATTTTGGCTGAAATTCTCTAGCATTATGTTGTATGTGTCAGTCGAGTCCTTTGCAGAATGTGAGTTGACGGGACTGTTGTGTGACAAGCTGAGCCGCATTCCAAATAGCATCTGCAGCAGCCTAATCTGAATCTTGTTCTCAAAACACATTCCTCCTTCCTGTGGTTCTTGGCTTCCATGTCTGCTCTTTGTATGTTTCGGACATCTTTGTGGATCAGCCCAAAGAAAGGGGGGTGGGTGGGAATGAGCCATTTTCTAGAAGACAACAGTGCTCAAACAGTGGAAGGCAATAGAAGAAGACCTAATTTGAGATGTGTGTGTTGTGTCATTACAGTCGTGACTCCATGTCCATGGAGTTTTCTTGGCAAGAATACTGGAGTGGTTTGCCAGTTCCTACTCCAGGCACTTACAATACCTGGTATTCCCTGGTGGTCGCCCATCCACGTACTAACCAGGGCCGACCCTGCTTAGCTTCCAAAATCAGGCGAGACTGGATGTGCTTAGGGCAGTGATGGCAAAACTTTTAGAGACCGAATGCCGAAACTGCAATTCAAAACCCACTAACTTTTTTGCAAAGTGCCAATAAAGTAATTTAACCTGTATACAGGTGGCTATGAAGGGTCAATGTCGGGTACCCACCTATGAAGGGCTCCGAGTGCCACCCTTGGCACCCGTGCCATAGGTTCGCCATCACTGGTTTAGGGCATCTAGGCAGCTAATTTGAGATAGATGGACTCAATAAAGTCAACCAGGATATTTCATTTGCAAGATCAAAGCAGGACTATTAATATTAGGACCTTTTGGAGGCAATCCGTCCACAGGGCTTCCATTTGCCGAGCCAGGTTGAAAGAAAGAGGCGACACACATTCCGCTTGGGTTAAATAAGGGCCACAACTTTATTAACTACAGTAATGAATTTTAAATTACTTATCAATGAACAATAACTTTAGGAGGGCCTGAGCCGTAGCGCATCATCAAAATGGTAACAACAAATTGATTAGGTCCCGCTACTCCACCAATTTCCTGCGGCCCGTTGAACTGCCGCAGTGAGGATGCCAACGAGATCTTTTGGCATCAACGCTTGATTAAAGGTTGGCAGCCCTCCTAGGGTTTTGGGTTATTATTATTATTTGCTCCCTAACTAAATCCTATTGGGTTATTAATGGAAGGCTGCCGAAGACGTGAAGATGTAATTAGATTCGGGACCTAAATGGTTAACTTTTTATGCGCTACCCGCCACCAAAGAGGCGCACTGCGGCTCTTTACCCCACAGCCGAACAATTCGGCCCTCAGGCCCTCCTTAATATTCTGAATAAGGATATCCAGGACCTTGTCCAATAAATGGACACCATACAGGCGAATTAAGGTGGTTTCCCCAGCAGGGACGTTGGAGTGCAAAAGGATAGCTCCCGCTTCGGCCTGCCCAACGCAGGTGTAGAGGCCCTTACAGGCCTAGTGCATGTTTGCGGATGGTGGCGCAAACCACCGTTCACCGGGAAATGAACACAGACCAAACAACACGAACCAATGAGCGAGTACGCTGGAACGCTCTCAGATCCACGCGGATCTTGAGAATGAGGGACTTGCCCGCCATGCGAGCCGCCAATGGGCGAGTACGATGTAACGCACTCGGATCCACGAGGATCTTGATAATGAGGGACTTGCCCGACTTACGAGTCAAGTCAATTCCTCCCAAAATGGGCAACCCCGATGCTCAGCAAGGGGGCAAGGGGGGGTCACTGAGGGCCACAATAAGAGAGGCGTGTCAAGGCATCACCTTCTTGCCCTTCCACAGGGAACCGGCCGATTGGCCAAGGCCGAAAGCGCGGCCACGTCCCAGGCCGAAAGCGTGGCCACGTCCCAGGCCCAAAGCATGGCCACGTCCAAGGCCCAAAGCGCGGCCACGTCCCAATCCGAAATCGCGGACACGTCCAAGGCCGAAAGCGCGGCCACGTCCAAGGCTGAAAGTGCGGCCATGTCCAGACTGGGTAGCAACTCGAAGGCCCCGTCAACCAAAACTGAGGCCGTAAACCAACGCTCGAACCCGGCTCCTGGGAGGTCGAAGCTGTAACGAAAGAAAAGAACAGCTGGCCCGGTCTTACCGGTCCATTAGTAAATGTACAGAAGATTTAAAATTTTCGGATCTCCATCACCCAATTCGTTGGTTGCTGACCTAATCGGCGCCAAAGGCAGCTGCTGTGGAAGCAGCACCTATCGGGAGCGAATGACGCCCAAAATGCCAGCCCGATATGCCAGTAACCTGGAGTGCCCCCAGAGAAATTGTCCAATATTGGCAACCTGACAAAGGCGACCCCTCTTTGAGCAGGAGTAGGTACCCCCGAACAAAAGCGAGCAGGGCGGACCATAACACTAGGGCCAGGCAAGTTTGGAGCACAGAATACCTACGAAGGTGCTGCCAGCCTTACCTCGCTGGTCAGTCTTCACACTACAATTATGCTGAAGGACCAGATCCTGCTCGCAGACCAGACCCGACCAACGTAATGCATAATCGAGGAGTCGGTATTTTTTTGGATTGGGCAAGCAGCTCGCTAACGCGTGAGGCGGCGAAAAAAAGGGGGAGTACCAAAGTGGCAGCTTGAAACAAGGCAACGTCATAACTGGAGGAACAAACTCGAGGGCTATGCAGTAGCCAGCCTACATAACCTATTAGGAGCGATCAGAATCTTCAGAATAACTCGAAAATTGGGTTAGGTAATACCACTGCGCTGCCACCCCAGGGCTAACGAGGCAGCACACTAAATTTCGGCCGAAATGTGGTGCGTATGATGGGAACTACGAAGTCCCACAATACTATAGCACGGTCTGCGCAAAATGGACGACCATGCGCCACAGCTCCATGACGGGTAGATGCTGGACTGTTGGAGCCGACTTACCACACAAATACGCAGCCCAGGCTAAGACCCGGGCCAGAAGCGATGAGTCTTCAGTACCAGGCGGGAACGTGACTACGTTGGAAGACACAGCAACTGGGGGCAGCCGGAGCATGCGATGATGCTACTTCAGTAGTCACAGATGGCGACCTACAGAAACGCTACTGGCAGATCCTGCTAAAGTGGACTCAAGAAAAGAATTGCATGTCACCATTAACCGTCATTAGTTTACGCCCCGCTCTCCCCTGAGCCTTTCGCTCAGAGAGCCCGCTCCCATAAGTCACGGCCTTCCCGTGCCTTTTCGCTGAGGTAGCTTCTACCAAGCTGCCAAAAGACTAGGCGACTCATCACCTGATGAAGAGGATGGATTTACGGGGCTGCTGACTAAGCCGTTTCTTGGCAGGGGTTTTTCCTTCCCATTAGAACCTCCCTCCTTGGACAGCGAGTTTCGAATCTAAGGGGCAAACAGGTGGAAAGTAACTCTGTGGCGTGGGCATGGCCCAAACCGTCAACAGATTCAAGGAGAATGGGAAGGGCGGCCCTGATATGTAGCAGCCAACCCAAAATGTGGTGTGTAACAGCCCGCACTTTTCGTGGCGCCTGACTTCATGACAGAGGACCTGAGAGGATTCTGCTGCCTGAGCCACCCCTCTTGGCTAAAGAATTAAATCAAATACAGGTTGAAAGAGAGGAGGTCTTAGGACTAATCGATAAATTGAAGATTAACAAGCGTAAAGGAGCTGGATACAGGGATAAGCAGTGAGGTGGGGGCAGTTTGCAGATGACACAAAACTTTTCTGAGTGGTGGAAACCAAAGAAGATTGTGACGAGCACCAGAAGGATCTCTCCAAACTGTGGGAATGGGCTGAGAAATGGCAATTGTGTTTTTAATGTAACCAAATATAAGAATGCCTCTGGGGGCAAAAATTCCAACTTCATGTATCAACTCATGGGCTCTGACTTATCCGTGACGGATCAGGAAAGAGATCTTGGTGTATTGGTGGACAGCTCCATGAAGGTGTCACCCCAACGTGTGGCAGCAGTGAATAAGGCCAGTTCCCTGCCAGGGGTTATCGAAAAAGGGTTTGAAAACCAAACCGTCAACACTATAATGCCATTGTACAGAACAATAGTAAGGCCCCACCTGGGGCATTGTGCACGATTCTGGTCACCGCATCTCAAGAAAGACATAAAAACATATGGGCCTCTTTAGTCTGGAAAAAGGCACCTGAGAGGGAATATGATTGAGACATACCGAATCATGCAGGGTATGAGTAAAGTGGCTAGAGGGAAGCTCGTCTCTCTCTCCCCCATGCCAGAACCAGGGCATAAACTCAAATTGAGGGCTGGGAGAGTAAGAACTGACAAAAGAAAATATTCATTTATTTGTTTATGTATGTATTTATTTATTTATTTATTTATTTATTTATTTATTTATTTATTTTTTACCCAGCGCATTGTAAGTCTATGGGACTCCCTGGCACGGGAAGTGGTGGTAGCATCTGGCCTGGATGCCTCCAAAAAAGGGGGGGGGAGGCTGGACAGACTCCTGGGGAAACAGTCGAGCACAGGTTACAAACCATGATGGAGAAACCAGGGTCCTTCAAGGGCCAGACGCAGGTGAGTGGTATCAGCAGACAGACATCCAGTCTCATGCGCTCCCAAACACATCTGGTGGGGCCTAGATGGCATAGCCGAACAGAAGGGCGAACAGGTGACAAGTAACTCAGCCACGAGGGTGTGGCACGGACTCAAAATGGATTCCAAGAGTATCTGAAAGATGGCCCTATTATGTGGCTGCCAAAACAAATCGAGGCACGGGTATAACAACAATGAATAAAGAGGATGGATGCAGATTACACCCACCCCCCATACACACTGACAGATGATGTGCACAAAATGGCTGAGCGGGTGGGCAGGCATGCCACCACCGAAGTTGAAAAATTACTGCCAATTAACTTTGGATGAACAATACAAGCTCGCTAGACTCCCCTAGTAAGTCAACAAACAGACAGAGGGGTTCAGGGCCACTCGGAATGTTCAGCCGGGCAGATGGATGTAGATCGATGCCTAAGGGGTGAGCCCATGAGGCATGGCCAAAATGGCCACTGGGTACCAAGCCAAATTGGCCACCCTGCGTCACCCCCGATAGAAGGGTGTAATATCCCCTAAACAAAGCTAAAAGCCTACCGCCCAGGATAACTGGAGGTAGGTAGAGCCGCCCAGGGCGCCCAGCCCGACGGATGGGCATGGATTTAAGAGCTAAGAGTAGGCCCAGAGCGTCCAACCAAAATGGCCGCCGAGTGGCAGAGCGGAAAATGGCCGCCCAACCCAAAGGCACAGGTTACAAAACCAAGCTGGGGGTATGTAATCTCCAGGCTTAAGAACCAGGGTACTTCAAGGGCCAGATACAGGGGAGTGGTATCAGGAGACAGAGATCTAGTCTCATGCACTCCCAAACACATCCAGTGGTGCCGCTGTGAGATACAGGAAGCTGGACTGGATGGGCCTTTGGCCTGATCCAGCATGGCTCTTCTTATGTGCTTATGTTCACATGTTCACTGCCCCAATCCACACCTACCCAACTAAGGTGATACTACAAGAAATTCGGGCAGCCAGGAGGAACCTAAAAGATGATACCCCGGGCAAGCGCGAATAAGAAAGCCCTGACAGGGGCTGCGCAGCAACGAGCTACTTTTACATTAAACGGCAGCCCTAGCTCAGCCGGTCGTCGGAAGCTCGCCGAAAGGCCGCTGGTCTAGAGGGAGCCAGGACGGCTCCAACTGCTTGCTTCCCCCACCCCCGCACACTAAACCACCCGTCACCCGAAACACCCTGGAGCGACCACCCCTGGCGCGAAGGAGGTACGGGAGGTGAAGGGACAGCTGCTCCCGACAATCAGGCGATTGGCGGGAGCCGAAGGGGGAGCAGTAGCTTCCAACTCAACCGGAGCGCCAGCCGCTCCGGGAGGCTGCAAGGCAGCCCATGCAAGATCGCTGGATAAAAGGAGCTGAAAAAGCTCCGCAGCGGCTCTGGCGCCCCCCTCCCCGGCAGCGAAGCCCAGCTGCTTGTCGGAACTACCGACAAGCAGCTGAGTAAAAGTAAGATGCAGGGAGCTCGCGCTCGCTGCTCTCGGGGCGCCCCGCCATCACACAGGCTTGAAAGAGCCTGGCCAGCCGACCCACCAGCCTCCCTGAGCCCTTCTCGCACGAACTCGCCTGTCACCGAGGCTCCGGGAGGCGCGGTCCGGCGAAAAGCTTTCTCCCGACAATCAGCTGATTGTCGGAAGAGCTGTAGCCAGCGGGGAAGAAACGGGTAATCAGGCACGCGAACCCGGGATGGCGTGCCACTCGCTCCAGGGGGAAACCGGCGGTTGTGGAGGCAGGCTGAGGGGAGCGCGCCGAGGACTTATAAAGGGCGCACTCCCCTACCGTAGGCTACGCAAATAGCGGAGCCATTAGCCGCCTCCTTCAACCGGCCGGCAAAGGTGCCCCTGCTCGGCACGAGGCCAGGCGGAGCAGCCAATGCTGGAAGTCACTTGAGGAGACAGAGCAACAACATTAATCACAATCTTTCTCAATTGTGAGATCAGAGTCCGTTTCATCCAGGACTTCTCTTGTGAATTCAGCTTTGCCAGACTCAACCTTGTCAATGTGATAACTGGACAGGTTATGGAAATCACTCTAGTGCTTCTTGCAAACTCTTTTTTCCCCTAACGGACAGTGAATTACAGCTTTATTCTAATCCAGATATGCAAAGCAAGCCAGCCATTAATTCCCATTACCAATCACTCATCTTCTTATGGTTTAAATCCGATCCTTTCGTCTTCAGTGGGGGAGGAGGGCATTCAGAAATATTTCTGTCATCAGTTATAGAAGGATTGGCACTTTTGAATAGGGGTATAAAATATCAAAATATGTCTCTTGAGTCCTGCTTTTCTGGAATCTATTTTGGCAGGTCTTCCCTGTAAATTCCCTTAGAAAAACCTCCCCTGTTATCCAGTTTTACCCCCTTCCTCTACATCCAATAATAGCCCTTGCCTTTTAAAGATAGATATTGGGATGAGGCTAATAAAACTCAAGCAGCAGCTTACGAGCTACAGGGGCAACCAGGGAATTCCTTCCCTGAATCTTATTTACATTTCAGCTAACAATAGCACTGGAGCTAAACTATAAATAATTTTCCTGGGAAGAGTTGTCTAATTAAATGTGTAGCAGCAAAGGAAAGTACTTTAACCAAAGCTGGTGCCCTAATGAAGTTAATTGCTGAATAGGGACAGTTTAGGATTTGGGACATGGCATTTTCTCTTGGAAACAGAGTTACAGAGGAAAAAACATATTTAGTGAATGTTCCCAATCAATATTTTATTGTATGGGATATTAAAATCATTAGTGTCTCTTTAAGAACTAGTAATGAGACTTGCTAATGGGAGGAAAAGGGATATGTGTCAAATTTAATTGCCCTTTAGGAATAGGGACAAAATACAAGCAGCAATGTAATTATAAATCAATTTCTCGTCTGACTTTAGTATTATCCTTGTATTAGCTATGTGTGATGTATTCTGCCAAGATCTTATTCACTGTTGAGGCAGACAGTCTTGATGTAGTAGGTTGTTGTTTTTCAGTCGTTCAGTCATGTCCGACTCTTCGTGACCCATGGACTAGAGCACGCCAGGCCCTCCTGCCTCCTGGAGTTTGGTCAAATCCATGTTGGTTTCATTGATGACACCGTCCAACTATCTCATTCTCTGCTGTCCCCTTTTCCTTTTGCCTTCCATCTTTCCCAACATCAGGGGGAAAGATGTTTCCAAGGACTCCTCTCTCCTCATGAGGTGGCCCAAGTACTGGAGCCTCAGCTTCAAAATCTCTAGGAGAGCCTGGCAAAGATTCTCAAGACTTTTAGACGTATCTCTGGCAGGAGAGTATAACAAAAAGATTTTTTTTGAGGCATCATAGTTGCACAAACTATGTAAACCAGGGGCACCCAAACTTCAGCCCTCCAGATGTTTTGGACCGCAACTCCCAGAATTACAAGCCTAGATTGCCAGTGACAAGGAACTGTGGGAGTTGTGGTCCAAAACATCTGGAGGGCCAGAGTTTGGACACCACTGATGTATTTTCCCATCCTGACGCAAAAAAGAAAGGAAAAGAAAAGGAAGAAATGATCCTTTGCAGTGATAAAAAAATCTGTTGACCCCCCACTTTTATGTCATATGTTCAAGGGGGGCACCAGTTGTAATAGTTTCAAGTTTGCTACATTCCACAAAGATTTCTTTAAATATTGCACATATATCACTTCTCTCCAAGAGTGATCAGAACCACCACCACTATCACCTTCTTGTCTCTTGGTGGAGGTGGGGTAGAATTGTGATTTCTTATTTTGTGTACAAGGATAAACTAGGTCATAGTTTGTATCTTGCCATAAGTACAGTATAAAAAACTGATGGCCAGAAGGTAGATTTGGATTTACCAGTCATTCACCATGTGGTAGGTTTCTGGTAGATCAATGTGGATTTTAAATTTCTAACTGTTTATCAGTGGCTACAGCAAAATAACCCCACCTGCTACCACTTGCTGAAATGAAGCAACCTTAAAAGCAAAGAAAGAAACAAAAGAATGATAGAGTGGAAGGACTCTGAATTTCTGTCCGTTCTGTTATTGAAATTACTAAACTCATAATATTTTTATTCTTTCTATTCTGTACAAAAGATGGGCTTGTACCTCCGGTGAGGTGATTCAAGCCAATTTAATTTTCAGCTAAAAAGGTGTTCAGTATTTCAGAGACCCTTATCCTCTGGTGGGTGCCCATTCCGGGTCTGTGGCTTGGCTTCCATGCCCTGACTACTCTGGACACTGCCCGTGAGTGGATGAGCCAGAGAAGGTGGGGCTTCAAAAGTGTCAAAGTGTCAAACACCTGTTCAGCCAATAAATGAACCAGTACAAACTGCCAATGTGGTGGTTCATGCCAAGCTCTACTCTGCACCATGGTTGGATAGTTGGATGTAAGGGCTGCAAAGTGCCTTTTGAAATTCTCATAGACAGTAGTTTAATTTGCACCAAGGATCAGTACCTTCCCTGCTTCTTTTCATTCTGTTTATGGATGCAGTCATTCAAGATCTGCAGAATCAAGTGCCCTGGACACTCCTTTAAACTGTTGGTATCATGATTGCATCAGAGAGTAAGGCAGACTTGAGCATCATGCCCAAGAATGGAGTGACAGTCTGACAAGGTTGGGCCTGCACCTGAATCTGAAGAAGATGGACTATCTGATGACTGACCCAAATGAATATGGTACGATCCAGATAGATGGTACTGACCTACCAAGAACTGAGAAGTTCAAATACCTTGGTTCCATGATCACAGCCAACGGGAGCCCCTGAGTCACGAGGTGACATCAAATATCAACAGTGCCTGGCTAAAATGGCATACAACAAAAAGATCAGTGACCGTTTAAAATCCTAGATCTATCATTCCATTGTTTGACCTGTTGCACTCTATGGTGCAGAGTGCTGGCCAGCAGTTAAAGAAACTAAACATCACCTTGTTGTCATGGAGATGAAGATGCTGCAATGGACCTCGGGCCTCACACGAAGGGATCATGTGTGCGGTGATAACATCAGAGCAAAATACAGCATTACATCTATCGCCAACAAGATGTGCAAAGCCCGACTGCATTGGTTTGGTCATGTCCTGCGTGCCAGTGAGGAAGCTCTGGCCAAAAAGGGTCTCACGCTGGAGGTTAGCAGATGCCGACCAAAGGATCCTCCAAATCAGCACTGGATGAACACCCTTGAAAATGACATGACTGTGTCCTGGGCTCACCCAGACCTAGCCCATGAGCATGCCCAGTGGAGGGACAAAACAAGAATAGCAGAGCCGCCACCACCACCAAGCAGGACAAACATGAAGAAGAAGAAGAAGAAGAAGAAGAAGAAGAAGAAGAAGAAGAAGAAGAAGAAGAAGAAGAAGTTTAATTTGCATCCTCATCCTAAAATACAGTTTAGGCCTTTGGGAACTCATGGTTCTAGTAGGAGGGAAGTTCCTCTTCTTCCCATTTTGGGGTAGAGTGCCCTCTTGCTTGGGAGTCAGTTCATCTGTGATTTAGGTATAATTCATACATTACTTAAGTGGCACAAGAGATGCAGGTTTTGACAATCAATGATCTCCCCACTCAAAATACTCTCATGGAATGTTGCAGGGTGGTTTTGCTGTATAACAAACTCATCAGACAACCCATTCTATCGCCAGAAATTTGATATTCTGGCAATTCAAGAGACTTGGACAAGCCACAAAAATCACTCTGCAAGGTTACAATAGCTATTGGGTGGAAGCTAAAAGGGGAGAGGGTCAAGGAAGGCTGAAAGGGGGGTTGGCACTCTTAATTTCAGATTCCCTAAATGTCAAATGTATAGAGAACCTCCCCATGGATTCAAGGGCCATGGCAATAGTCCTGAAAAGCAGGAAAACAGCCTAATCCTAATAAATGTATATTTCCACCCGTTCACATCAAAAGCTCAGGTAACTGAAGCCTGGAGCTCCCTAGAAACTTATATTGCAAATCTATTAGTTGCCCACCCAAAGGCAATGGTGCTACTTCTAGGGGATTTCAATGCACGCCTGGGCCCTGATGATACCAGTCTTGAACTCAAATACAAGGAATTTCTCAGTTACTTAGATAATTCCCTCACATTTCTTCCCTTTCCTAGGTCTTTTAAAGATTCAACCTCCAATCTTGCAGGATTCCATCTGGCTAAAGTAGCCTCCAGACTGGGTTTGCACTTGTTGAATGGCAGTTTTCCAGAAGACCACCCGGCGGAGTTCACTTACATGTCTGCCCTGGGAGCTAGTACAATTGACTATATGCTAGCCTGTGCCTCTTTAATTCCATCAATAACTAACTTCAAAGTACTACCTTATCTGGAGAGTGACCATTTCCCCTATTGGTTCAAGCTAAATTATCCTTTACAACCCACATTATGGCCAATCAGCCTCCACATGAAGGCTCACAAGTATTAAGTCGCAGGGGAAAATGGTCCCTTCAAATACAGTCCAGGCTCAGAGAAGTAATATAGGCCAAAGACTGACATATGTTCCAACCTGAAGGCCTGCACTGCAGTACACAGAATGATCCCATTATGATCTATAACAGCCTAGTTCAGGAACTTAAAACAAGTTTAACTGAACCTAAGGACCATCCCCTAATATTTCACAAGAAGTCCAAACCTTGGTTTGATAAAGACTGCCAAGGAGCAAGAAAAGCTCTTACAGCCCTCTATCAATTGTTTAAGAAATCAGACTGTAAACAAAGACAGGAAATCCAACAGAAGCTTGGGTCTCAAAAAGCAGCCTATAAACATCTAATCGCCCCAAAGAAAAAAGACTACACCCATCAGCTGTGGGCAGAAATAATTCTTGCTGCCAAGCAGAAAAATTCTTCCCAGTTTTGGCGATTGGTTTCTGATAAAAAAACAAAACCTCTCCTGCCAAATTGATCCCCCAATTTTTCAATGTACATGGCTCAACTTTTTTAATATACTCTATAAAGACTTTCCCCCTACACCAGTTCCAGCTGGGGAGTTTAAGGATCTGCCAGCCTGGCCTCCAGTCTCACCAGAGGAAATTAAATCCCATATTGTCAGATAGTTTGCCCCCCGAACTCTTTAAAGAAAATGCTGGCTGGTGGGCCCCTTTTCTTGCAGAATTATTTACTTATATTGACTCCACAGGCCTCATTCCCTTAGAATGGAATACAGCAATTGTGGTATCTCTATTCAAAAAAGGACAAAGAGATGACCCTGCAAACTATCGCCCTATTAGTCTTCTTTTTTTTAATTAAATTTTAAACTACATGCAAACAACATAAGAAAATGAAAATAAAAAAATACAACAAACAATATAAGTGCACCCCCATCCCACGGGCACATCCATGCATTCTTATTCATTGCTAGATCTTCTATTCTTCTAGTAATCTTCTTAAAGTTCTCTTCTCCAGAATTGTTGTGAGATATTCGTGGACTCTTTCCCTTTTCCTTCGACTAATACATAATCTAAAAATTTACCCCAGATATCGTAGAAAATGTCTTTTTTCATTTCTCCTCGTTTAACCTTTAAACTGCAGGACAGTTTATCGTTTATAGCTATATCCCAAAGTTCATTATACCAGTCTTCCATCTTGAATTCTAGTTTTGACTTCCAATTTTTTGCTATAATTAATCTAGCAGCTGTCATAAAATTTGCTATTAGTTCCTTTGTTGTAACATTAGTCTTCTAAACATATGCAGCAAATTATATGCTAGACATCTCCAGGACAAATTTGAGACTTGGTTGAATGAGGAAAATAGGATTGCGGTAGAGCAAGCAGGCTTTAGAGAGTATAGATCGACCCTGGACCATTGTCTTATCATCCAACATCTTATACAGAAATATGCAGCAAAGGGTCCAACTTCACTATATGCCACATTTGTTGATCTGAAAGGAGCCTTTGACTCTATTTCGAGACAGAAATTATGAGCCAACTTAGAAGCCACCTCAATAGATAAATGGTTACTTCTATTGTTGCGTGTGCTACATAACAATACCAATCTGAAGGTTAGGCTAAATAGGAAAGGCAACTTAACAGACCCGATTGACACCTATAGAGGAGTGAGAAAGGGCTGCTTATTGGCCCCCTCATTGTTCAATTTTTACATAAATGACATAGTAGAACATCTCAGCTCTTCCAGTCTTCACCCTCCAAAGCTACAGCAAAGACATATTTCTATTCTTCTATATGCAGATGACACCGTGCTTTTAGCGAGAACACCTGTTGGCCTCAAGAGAGCCCTTAAGAAATTTGCAAGCTTCTGCAAAATGAAGGAACTAGAAATAAACTACAAAAAAGACCAAAATCATGGCCTTTGGAAGAAGACAAAAGAAAAGGTCTTGGATCATTGATGGGCAATCCCTGGAACAGGTTTCCTGTTTTAAATACCTAGGTATGGCCCTTCAATCTACTGGGTCTAGAAATGCCCATATCCAATATGCAGCTAACAAGGGTGAAAGAACAGCAAATGCCATCTTAAGGTTCTACCACTCCAAAGGGGGTCGTTATATCCCAGCAGCCCTAAAACTCTTTCAGGCAAAGGTAGTCAGCCAGATGCTCTATGGCACCTTCATTGGGCCTGCATTTTGTTGTTTTGACCCTATAGAGTTTGTCCAATCTAAATTCCTTAGAGCAATTCTTGAAGTCCCAAGATGTGTAACAAATGCATACATTTGTTTACAGACAGGTATGCTATCAATGATAGCTAAAATTACATTAACTTCTTTACAGTATTGGCTTAAGATAAACTTCCAACTGCAGGGATTAACCCATCTACTTTTAGTGGACAACTTCCAATCTAAGTGGTTAAAATCAGTCCTAAATAAATTGCAAACTATGGGTCTTTCTCCCCAAGCAATCTTGAGCATGCAGTGGGATGAAGCAAAATCAGACCTTAAACAGAGAATAATGAATATGGAGAGACAGGCAGATCTCAGTAGTTGCCCCAATTTTAGAGTCCTAGATACCCATAAATATAGCTCACTCCCCATGGCCTATCTGTCACAGCTGGAAATGTACAAGTTTAGGAAAGCCTTACTCTGGCCAGGTGTGAGGCTTTCCCTTCTGCAGTGCTGCAGAGCATCCCAAGGGGCAGAGTCTCTGCTCTTGAGATAGAATTCATTGAGCATATGATGCTCAGGATGCTCTAAAAAATCTGCCTTCCAGCACTCTTAAAAGATATGGCAGGCCAAATTGACTATTGTAATCAATTCTAATTGACTACAACTGAACTGGTGTCAAAATTCTGGGTGGCATGTCACAGCAACAGATAGATAGCTGAGCTTTTAAACCTTCTTTTATATTGTTATATCTGTTGTCTTAAAGGCTTTTAAAAATAACTTTTTGTTTTATATATTGATCACTGTAATGTTTGCCAGTTTTTAATCTTTCTAGCTAATGTTTTTTATATTGTATCTTATTCTGCTCTATTCTATTCTATTTTATCTTATGTCTGGCTTGATGCCGTAACAATAAACTTACCTTACCTTACCTACTCATAGTTCTAGTAGGAGGGAAGTTCCTCTTCTTCCCATTTTGGGGTAGAGTGCCCTCTTGCTTGGGGGGGCAGTTCATCTGTGATTTATATATAATTCATACATTACTTAAGTGGCACAAGAGATGCAGGTTTTGACATCTGACAGTTATTTCTCGGATCCTGGTCCAGACTTTCTATTCTACCTCTTGCTTTTCTTGTATTATTTTTTTACTTTTGCTCACTGATGTGTTATTTTTAAATGAACTGTTCTTATTGATAATTTTTTATTGTTTTGGCTGTTACCAATTTTATATAATTAATGTGTATTGTATATGTATAGTAGTTGTGTGTTTATTTATGTTCTTACATTGTAAACTGCCCAGCATGACCTTTGGTCAGATGGGCAGTATATAAAAATAATAAGTATGTGAATGAAATAATAAACACAGCCTGGTGATTGCAGTTTTGCAACGTTGTTATCCATTCCAGGTTTTGCTCTGAACTTTCCATGAGCTATCTGTGGTGGAGAACCTTTTGGGGAGATCCAAAGCTCCATAGCTCCATGGGACTTTGGAGAATTCAGGCTAAAACCCGGGATTTCATGCTTCCATTGAATAAGTCCAGCAAAGCTGAATTAAAATAATAAATTGCAAGTAGAGATGGGCACAAAATGAATTTTTAATTTGTTTTCTTATTCGTTATTCATTTTGTTAGCTAACAAAATGAATAACAAACCAACCTATCAAAGAAAAATGAAACAAAATGAAACAGAAATTTCCATTTTGTTCATTTCGTTTTTTGTTCTGGAGGACACCTACCTTGTGTCCCGTGCCAAGTCCCAACCTTCTCTTTGGCGGTAAACGTGGCACGGGGAAGGAAGCGCCTCTCAGCTGCGAAAAAAAAATAGCCCTGGGATCAGGGACTTAATTTTTTTTTAAGCAGCGATCCTGGCAACGGTGGCGGCAGCGGTGGCAGGATTGCTGGGGTCGCTGCACTGGGGCCAGAACTCTGTCAGCCAGCTGGAGTGGCTCAGAGGCCAGCAGGCCGGCCTAGCACCCCCTGCTGCCGCCAGGATCACCACCGCCCCCACCGCCAGCCAGGTAAGCCTAACTAGTTCCCTTTGGTTCGGTTCGTACAAATTTTTGTTTTAAAAATTCAAATGAAACAAAACGAAACATACTGAAGGGCCCCCGAAACAGAACGAACCAAACCATCAGTTTTCTGTTTCGTGCCCACCTCTAATTGCAAAACAACTTCTTGCAAAACTTCTCAAAGTTATTAATTACAGCTGATCATGTGTAACATTGTTGCATGCTTTCAGCCACTTTTATATAAAAGATAATTCTCCAATTAATAAAAAAGTGGCATGGCACTTGAAAATTTCTATTAAAAATGCTTCGAAAATATCTAATAAATAAATAAATAAATAAATAAATAAATAAATAAATAAATAAATAAATAAATAAATAAATAAATAATCTTTAAACAGAACAGAACTCATGGCTGTATTGCCTTTCACAATGATTATACTGCTCTTTTTCAATTGCCCTCTATTGACCCTATCCAGTAGTAACTCATAACAGGTAACTGGGTGCCAAGACCTGACCATACAGTTACAAGTGTAGAAAATCTTTCAAAAATCATTTCTAGACCAAAAGCAAGAGCATGCCAGCACAGATATCCAAACTGTTTCCCTTTTAGTGTCTGCCAAAATCCTTCTGAAAGAAAGCAGATATTCTACATACATGCAGATTATATGTTTATGGCAGCGAGGCAATGATGATGTGTTGCTGGCATGCATTCCTGTGCTGGTGTGCTTTAAAGCAATAATTCAGCATCGATGCCTGCTTGAAAGGTACAGGACTCATTGCGTATTTGCTGCAGTTCCTAGAGAGAAGGAGGAGGAGGAGTTTGAGGAAAAACCACTTGAGCACTGCTGCGATTAATCTTGTTCGCCACTGGATGTCAATGTTGCTTCAGCCAAATATATGCATTTTCTGTGGGGTGTGTGTGTGTGTGGAGTGAATGAATCATGGGGGTGGGTGGAACAGAAAAATCTCAATACTGCCAACACCACCCCAGAACAAATGAGAATGCATATCTATATCTATCCACATATATACATATGGTTTGTTACTAAGGAACCATGAGCTAGAGCAGCTAGTCTAAGGAAAGAGAAGGCATGCAAACACTGGTGTCTGCTGCAGAGAATCCAGAGTTTCCATGGACAGAAGACGCAGGGAGGCTTCCAGATAGCACCAGCCTTGCCTTTTGTGATAAAGCAAAAGTCTGTTTAGCTGGGTGCAGAATTACTTTTGGACAAATGTTGCATCCATGTTCCTGCACAGCTGCCTAGATGCCCTAAGCACATCCGATCTCGCTTGACTTCGGAAGCTAAGCAGGGTCGGCCGTGATTAGTACTTGGATGGGAGACCACCAGGGAATACCAGATGCTGGAGGCGCCTGGAGTAGGAACTGGCAAACCACTCCAGTATTCCTGCCAAGAAAACTCCATGGACATGGAGTCACTAACATGGAGTCATGACTGTAATGACACAGCACACACACACACATTCCTGCACAGGAGATTCAAACGTTCATGACATATTTCAGATTCCATCTTTTCTCCATGTCAATTAACTTTTAACAAGGGCAATATAGACTCTGTGGTTAATAGTTCATTTAGTCCATTTGTATGCCACCTTTCTTCCACAATGGGACTTGAATTGATCCACACTGGGCTCCCTGTTAAGCACTGATCAGGCCCTCACCTGCTTGGCAAAGTGGTGCATTTATATGTCCCTAGACCGTGCTAGACCCAAGCAATGTACACTCTGTGACATGTGTGGGTGTTGCATAAAGTATTGCTGATGGGACGGGTCAAGAGTGTTCTTCTGGAGGGCAACTCAACCAGGATAACACTGGCGTGGACCAGAGAAGATGGCACTATGTCCAGCATACCACCCTGAATATATTAGTCTTGTCTGATGTTAGGAGTTAAGCAGGATCAGGCCTAGTTAGTACTTGGGTGGGAGACCACTAGGGAGTCATGGGGATGTTCATCTAGGTTTAGGAAAGAATCCTGGTTGATCCTGGAGAGCTGCTGCAGTCAGAATTGACAATACTGGGCTGGAAGAACTCATCTAACAACTTCCTAAGTCTAACAACTTCCTACATTCCTGTGAATAGGCTTGTTTTTTGCTTCTCAATATGCAAAAGGCTAACTATTTGGAAATGTAGACAGTCTTTCAAGATGGCAGTGGCTGGCTGTTTTTAGGGTCCCACTGAGTATTAGGTGGCTTCCTATGTCTTTCTGGCAGATGTCATTGGGGGAAGTTGATTCAAGTATGCACACAAATGAAGGGTGTGGATAGAAATTGCTTGGATGAATAGGTGAAAGAGGTGGTAAGCTAGAAAAGTGTTCTTACTGGGAGCTGACACAAGGGCATTAGATGCCATGCAAGCCAAAACATTGTGGTTTATTTTATTTTATTTTATTATCTTTTGTTTTGTTTTCTTTTCATATTTCTTTCTTTCTTTCTTTCTAAACACTATAGCTGAAAATTTGAAATTATTTGAAGGGACAGTTCGAGGAAGCAACAAATCAAATATGTTATATCCCAAACATTATAGCTGAGTAGCCTAAAGAATGGAAGAACAAAAACACCTTGATGCTTGCCCCTGCCACAGTCAATAAACAAGTCTATCCACAACAGAGTTGCAGGTCTGGATCAGTTGTCTAGTCTAGTACGAAGGTGAAGTAGTTTCCCTGTCACATTCCTGTGTGTAAGGGCCTTTTCACATGACCCCTAAAATCCGTGGCAAATTGCTGCCAGATCCAGAGCTTAAAATTGTTTCCCCACCAGCTCCGGAGTTTTAAAAAAATTAAGTGCGACCATGCCCACCTAAGCGCGTCCCAGTGCACTTTTCAAGTACCTGCTCTCTGGGGGTGAAAAATTCCTCATGCGGATGTAACGTGAGTGCCGGGCTCTCCTCGCTTCTGTTTGTTGTTGTTTTGCCCCCGCCCCTTTAAGAGCTCTGGAATGCTGCCGGGAGCAGAGCAAGAAGGCAGAACGGAGGTGAGCCGGCATTCTTTTCTTCCTTTTTTTCTCCCTCCCCTCATGCAGACAGCAGCCAGGAGTGCGGAGGGGGTGGGAACACAGGAACAGCGACAAACCCCCAAGATCTTGGGTCTGAATTTAAGTGGCCAGCGGATCTTAGGGGTCGTGTGAAAAGGCTCTCTCTTTCTGTTCAGATTGATTTCCACTTTTTTGCCCATGATCCCAAGAAAGATAGACCAAGAACAGGTAGACAGCAATGGCTAAACATGTATCTCACTATGGAGGTTTCCTGCAAATTATGACGGATGTAGAGGAAAACTAGCTGCTCCAATTTTGTCTTGGAAGCACTTGGAAGATTTCCATCTCTTGAGCCATCATTCCAAAGCCTCTTGGTTGCACTACAAAGGATAAGAAATGGATCTGAGGCTCCATCCCTTCGGAATGATGCAGCCTCTCCTTTCTGTTTTTGCTCATTTCGGCTTGTTAATATCTTGATTTTAAAGATAAGCCTAATAGAATTTCATTTTATAAGTTAAATAAGATGTTATTAGCACTCTACTGGAAAAAATGTGTAAGGACATGCAGCTAATCTAAGGTGAAAAAATGCCTTATTGAGCCGAATTTAATTACCAGATTGTCTTCTATTAGTGACTTCCGCATAGAGTAGAATGAATACAAATATGAACGTCAATGAGAATGTGAGGGAAAAGAGCCCCTGATGAAATAAACCACTCTCTGTTTCTTTCCAGACCATTTTTAGGTTCCAGTGAAGCAAAATAACGTCATGGAAGCAAAATAATATCATGCATTCCACCAAAAGACTAAGGTTCTGAGTTGATTCGATCAATTTGTCAATCTGGTTAGTAGCCCTTATGCTACAACTGTAAAGACTAACCCATTTTATTTGACATTAGGGCTCTGTGGACTCCAGGCAGTTTCATTAGGTGTAAGGAGACACACTGAGATACATACAGGGATTTCCTTAAACCCAGTAACATGTCACGAAAAGTGCCTGTTCTCAAATTATTACAACCAGTTAACAAGTTTGATAATTGAAATAGTGCTTCCTAATTGATTCTGAGACACATGCAATTAAGCATGGAAGATTCAAGTATCCTTTGGAATTACAGAACTTCTAAGAGGGCATGAAATAAATTTATGAATTTTAGTTTTCCTGAGTTATCATCCACTCCACTCTATCTCCTCTATTCTTTTAACTAAAATAATAGTTAAAACAGAGATATAAGCAAAGTTCACCATGGCTAGACAACACACCAAGCATTCTAAAATCTTCACAAAGGCTTTCATGGCCAGGATCTGATAGTTGTTGTGAGATTTTCAGGCTGTTTGGCTGTGTTCTGGAAGTTATTCTTCTTGACGTTTCACCAGAATCTGTGGCTGGCATCTTCAGAGGGCCACAGTCTGGCAAAACGTCAGCAAGAAAAACTTCCCGAACACAGCCAAACAGCCCAAAAAGTTCACAACTATTCTAAAATCTCTTCATTGTATGATTAAAATGAAAACTGGTTGAGTTCGTGGTGTTTTTTTTTTTTTTTTACCCACTCCAAAACAAATCACTCCTGCAATTTATGTAATAAAATACATTATGCATTCTCTTTGGTCCCACGAAACCAACTGACCTGCAGCAACTTGCATCAGATTGTTTGCTCCACAAGGAGGAATCAAGTCAGGGTTTGTACACCTAAACCATATCAATGATATGGTAGAAGTAATGGGGTGCCCGGCGTGCCTCCTGAGACTCACACGCAAGCTGTCCTGCATAGTCTGCTGGCCTTGCCTTCCCTAATGGCCAGGAGAGTCCCTGGGGAGAAATGGTTCTCTCTGGTAATAGAAAGGGAGTTCCAATTCTGATTCTTCTGTCTCCTACTAAGCAGACACTCTGCTAAGAGTGGGAAGGAGAGTTCTATTTTCTTGTATCTAGGTATGTACTGGGGTGGTAGCTGGGCAGTTGCTGTCTTAGTGATGTGTTGCACACTGTCCAGAGTTCCCTATGGGAAAATCAGGTGGTCAATAAATACAAAAAAAAATAAATATAAATAAATAAATGTCATTTCAGAATGACTGCTTTTCTCTGATCACATAAGTCATCATCTTCTTTAAGCACCACATCCCATTTTTGACCTCCTGGTTACTGCTGGTTTCTTACCTGTAGTGTTTGTGCAATGGCCCCTCTTCGTTCCCTTCTCTGTCCTTCAGAGCGGCCACTTGCCCTTCCCTTGACTTCTTTCCTCAAGCCTCCCATGGACTCCACAGTTCTTCCTTGTTGTTGTAACCATTCCTTCTTTCAATTCAGGCTATTTCTCTTGCCTCTAAGTCTTTCTTCTTAGAGGCAAGACTTTCTCTCTAAAGTGCAGTAGCTGCTGAGGGATGGATTAGCTCGGAGACCATTATAAATATTTTACATCCCCATGATTCTTTCCCAAGTGACAGAGGGCACGGCAATTACCACCAAAGCCTTTCATCTCCATCCAGGATTCTGCAGGCAGGGGCTGGATTTAACCCCTAGGCTAAGCACGCTACAGAATAGGAGCTGTCAAAACCATCTCCCAGCCCATTGCTTTGGGAGCTTCTCAGAAGGATGGGTGCAAGCACTTACCATACTGTATATACTCATGTAAAAGTCAACCCAAGTATAAGTCAAGGCCCCTAATTTTGCCTTTAAAAACGGGGGGATATTGCTTGACTCGAGAATAACCCCAGTCAATATTTCCCTCCACTGCCTTACTCAAGCCGGTACTGGTGGCGGCGGTAGCTGTGGTGGTGCCCCTCCCCCCCTCCTCCTCCTCTTCTTCCAATGGGACAGGGAGAAGTGGTGTTTTTTTTAAAAAAAATCTCTCCTGAAGCAAGTGCCGAAGTCCACCATTGGTGCTTCCTTCAGGAGTTGGGAAAAAGTTTTAAATAACCACCACTTAAAAACATAAGAACATAAGAAGAGCCATGCTGGATCAGGCCAACGGCCCATCTAGTCCAGCTTCCTGTATCTCACAGTGGCCCCACCAGATGCATTTGTGAGTGCATGAGACTAGATATCTGTCTCCTGATAGCACTCCCCTGCATCTGGCCCTTGAAGTACCCCGGTTTTAAGCCTGGAGATTACACATCTCCATCATGGTTTGTAACCTGTGACTTCTCCTCCAGAAATCCATCCAATCCCCTTTTGTAGGCATCCGGGATAGATGCCATCAGCACATCTTGTGGCAGGGAGTTCTTTTGTCTGTTCTCACTCTCTCAACCCTCAGTTTGCATGGATGTCCCCTAGTTCTGGTATTTTGTGAGAGGGAGAAGAGCTTCCCTCTATCCACATTACTCATGCCCTGCATTATTTTGTACATCTCAATCATATCTCCCCTCAGGCACCTTTTTCCGGACTGAAGAGCCCCTTTTCTCATAAGGGAGGTGCCCCAGCCCAGTGATCATTTTAGTCACTCTCTTTTGCACCTTTTCCAGTTCCACTATGTCTTTCTCCTTCTACGTTCCTGATGGGGGTGGGGGGGGAAGTGGCTAGTTTTAAAACTTTTTTCCTCTCCCAAAGCAAGCACTGATGGTGGACATCGGCACTTGCTTTGGGAGAGAAAAACAAAGTTTAAAAACCCCACCACTTCTTTGTCTACCCACCCGATGGGGGGAGAGAAGCGGCTTTTTAAAGCTTTTTTTTCTCTCTCCCAAAGCACGTTGGTGCTTGCTTTGTGAGAGGGAAAAAACCCACCACTCCTCTCTCTATGCACCCAATGGGAGGCTTGCTTTGGGAAAGAAAAAACAAATTAAATAACCCACCGAGAAAAGTTGAAGGCCAAAATAATGGCTAAAAAACTCAACTTATATTCGATTATATACAGTATCCTGCTCAAATTGTCAAGATCCACTCCAGTTCCATGAAATTGAGATCTAAGCAACTATCCCTTAATCAGAAGATGGCAAATTATAGGTAGGGTTTGTACTAAAGGAAATTTTATAATAGTGGTAGATGGGCCAGAAAGGGAGTAAGAATTCTGTCTGCAGTACAGCATATTTCAGGATCTTGAAAAGTTGGTAAATGTGAGCAGAGCCATGACTCATGGCAATAGAAATATGGTCAGAATAGAGTTCATATGTCTCTTTAATTTAGCACTGTTTTTGGTGCAATTAATGGCATCATTGCTGACCTAGCTCCAGTAATTCCATTACTGAATCAGAATGGAAATGTTTCAGATTTCCTCATGGATATCACTCTGAGCTTGGCAACTCTGGAAGATCAACACCCTGGTCCTTTTTCATAGCTCTTGAGGCTAAATCAAATGCAGATCGTTTCAGACTGCATGTCATGTCACTTCTAAGTAAGGGACCACCACTGATGGTGGAGCCATGTCCAAGGCTCTTCAAATTCCTGGAGCCAGTACTGGGAGAGACATTTGCATGTAGAGATGGGCACGAAACAAACGATTTTTCATTTTCATTTCATTTTTTGTTTCGTTATGCAACAAAAATGAAACGAAAAATTTTTTAAAAACAAAACGAAAACAAAAACGACCAATTTTGCCATGGTTTTCATTTTCGTTGCAGCATATGCATTCAACTGAAAAGAATGCTAACGAGACAGCAATTTTTCGTTTTCGTTTTCATTTTTTCGTTTCATTACGCAATGAAAAGGAAATGAAAAAAATTGCAAAAACCCACCAAAAAAACAAAAACGAACCGAAAAGGACCCCTAAACGACCAAACGACAAACGAAACACAATTTTTTTGAGTCATGCCCATCTCTATTTGCATATATTCTTATATAGGCGCTTCATTTCATCTTATCAAAGAAGCAAAAAGAAGTCACTCTGCTGTAATAACCATGTCATAAATGGTGACATTAGTGACCTCTACTTATTTTTCCTTTCCCAGTATGGGGACAGAGGTGGAGATGGAGTTCGTGGTGATGGTAAGAAACCATGCATATTTTCCCCTTCACACACACACACACACACACACACACACACACACACACACACACACACACACACACACACACACACACACACACACACACACGCACGCACGCACGCACACACACACACACACACACACACACACACACACACACACACACACACACACACACAATCACCTTTTTCCACACTACAAGCCCCAATTGCAAAGTGAGCACAAAGGGAGTCATTATTCATGCAGATGATCCTTGCAATTCAATATCGCTAATTAGTAAAATGATGGAGGAAATTAGTAGTTGCTTCAGGTTTATTAATATTAATAAAACAACTCTGTAGCTTTAGGAAAAAAATGACTGCCTGGGCAAGATAGGAAATGTTAACATATCTCGGGACCTGTTCACACAACCATCTGGGCATGTCTTGGCTTCCATTCACTCTAAAAATAAGGAGGGGAGTGAAGAAGAAAAAGAAATACTGTATGCATACATTAACCCAAACCAAGTTCCTAAAATAACCAGTGCTACACTATTTTTTAAAGGATGCCTAAATGAGACAGAGGAGTTTATTCTTGGTTATTTTACCACTGCAAAATTATGTCACATGTTTCAAGATTTCTACATAATGAAACCTCAGCTCTCTTAATGAGAAAAATCCAAGCTTGGTTCCTAATGTAAGTTTGTGTCCAAGGGTATTTTTCATAGGCAGCACTAAGAATATTATAAAACATGGATGGTGTCAATTCTGGGTGTTGTCTCTAAAATGAAATAAGTGAAAGAGAAGCGCTTGAAATTTGGAACCCACGTTGTTCCTATCAATGCTGCTGTCACTTCTTTCCCTTTCCACCTCCTTGAGGTCACATCAGCTGAGAAGAGCTGATGGGGTCCCATCACTTGTTGATCCAATGAAAAGGTCCTTGTGATGTAATGCCACTACATGAAGCATTTCTCAGACCTTGCATACTTTCGTGTGATGCCATTTGTAGGGCATAGGGAACCATCACCATGATAAGAGTCCTACATGTTTATTTTTGTTAGCCACTACCAGTGCCAGAAATGTGTAGCCCCCATAATGTCTGCCTAGGTACCATACAGGCATGGGGCAATGCAGAACATATGACTTAATTGCTGCTTGTGTAAACTGCCTTAGCAATATTCTTTTGAGCGGTTCCGAACTTTGTGCTGCCATAAGTTCTTGGACTAAAACTCTCAGAAGCCTTCACCACTTGCTAGGGTCGTCTAGAATAAGAAATGCTAGATCTCCTGTCCTTTGTAGGATGAAATCACATTCTAAGACAATTGCATATCCCTGCTATCATGCTGCTTTCCTTCCAGACAAGGGATTCCTTCAAAGTGCCATGAGACTTGTGCATGATACCAATGATGAGCTTCTAGTGAGCAACCATAAAGCAAAAGCAAGCTAAGCAGAATGAGGCCAATTCAAAATAGGACAATCTGGCATATGTAACAATTGCAGGTGTGTGTTGCATCGTTACAGTCGTGACCGACTCTTTGTGACCCCATGTCCATGGAGTTTTCTTGGCAGGAATACTGGAGTGGTTTGCCAGTTCCTACTCTAGGTACCTACAGCACCTGGTATTCCCTGGTGGTCTCCCATTCAAGTACTAACCAGGGCCGACCCTGCTTAGCTTCTGAAATCAGGCGAGTTCAGAACTGCTTAGGCCATCTAGGCAGCTAACAATTGCAGGTACCTGCTTCTAATGATTTGCTAACTGTATCATGTAGTTTTGCTCATAGTTAGCTATAAGACAATGAAACCAAAGTCTGCTAGGGATACAAGGTTTTCTCTGGCTCCTGGATGATTCCTTGCTTTCATCTCTATGCATAGCTTCCTATTTCCCCTGAAACATTCTAGGGCAACAAAACCATCTCAGTAGAACCATAATAATTTACATATTTCTTTTCCCAGTGTGTTGTTAGTCTGTGGAACTTCTTGCTGCAGGATGTGGTCATGATATCTGGCCTAGATGCCTTTAAAGGGGGATTGGACCGATCTCTGGAGGAAGTCCATCACAGGTTATAAGCCATGATAGGGATATGTGCTATCTCCAGGCTTAAAAGGAGGGTACCTCAAAGTCCCAGATGCAGGGGAGTGGTATCAGGAGACAGGTATCTAGTTGACTCCTGTGCTCCCAAAGGCATCTGGAAGGGCCACTGTGAGATACAGGAAGCTGGACTGAATGGGTCCTTGGTGTCAAGGAATGTAGGAGGAGCTAACCTCAATTAGCAGAGCTGCAGCAATGTCAAGGATTACAGGCAAAAATATGACAGACTCCGTTGCAGGTTTTCTATTGCAGTCTATTTACAAAATATATACAGGTTCCATTGGTTTCCAGACTTACATCCAGTAGCATAAGCAATCCAGCTACTCTTCCTGATCACAGCCAACACATCAGGCTTACTGGCTAAACAGCCCTGGCTAAATAGCAAGATCATATTGTGATACATAAGGTATACATAACATCTCTTCCCAATCACTTCTTTACTTTCACATCACATGTTACAGTGCTTCTCTCATCCACGCTTCTGAGCTACGCTCCACTCTCCTTGGACATTAGCCTTCTTGTCAAGGCCACTTTACTGAGCTTGCTTCAGTCCACAGCTGGATTCCATATCTCAATTGTAAGTTGAAAAACTCACTCACACAAGAATATTCTTGACACTTAGGTTGATCCAGCAGGGCTCTTCTTATGTTCTTAAGTTAAGAATCTTAACAGCGTCTGGAGGGCCACATGCTTCCCCAGTCAATACTCCTCAACAGAAAATACTGAACTAGTTGGATCACTTATCAGACTTCCTGCAAGGCAACTTCTGTATTTTGCTTCTTAAGTAGTCCTCAACTGGTGGGCACTCTTTCATTGGAGGTTTTAAAACTGTGGCTGAGTGGATTGGGCAATTCTCAGGGATGAGCAAGAGGGCAGGTCTCTGTAAATGTTGTTGCTTGCTCCAACTCTATATTCTATGAGTCCATGATCACCAAGGGATTCATACACCCTCACTGAGAACCCAAGTGAATCTTGGATTTTTCCTAGGTAGCAGTGGCAGAACATGACCCCTGAATCACCATTAACTGTACCATTAGGCCACTGAACTTCTAGCATTTGTGCATTTTGATTCTGGATTGAAATTATTTCTCTGTTAAAAAGCACAAAGAATAATTTAAAGTCTGCTTCTAAAAAAATGATTGTTGTGTGCTTTCATTCCATGGCTGAGTGGCAGATCTTCACATGCATTTGAATGAGCAGCCCTTGTGCCCAGCCTAGCTATGGAAATAATTTCAAATACAAGAGATTTTTTTAAAAAAACCCAACCATGTATGCACACACACATTCATGCTTACACAGAGAAAGAGAAATGTCTCCATTTTAGAAAGTCATATTTCTCAATGGCTTTCTCTTTGTTGCCAAAGCTGCTTAACATGACAAATGGTGACTTTAATAAATCAGTGTGTAAGGAGATGGAGTGAGCCTGTGAAAGGAATAATGGAGCTCTCGAACCTGACATGTTTTGTGACATGTTCGCAGAGCAATGAATAGCCACAGACTCTATGGAGAAGATCACTTATGTCTCTCACAAACACCTCTATGAACTGGATTCTTCCACCCTTGGAGGCAGCAAATTCAGAAGAGAATTCACCTTAGATGCAAATGTGGGATTCTTCCTAATCATTTTTTTTTAAATGCAGAAATTATTCACATGAATCCTGACCCCTGTTCAAGCACATAATAGTGTGCACAGAGGTACAACATAAGAACCTGAGGTCAAGAGAACATAGTTTATAATACTGATCCATATGACTGATAACTTCCAGAATATATCCACCAGCATGTCTAGTGGTTTAACCACTTGAGGGGTTCTGCAAGTGATGGGATGGGGAGGGGAAGTAAAGTGGTGTTTTGTTGTTGATTTTTTTTTAAAAAAAAGAGAATATATTTCCACACAGACTTTCAGCCTGTCTCCATGAGGGCTCAATGTTAAGAAGTGATGTCAACCCACAGCATGAAAGCTCCACCTCTCTCTTCCAGATTTTTGTACATTGAGAAGAATAGCCTTAAGCACCTCTAGACCTTGAGGAGCAAGGTTTAGAGGTGCTTATAAGGTGAGATTTGTATAAGGCCACCAATACTTGCCATAGAAGTACAGTGGTACCTTGTATAAAGGAATTAATTTGTTCCAAATGAAAATAGGTTAAGCAAATTTTCCTTTATACAAATTTCCCATAGGAATGCATTGAAAACAGAATAATCCCTAATCGCGACCATTTTTATGTTGTATGGATTCACCCCATAGACAATTCTGTTAAACAAATTTCCCTATCTCTGAATTTTTTATGTTGGTACAGATTTTTTGTTATACAAACCTTTTGTTATATGAGGCTCCACTGTACAATGCAGGCTTCAAAAAGGTCTATTTTACCTCCTGAAACATTTATTTTCCTCCATGTGTTGCCACTTGGGCTTCTCTTCTTTGCAAACTCTCAAAAAAAAAAAAAAACCCATCAGATCTAAGCCTCATCCTGAAGATGAAAAATTCTGTACTCGAACTGTCATCTGGTCTGTGACATATTGGAAAGACCAGTCTCCCTCAAGGCAGTGGCATTTAAGAAGGGGAGAAAAATGAAATCCATAGGTTAGCCGATCTGAACGCATAATCACACTTTCCCGTTCTAGCGCTACAGGCTATGAGCAAGTAGCCTGAAAGGGCTGCAAAGGTTTTCTCTTCTCTTGTATGCCGCTGTGCAATTAGCTGGCTTGTAAAATATTGGCTGTGTTCTTCAGTTCTGTGGAACACTTGCCTCCTGATTATGCAAGCCTCAGTGGACCTATGGTCTCATTAAAGCTGGGAAGCTGTTATGTTTTCATCCGTTTGTCATTTAAAGTAATGGATGATTAAAAAAAAAAAAAACACACACACACAACTATTTCACTAGAAATAGAATGGTACTGAACTAAGAGACCAGTTGGAGATTCTCTTTTTAAAAGGGTAAGCCCTTTTCATGTTACATCTCTCCACTTGCTTGTTTTAAGAACTAATTCAGGGAGCAGGCTTAAAAAACTGCAGAAAGTGTGAATCTTGGAAGTGTCGCAGCTGTCAGATGCCTGCCTGACACCAGGGCACATATTATGAAAACGACTGCAGACTGTCAGTGTGGGATGCTGTGGCTGTAGCATGTACAACCGATGACTATTTCAACTCCGGAGGGTAGCAGGGGCATGCATGGTGACACCAGGATGGTAGCTATCGGCAGCAGGACTTGGTGCCTGGCATCAGAAGCACACAATACTTTAAAGCTGAGAATCCTTTCCTAAACTGGAATAGAATGAATGAACCTTTTTAGTCCATACCCATGTATATCTAGTTTCTGTAGGTCTACTCTCATTTGGGCTAAAAAAAGTGTTCTGCTTATATGCTGCCTCATACCTCTTAAAGTAGTCTCTGGGTGGTTTACAGTTTAATTACAGTATGCAGGCTACACATTCCCACCCCCCAGCAAGCTGGGTACTTATTTTACTGACCTCAGAAGGATGGAAGGCTGAGTCAACCATGAGCCTGCTACCTGGGGTTGAACCCCAGGTCGTGAGCCCAGTTTTGCCTGCAATACAAGCATTTACTCCTAAACACAGCAAGCTCTACTGGGGACCATGCAGTTTGCTTGGGTAAACCGTAGTCTGGGTAGAATACAGCACTGTATGCAGTCCAAGTGTCAGTCTCTCAGGACCTTACATTAAAAGAATCAAGAAGCAAATGATAGTAGGATTATTGCCAGAGACAGAGACGTTGTTTGGATGGACTCTTGATGGTTCTCAAAAGAAGGCAGTTTCTTGGGCTCATCTTGAAATGCATGGATCCCAGCCCAGCCCATAATTTCTACAATGCGGAACCAGGTGTTTTTTCAAGCTCTGCACAGGCCATGTACGTACGGGTTCCATCAATGGCAATGGTGCAGGATTTCTACTAACAGTGCAGCGCTGTGCCTGCCTCTCAGAGTAATCTAGTATAGTACTAGACCTACCTGCTGTGTGACTCAGCATAAGCCAGTTCCAGTGTATTCATCTGCCCCCATCTGAATAAGCGTACATGGGAATCTGTTGTGATTTTGCATTACAGCCTCAGGGGAGTGACAATTTACCAAGAAATCTGGTGTTCATGGGATGCATCTAACATTTTAGATTAATGTATGGGCTGGAAGACTCTTATTCTTTGCATTTCCCCCTTCACCCTGAGTGCACTCATTGGCTTAGCAGAGGTATCAGATTCATATAAAAATGTTCATTTGAATGCACTTGTTATCCTGTGGATTTTTAAAAGGAAAGATTAAGGTGGAAATGGGACTGAATGGAATTATAAATGAGCACTTGTGAAACTGACACAGACTGGAAACAGACTGCTCAGTCTGTCTCCGCCCATGAGTCTATCAGAGCTGCTTTCACCATGTACTAGGAAATATGTTATCTGCCTGTTTGCTGGCCTGTTGCTTAATATCAGGGATGTGGCGGCAAAATTTTGCCAGGGCCATTTTTCTTTCTTTTGTAGCCAAACAAGCATTTCATTCCAACGTGTTCACTGCAAAGTCTGTCAGACACAGAAGGTGCGAATACCAGGGCTGAGTTCAGTAGCAGCATAAGATGCCGTGCCAGCCGCTACCTGGGGGATACTGGCAAATACTTCGGAAACAACCCCAAACGTACCATTCAAGTGTCTGCTCTCTGCTAAAATGGAACATTCCATGTTCTTCATGTCAAGTATTGATGAATATGAAGGTGCAGCACAGCCTATCAACAAGAGTTCTCTCTCTCTCTCTCTCTCTCTCTCTCTCTCTCTCTCACACACACACACACACACACACACACACACACACACACACACACACACACACACACACACACACACACACACACACACACACACACACACACACACACACACACACCTCTTTATTTAGTTACCATCGTCTCTCTTTGGTTGGTTGCCATTGGCAATCTGGAAAGACAACTGTTACCTAGACAAAACTAGGAAGGATGGAGGCAGCCCTTGTGAAAGCTCAGAGCTTTTTACTCTGTTATAGCTAGAGATCCAGACATCATCTCCTGACATTATTTTCATCTTTTTTTAACATATTGCTTTTGCTAAATGTATGTTGCATTCTAGTATTTGTTCAAGAGAAGACCTCAGAAGCATCTCATTGATTACAATGGGAAGGAGGATGTTGGTCTTCCAACCTTTTGAGTTGCCCAGAAGTAGGGTTTTCTTCTCAACTCTTAAGAACTGTATTTTGCTGTTGGGGATATAGGCTATTTTGTCCCTGAGTTTCAATATAATTACATCATTGGCTGTGATATCCTTATGCAAAAGAGGACAAAGTGGGTGTAGTAACACAAACCTTCCATTAGTATTTTCATAATCCTTCTATATATTGAAGGTGATGTAATGAATATAATGTAATTTTAATAAAAGTCAATCATTTATTAAATCAGTTTCTCATTACATTCAAACCAAGAAATAGTAGTTTATGGGGATTTCCCCCAGTGTAGTCTGGTAGATGTCTAAGCAGAAATATTCTCCTTTGGATTCATTGGAACTTATTCCCATGTCATTAACGAGTTCAGTGACCGAGTATAGGAAGTCAATTTGTCCTTACCTGGAAGCTCTGATCTCACTGATCTCAACTTTCTTCAATGTTTAAAAACCTGGAGGTGAAACCAACAGTTCAAACATCTATTTTGACAATGTTTTTCCCTTCCCTAGGCTTAAAAAAAGCAAAGAACGCACAGACAATTTATCTATAACATGGAAGCAGATTGGTTTTGTCTTTTTAAAGTAAAACCCCTTTCAGAACTTCTGAATTGTCTAGGTGACTCTACTTCTAACAAATATTTCCTCCCAGGTTTATCATAATTTAGTCAACACACACAGCATTTTAAATGCCTCCCCCTATCCAACCCTGCCCTGAGTCTCTTTTTGCTTATGTTCTAAGCCTGGACTCTGTGTGTTACAACAACTGGTCTGGTCAAGTTTATTTAAAGATATACGGTATTTGCTTTGTTTGCTATATTTCTCTCCTGCCTTTCATTCAAAGAGCTGAAAGCATCATACCTGGCTCTCCTCCGCTCCCTCTTCAATCTTAGAATGACCTTGTGCTGTTAGGAGAAATTGAAAGACTTTAACTGGCCCAAGACAAACTACTGAACTTCATAGCAGAGATTTGAGTCCAAGTCTCCTCCTGGGTCCTAATCCCTCACAACCCTATATCATACTGCCAAAGATTCATAGAGGGAAGTGCTTTAATGTGAAGTTTGAAGTGAATGGTGCATTTCCAGGTTGGACCAAGTCATCAGAGGAGCTCCAAGGGGAAATCAAGGTGCTTTGATCCAGAATGATTGAGTAAAAGAGACGTGTATCTCTGCCCACCCTTTGCCTCTCTTCTCCGCATCCCCCCTAGTAAGATGCATGTGCAAGGATGCCAGCCCAAAAACAAAGGAGAATGAAAGAAGTTAGAAGTTTGCAAAGACTCTAAACCAGGGGTCCTCCAACTATGGCCTGCAGGCCTGATCTGGCTCACCAGGGTCCTGAATCTAAGCCTACAGGACATTGCAGACCACCCCCATTGCCCCTCCAAACCAACTGTGGTGGGCATCCAGGTGGGACTGAAGGTGCCACGGCAGAAGCAAAAGACCCCCCAACCCCCACGCCCAGCACCATGCCCCCTTCCCCAATAGGGCCACCACTATTAGCACACTGGTGGTGGGAAATCAAGAGGGGGTTTCCCTGCATGTTTCAGAGAGTGCCAAGTGCCCCCCACCCTGTGCTTGTGTGGTCTTCCCTCACCCCCCTGCCCTCCATAAGTCCCCATTCCTTTCTCTCCTCCTCCTCCTCCTGCTGCCAGCCTCTTCTCCTGCAGCCGTCTGTCCATCCCTGCTTTTCCCTTACCCATCATTCTGCCTCCTGGGAAGGGCGAGTGCAACCTGTGAAGCTGGGTGCGAAGATAGTCTTTCTCTATGCCGAAATCGGGAGCAAAGGCATTTAGCCGCAAATTGTAACTGATTGGTCGGTGGATCAAATAACTGCTGCCACACACACACACACACACCCAGAGCCGGTTGCTGCCAGACTAATTTGTTCATTTTGTTTCAAAGTATAGTCCAGCCCCCAACAGTGTCTGAGGGACAGTGAACTGGCCCTCTGTTTAAAAGGTTTCAGGACCCCTTGCTCTAAACATTCTCAGTATGCTCCATGAATTGCTGGGTAGCCCAGTGGCTTCAATGCTGGGGGTTTGATTTCCCTCTGTGCCTCCTTGATAGGGGCTGGATTGGATGAACCACGGGGTCCCTTCCAGCTCTGCAGCTGCACAATTATTGTTTATGATGTTCTGATCTCTTGTCTCTCAGCACTGCTGTGAAAGGTGAGCTGGCCCTCCCCGAACATCATCTTTTTATTATTTCTAGAAATAACCGAATTCCCTGTGTAATCAGCAGGGGCGATGTTGCTTTTTCAATTGCACAAGGACCCTCCCCTAGGAGGAGAAGGCACTGCACAACAGCCATTCCATCCCACCTGGGAGTAACAATACTGTAGGATTTCATAATGTTCATATCCTGTTTACAACATCTCCTCAGCCTGACTGTGCCATAACCTACTTTCCCCCTGAACTACGACTAATAGGGAGATTTTCTGTGCTATTTTTCAGCCTGCTGGTTCTTTTACAGCCTGTTCTACACTGCAGTAGCTAGTCAGAAGGGGGAAAAAACAACAGAAACATCAAACTTCCTTCAGCTTTATATGGCATCTCCATGTAGCTCCATTGTATAGAAGCTAACCTTTCTTTGCTGCACCATGAAACACCAGCAGAAATTCCATAGGTGAGCTGTACCCCCATTTCCTTGTTGAGAAGGACTCTGCTTGTGAGCTGACCCCTGTGGTCATCTTGGGGCTCTAGAAATAATAACCCAGAAACCTTGACATCAAAATAAACAACAGCAGCAAACCGGTGGCAACTACAGTTCTGAACAATTGTCTAAACACACATTTAGGCCACAAAACTGTGTCTCCTTGGACAATTAGGGGAAACAGAAAACCACAATTCTGTGATCGATTGAAATCTGTAATGGTCAGTCTTCTGCATTCTATTAATTACCAGGGTAAACTAGATTATATAGTTAGCATGTCATTAAAAGTGGAGGTCCTATAAGAGGTAAAGGTTGTCTGTTTGTCCTAATGTGAACTTGCCTCCCTCTGCATCTTGCAAATTAGGATGCTTTTGTTTTGTGGCTACTGACTGAGAGGTGAATAGAGTCTCGGTTTTTGCAAGTGTGGTTACTAATGCATGGAATGTTGAAGAAAGTGAATATGTACCAAAATGCATATACTGTATAATAATAAAAAACTCATTTCCCTGAAACTATAATTTGATTATATACCTGCATGATTTTCAAGGTGGGAAGGGAAGGGGAAAACATTAAACTGATGCAAACTCGATATAATTTGCAGCACAACCAGCATATTTGGGGCACTGATGGCCCTATCATCCAGCAACATTGGCTAGGCTAACTAAAATGTATGACAACTATAGTCCAGAAATATGTAAAGGACAACAGATTGCATTCCCTGGTAACAGAGGCAAAGATGCCTAGCAGCTAGGGCATCCTAATGCAGCATGGTCAGATATACTCTGGCATTTCTGAATACAACAGTGGAACAGGTGATACCTTTAGGCTACTAGACAAATAACAAAAACACTACTAATATTTCAAGGACAAAACTCTCTTCCCCAGAGTAGTACCAATAGGTTATAACATGGCAAAAGATGGATTTGCCAGAAGTTATTTCTTACAAGGTCCTTGGCAAGATGGGGAAAAAGCCAGGCAGTTTCTTAGAGGCTTGGAGCTTGGATGTTGTAGGCTGCATCCAAATTGAAGGGAGGGGATGTGTTTTTATTGCCCCAGTCCTTCCAAAGACATGTCACAGATCATGTACACACATTTACACCTCTCCTCAATGTGGCTCATCAGGGGCAATGGCCCCTGCCTTGCCAGAAAAGGGGGAAGGGGTTGGTGCAGAAGGCCCATGCATTTCATTTGAGGATTTGGGATAAAATTTGGAAAAGTCCACTGAGTGTAGACAATTGGATCAAATAAAAAAGAAAGAGATTACCCACTGTTGCAGTCTTGTCATGTCTCCGTTAATGGTCCATTTGCCTCTTCTTGGAACGTGGACTCACATTTCTGCTAGATGAGTCTACAGGGAAGGTTCTGCTTCCATATAATCCTCCTCACCAGCCACAGTTTCAGACTCCATTGTGTCCCATCCCAACCCACAATACAATGCACAACATGCAACGGAATGCAGCACAACATGGCACTCCATCATGAGTTTCTCAAATCCTGCTTCTGTGCCTGCTTTTGTTCCTAGCTGCGCTGGAGTGGAAGAAAACATGTAGGAGATATGAGGAGTTTGACACACTATCAATTCCTACCCAAGGAAGCTGCATTTGGCTGCTGAGATTTAGTCTTCTTCCATGGGATGGTGTGGAAGTATAATAATTAATGACACCTACAGCATCTGCTCACGTAATATACCGTAGAGGCTGAAATTGGATTCTTCTATTTCTCTGCATCCCTTTCTTTTACTTTTTATTTCACTTCTGTTCATCTCCTGCTTATATACCTCCTCTATATTCCAGCGTGCCCTATGGTTTATATCTTTCACGTTGCTCAAAGCTTCTTCTGGTCTAATATTATGATTTATGTACACACTGACATCACCTTCCACGTCCTCCTGCACAAACTCCACCACATCCCAATCCCACTATGCAGTAAATATTATCTTGGCCAAATGAACAACTGAGAGCTGCTGTGACTCCCTCTAGCATGGTTTCCTTTACACTTCACTCCCCAGCCATTACTATTTTTAATCGGTTTCCATCTGTAATTACTGGCCATTTAGGAAACATTCACCAGAAGGAACATGTAACCTTAGTTCCACAAAGACAGGCTCTGTCCCTCTCTGTGGCATGACCCAAAGGATCAGCTCACAATTTACTGTATCTTTCCCAGATGCACAGATATAGTCAGGAATTCAGGGCGGGTGATTCCCCCCACCGCTCTTAGTTTTGCAAAACCAGGTTCGGTATCTCCTGGGAATTGTCATTGTGTCATAAAAGCAACATCCCTGAAATGTGTATTTATTGGGTACCCTAGATACAAATAGAGGAGTTGAGCTCAAAACTGTGAGAAAATAATCAAAACAACAGAATAGCAAATTGGGACAGTCAAGGGAATTTGGGATTCTAGATTTCAGAGCATCTCTACTTCACCAATGAATTTTATTCCTACCACAAATGACTCATTCAAGCAAGAAGAGCAGCTGTTTGAGATGCCATAATATATAGAAGGCATTTCCCTTTCTCAAATGTTCATCTAGGCTCCTTTTAAAGACTTGAAAACCCCAACGTTTGGATCCAATGGCAAGACATGTTGAAGGGTCTACAGCCCTGATATAAGTTTTAAGAAATGCTGCTATTCTTGATAATTCTTGAATTTTTATTTATTCCATGTAATTGGTGTAGGGTTTTTCACTACGTTTATGTCCAGAAATGGGAAACTTGACTCTTCTGGTCTTCCAGAATGGCTGATGGGTGACCTTCCCCTCTCAGAATATCTGGAGGATAAGGATGTGTGCAATCCTGTTACTAAAATTAACCTTTCTCTCTCTTTCATCCATCCATCCATCCATCCATCCACCCATCCAGTTGTTCTACATCCACCTTATTGGCCATGTGGGACTCAAGGTGGCTTATTATTTTTTAAAGAAAAGTAGTGTTAAAATCAGACACAAAATAAATTGCATCATCATCATCATCATCATCATCATCATCATCATCATCATCATCATCATCATCATCATCATGCTGACATAGTAACACAAGCTGTGAATTAAAAGCTATTTTAAATACACACGCACATGCATGCACACGTCCACACCCACCGGTTATAATAAACAAGCCCATCCTCATCAGGAAGGTTTGTTTGCAGAGCTGCAACAAGAGTGAGCAGACTGGGGCTGGGACCAAAGGCAAAAAATGCAAAGAATACTATCCTGTGCTGCTTGAAGGGTGCAAACTCACACATTATAATTTCTCCAAAAGTACAGGAGGTGTCTCCAGCTACTCCTCCCTGGTCAGGAGGAAACCCAAAACAAGTGGAACAAATATGGTGGCACCACAATGTCCACTAGGACCCCCCTCCCGGCAAGGCTTCCTCCAGGCAGTAACAGATGTCCACACCCACCCACCCACTCATGGCTGAGTCCAGTTCTGCATAGGACTTTTCCACTGGCACCCCCTCACTGACTCTACTCAAATGATGACATCTGCTCTTCTTCCTGCCCACCATCCCCCTCCTTTACTTCTTCCTCAGCCTTTATCCCTAGGTATGGCTGGCTCCCTTCAGCCCCAACCTCCTTGTTCAGCTACTTCTCACTATTGGCCTCCTAGCCATCACTGGCCTCCCCCACCCATCATGTGCTCTTGAGGCCTGGTGGTCATCATTCCCACAAGGCTCTCCTGAGGGGATGGGGCAACAGCAGATGGCCTGCCCGAGGCACCGTCCAGATCCCTCTCATACTTGGGCATGAAAATGCCTTTGCCAATCTAAACAAAAATATGTTTCCCTGCCTCTCTTTAGAAGGAGAAGAAGATCCCCTTAGAACAGGTATGTCCAAACTTTGGCCCTCCTGATGTTTTGGACCACAACTCCCAGAATTCCAAGCCTGTATTACTAATGACAAAGGACTGTGGGAGTTGTGGTCTAAAACATCTGGAGGGCCGAAGTTTGGACATGCCTGCCTTAGAAGATTCCATGGCCTGCAAGGAACAACCAACACTGCTTGGGCCTTCCCTCTGTTCAACCACCACCTTTTGTTGGAATACCACCCTGTATTTTCCCCCTGGAATGTCAATGCCTTAGTTCTGCCCCCCCCCTTTCTGTTGTTTCTCTGTGTGTGGTTTCAGTTGCAAGCCATACTTGCTCTCCACAAATCCTCATGTACCTATGCATTACACTTGTCAATATCGTCCCTCCAGCATCCCTAACTGTGCTGGCTGAGAATGATGGGACTTGTTGCTCTTATTACCAGTGCTTTTCCCTTCCTTATTAGCAGTGTATATAGACCACAGTACCTTACCTATCTTTATGCCTGTACATGTGTACAGTTACAATATGGGAGGTAGATTATAAATATATTAAAAAATAACTTAAAGGGAAACTACAAAAATGCTTTGAATGTCGTGATTTTTTTTTATTTTGTGCAGTCATAAAAAAAATTACAGAGGAATGTAAAAGTAGTAAGGAAAAAAGTCAATTTGATAGGTTTTTGTGAGGATCTTAGATTTCCAAAAAAGCTACTTGAGTCAAAACAAGGCAAATGTTTCTTTTCTTTTTAAACAGAGTGAGCCCTTAATGTGGAATATGGTGGACAGCAATAAATCCAACTAAAGGCAAGCTGCTTTAGAGAGTCACTTTCCTTTAAAAGGACATTGAGATAGTGGGTGGTGGTGGAGGAATAAAAATATACTTGGTTGAACTTGGAATGTTTCCTTAGCTCCATCTGTGAGTCTTAAAGGTCTCTTCTCCCTGCTCTGACTTTTCCCTGTTTTAATCAAATTAGGAATAGGAAGGAATAGGAATAGGAATAGGAATGCAATTTATTGTCATTGTATAAATACAACGAGATTAAAAGTGCCATCCAGTCAGTCATTCACACAACCCAGCATAAAATCCAAGACGTAAAATCTACAATTTAAAAACAAACCATCCATACACATACTCCAACATTCACATGCCAAAACATCACTTACACTCATTTAAAACTGACATAAAATCCAAACATACCCACATCCCTACACTCTTTCACCTAGCAACATTCCTACACAATCCATAAAAACTACAATTTAAAAAACAACAACAGCCATACACCTATACGATATATATGTAACACATTCAACACCAATATTACCCGTCAACTAAATTTTTAACAGAGTTTAGCATGGATAATGCTATTGGGTAAAAACTATTTTAAAAATGACTTTCTCCATCAAGTCTCCTCTGAGTCATCCTGATGGTGGAGTCCTCACCCCATCCCTATATTTATGGCATTATGACCATATTTAGCAAATGTGTTTTTACCTTTCCAGCAGGTGGTCTCAAAGCACTTTGTGGATGATGGCAATCATAACTGGGATTTTATTTTATTTTTCTAAATCTCCATAGCAACTAGGAGGATAAAATCCATATCCTTTAATGCTATAAAGCCAGAAAACTTCCTGTCAAATCTATTGCTCGCAGTTAGTAGGGGACCGGTGGCGTATGGCTCATTATGGCTAAGCTACCAAGTGAGACAACACTATTCAAATATAAGATTACCTCTAGAAGTTACAACAGCAAAATAACTCAGTGTTTATGGATGATCAAGAGCCATATCCAACTTTCTATTAAAAGCATTAATATCTAGTAAGGAAGTGAGAACTGAAAAATACTAAAACCCCAAAACAATAGCTATGGATCTAAAAAAAAATCTGATGGTGTATTAAAGATGAGCAGGTTTTATTAGGTACAAGCTTTCCTTGATTATTTGTCTGGATATTTTTAGCTCTGTCTGGTGTCTGCTTTCCCCCCTTTATTATAATCTTTCCATTGCCCTTCTCCAATTCTGGCTTGCTGGATAGCTCCGTAGCTAGGCATCTGGCTGTGGAGGCTGACAGTTTGATTCTCCATTCTCCGGGGTTGGGGGAAAGCTGGTCTATGTAGCCTTGAGCAATCAAAACCATCCCAGAACACCCCTAAAGAAGAGAAGAACACCTTTAAAATCCTGGAAAATGGTTTGACTCATGGGTAGATTGCCCCACTGCGGTGTAGTGGATAAAGTGCCAGACTAAGGCTGCTTTCACACGACCCCTAAAATCCGCTGCAAAGTGCTCACAGATGCAGAGCATAAAATTGTTTTCCCACCACCAGCGGACTTAAAAAAAAAAGTATGACCATGTCCACTTAAGTGCGACCCAGTGCATTTTAGAAGTACCTGGTCTCAAGGAGGTAAAATCCTTGTTGCTGTTCCTATGCAGATTTTAAAGCATTGCATGCCTGGCCCTCCTCCACCTTCTGTTTGTTTTTGTCCCCCGTCCCCCAGAAATTCAGCTTGGGTTGAGTTTGGGGCTGTGGTTCTTGGCTACAATTAGCTGCTGCCGACTGCAGGTGGACATGGGCCTGCATTTTTTTCTCCTTTCCCTCAGCAGAGAGAAGCAATAGAATCAGAGTGCAGGAGGGTGGGAACACTGCAAGCAGGACAAAAACCACATGATCTCTGATTGGGGCGGGGGATCTGCATTTAAGTTGCCAGCGGATTTTAGGGGTCATGTGAAAGCAGTCTAAGGCTCTGGAAAACAGAGTTCAAATCACTGCTTGGCCATGGAAACTCACTTGGGAAGTGGTAAAACCACTCCGTAAATATCTTGCTTACCTTGAAAACCCTATTAGGGTCACTGTCAATGTTTTGATTTCACAGTGTGGAACACACACAGGGATTGTCCCAGAAGCAAACTAAAGGGCTTTCAGACTGTCTAAAACTGATAAATTTATTCAGAAACTTGATGAAAATAATTTGGAGATTTAAAAATGGAATGCGGGAAAAAGCAATGCAGACTGTTGCACATCTAGGTAGAAAGTGGTGTGTGCATAGCTCTTCAAGGACAGGCTTTGAACCTTTTATAACCATCCATGTTTGTGATGCTTAATTGGCACTCCTCTCCCTTTATTTCCTTCCCATCAAACAGGCCACTCATCTTTCAATTCTACATGTCTAGCAGGTATGGAATGGTATTCCCTTGTATTGAAAATAGCCACACCTTTCAAATTGAGCCAGTATAGATGCTTGAACATTGTGTTCGGTATACTTTTGATGAGAGCTTACCAAAATATGGGAACTGCATATAATGAAAAGAGCTTGATGGTGGTGGTGGTTGTCCATCCATGAGTCCTTTAGCTTGCCCCCCCCTTCCCTTTTGTCTAATTGCAAAAAAGGACCCTGCCCTAAATAGGCAAACTGTTTGATCTTGGTGAAACACTATGAAAACATAATTTACATGGAACCCTCAACATAGCCATAGATGAAATCACAGCAGTCACTGCTTGGACCCATCTGTGGCACAGAAGGCACACATCTACATGCCATAGCACACTCTGTGTGGGCTGTGTTTTCCTTTTGGAAGAAAATAAGCATCCTCATCAATAATATAGCATTGTTCCTATTTCAGGATAAAAACCCCAAGGAGTTACAAAACTCTGGGGAGAAAGTCCAGATGAGAATTTTTAACAGACCCCAGGGCAGGCAAGCACACTGTGCAAGAAAAGTACATTGCAGGAGCTGTGACACAGCTTCCGGAAACCCAACTGGCATATTGAAAACAAATTCAAATAGCTGAAGTCTCACAGAAATTCAGCTTGGGGTGAGTTTGGGGCTGTGGTTCTTGGCTGGAATCCAATGCAAACAGAGGATGTTTTCTTGACCCTCTGCAATCTGCAGCATTCCCTCTAGTGTAAAACTTCATTACTCTAATTATAGTCCTGGCTGGCATTTGGGGACAAGCTATTAATTGGTCACCAGAGTCTCCAGCTTCTAGTGTCCACGATCTGCTGAAGCCCTTTTTAATAACAGCAAGGCACATCATATTGGGTGGTGACAGCAGAGTGGGGGTGGGGGTGGGTTGAGAGAGCGAGAGCAAGAATCTTTATTAGCAACTGCAGAGAAAGGAAAAGTATGAAACAGCATGGCTGGGGGGTGCTGAAATTAATTCTCTCTCTCTCTCTCTCTCTCTCTCTCTCTCTCTCTCTCTCACACACACACACACACACACACACACACACACACACACACACACACACACACACATACACACACACTTAGCAGCTAGAAATATTTGAGTGATGTAGAACTGGTAGTTGGAGAGAAGACTGCAGATGGAGACTGTGGGTGAGAGACAAACAGAGTGAGCGTAGGAAAAGTGGAGCCAGAAAAAATAGTAAACTAGCACAGGGGGTGACAATTGGGTGGAGGCTGGCGTTTGCCTCCTTGTCTGCCTATCTAGCTAACAAGCTATCTGCCAAAACATATGGAAGATCCATATTTCCCAGTCCTGGTGAACAACCTGACACAGATCTCATTTTAAATAGAAGCCATTCTTTCCTTCTCATCTCTCTCATCCACTTTTCCTTCTGGGCCAGTAGTTCCCAACATTGGGTCCCCAGATATTCTTGGACTAAAACTCCCAGTAGCCTTCACCACCAGGTCTTCTATTATGCCATGCTTCAGCATGGAAATGGCAGGGTAGGTTCCTCAAGCGATTCTAGGCAAACCCCCAAATTTGGAGAGTTTGGGGCTCAGGGGGTGAGTTATTAAGCTCCAAAGGTGGTGCCCTGGGAAAAAAATCTTTCTAATTGATTGAATCAGGATTTGGAAGCCAAGCCACTTTGGCAATAATCACTTGTCCAACCGGGGGAGGTTGCAGCTTCCCAAATCAATCAGAATGACTTTTTCCTATGGGCACCCCATTTGGAGCTTAATATCTCTTCCCCCCAACCCCCAAAACTTTCCAAATTTAGGGGGCTTACAGGGAAGACCTTGAGGAAGCTCCCCTCCCCTCTAAGACCTAAGGGAGCATACAATTTTTCCTATTTTTTCCATTTTGTAACAAAACTACTTTAAACTTTTTTTTAACAAATGAAATGAAATGAAATGCTATATTTCTGTTTCATGGCCATCTCTAGTTTTGATATTAATTTTCATCTAGACATGTTTGCACAGACTATGATGGCTGCACAGATCCTGGAAATTCTGCATGAAATAAAAGTCATACAAGGTAATCCCGGGCATATCCTAGGTAAATCCCATCAAATATGTGTGTGTGTGTGTGTGTGTGTGTGTGTGTGTGTGTGTGTGTGTGTGTGTGTGTGTGTGTGTGTGTGTGTGTGTGTGTGTGTGTGTGTGTGTGTGTGTGTGTGTTCAATTATGCATAGGACTGCAGCAGGAGGATAAAGCCCTGACTGCTGCAACAGGCAGCCTTCTCTTGTGGACTGGAGCAATTCCCCTCCCCTCCATCACCACAGCTTCATTAAACAATCTACTGGAAAGTTCATCCACTCCATCTGAGAACATTTCTATTAAGATGGGAGGATAGGAATTATTTGCCCCTTAGCTCCTCTGTACACATCAGATTTGCAAAATGGTGGATGGTTTCTTGTATTTGCTTTCCCAAAGAGCATTTAAAGGATGATTCTAATCTGTGTGTTTGATTGAGAGTGAGCTCCAGGTTAATTAACTGAGCATTTAAAAAGAAAATCTGAACATTGGTTTGAAAGAGACCATGTAAACCTATACTAAATTCTGCCTTTTTGCTTTAGCTACCCCAATCAATTAGATAATTGACAGAGAGAGACATGTGTCCTGGAATTTTTGGGTCTGTGCTGCCAGAGTGTTAAGAGTAAGAGACAGTACAGTATATTGAAAAGTGTACACTAGGACTCCAGGGTTCTATTCCCACCACAGCTGTGAAGAGAACATCTCAATGTCTGTCTCTTAATACAGACATTGGAGATTCCTGTGATTATAAATCAGGGCTTCCTAAAAGCAAGACAAATTGAATATATAGCTAGCAACAACACCAGTTTAGAGCCATATTCATATTAGGCCAGTGATAGGAGACTTTTGGCCCTTGATATTTTGATGACTTATACTGCTCCCATGGCAACATGGCACTGACCAGGCAGACTAGGGCTGCCAGGAACTGTACTTTGCCAGCATCTGGAAAGCTGCAGACTCATCTGCCTTGTTCTAGGCCTATTATAAACCAGCGGTTCTCAGTCTTGGGCTAAATCACCCATAAACCTTCACCACTAGCTGTGGTAGCCAGAATTTTTGGGAGCTGTAAATTCAAAAACATCTGGGGATCCAAGTTTGAGAACAACTGTTCTAAAATGCAAGTCAGCTTACTTAGCAGCATAGGAAGCTGTTTTATACTGATTGAGATCCTCGGTCCATCTAGCCCAATATTGGTGAACCTATGGCACGGGTGCCAAGGGTGACACTTGGAGCCCTTTCTGTGAGCACCCAACATTGCTCCTTCACAGCCACCTGCATTCAGATTTAATTTCTGCATTGGCACTTTGTGAAAAATTAGTGGGTTTTGAATCACAGTTTGGGCACTCGGTCTCTAAAAGGTTCACCATCACTGATCTAGCCCAGTCTGGTCCACTCTTGACTTGGCAGCTGCTCTCCATGAGCAAAAACCACCAGATTATTTCCAGGACCGGCCAAGATATCTTCAGGTGTCCCCATTGGTCTCCCATCCCAGTTTTCTTCAGGCCCAGCCCTGCTTAGCAGGAGAAGTCAGATGGAGGTCAGTTTTTAATATAGTTTTGCAGTGAATAGCTGCAAAGGGAAATGAGGCAGGTAGCGGAGGGAATGTTTCCATTTTCTGCTTGCCACACATAAGGTTTCTTGGAATTGCCATAAGAAGTGAGTTTATAGTGAGTCACAGCGTTGATCTTCTGAGCACAGTATACAGATTGGTAGCAGTTCTTTGGGGCTGCATTTTGTACACTGGTTTTCTCTTTTCCTTCAAGACCTGTCTTTTAGATTCCAGTGAGCCAGGCTCCATCTGCATGGAATAGTATCTCCTCTGCAACTGAGGTTGGAGGCAGACGCTAGATAAAGACACTTCCATGTTGCACAGAGAGGATGAACCCCAGGACTGTCTTTCTGTGGTTATGAAACCATTCTTTATAGAATCCCCTGTGCTAGTATCCTGAAGACCCGTTACCAAACAAATCAAGCTAATTTTCAAATTCCTGCAGGTTAGAGAAATGCCTGCTGTGTTGCTCAGATGTTTGCATTAGTGAAGGGTTTCCTTCTCCCAGTCCCAAGCTGGGAGCCAGCATGAAACAGTAGTGGAAAGAGTTTAAAACTACCCACCAAGTGACCCAGGTTCCAATCTGTGTTTTGGCCATGGAGGCTCGCTGGGCAGGTGGCAGTAGGGAAATATTCTTGAACATCACAGGTAGAGTAAACCCCCACCTATTGCAGGGGTTAGGGACCCGACCTGACCCGCAATAATTGAAAATCTGCAGTATGCAGATGCTGGGTCAGGTCAGGACTGGGTGGGATCTCTGGGGGCTCTTGTACATACCCCAGGCTTGGTGCTGCCCCAAACAGGCCTGCAAGGGACTTTCAAGTCCCCCAGAGGCCCCAAAAGTGCTTTCTAGTGATCTGGAGGTCACTTCTGGTTTACCGGAAGTCACTTCCGGTTTGCAGGGAAGCACTTTTGGAGCCTCCAACAGGCCTGGGAAGGCCTTTCTCCTTACCGCACGGGGTCCTTTATTCATATACTGTGGACCCATGAAATACTGGGACCACAGTATATGAATCACGAAAAGGTGGGGGACCACTGTACCTCAAAACCCTTACTGGCCTCTGCATAACTCAGCAGTGACTTGATGGCACATCACAACTAGGATGAAATCAGCTCTCTTGAATATCTCAGCTATCATGGCAACGGGCAGCTGGCTCATCACTGCATTGTGGTACGGGAGATTTTTCTAGCACCAAGAGATGTTGCTGCTGTAAGGTCGGCAAAGAAGCAAAAAGCGAGGGAACACAGCTCCCTCTCTTCTCACCCTATGCAGTCTCTCTTTTGTCTTTTGCACATTCTCCCAAATTGGATCTCTAAGGACCCTTCCATCTTTAATGCTTTAAGGCCTCAAGTTGTGTGTCAGGACATTGTAGCAGCCATTTTTATTTTTATTTATTTGTTTGTACTGCAATGCCTCGCCGCCTCAGCAAGCCCCGTTTCCTAACAGTCTGAGGGTTTCTTATGCGCAGAAGGAAGGCAGAGCAAAGAAAAACATGCCGCGATCTGGAGAGGGAGCCTCACTGATTGGAGGAGCCCTGGCTTTGCAAACCATTTTCAGGCATGTTAAAAACCTACTCCTGAAGTTGCAGATCCCAATGGTGCTTGGGGACACGGTGCTTCAAAGATACAGCATGTGTGTCTCTGTGTGTGCGTTTATTACAGCTTAATATTGAATATTTTTACACCATGCTATCTGCAGATCCTGGCTAGAGTACCTCCCCTGACACCCCCTATTCCACAACAGGCTGTTTTTCTACACTTAATACAGAAAGGCTAATTTGAGTTCTTGCAAACAGGCAATTTGTGCCACTTTAAGGTCTGGCTTATGCACTGAGCCAAGTTCTGCCCTGATCGTTTGCCTTCTCTTTGACATCCAGATGATGTTTTGTTTGAACTAGGGATGTGCACCAAATGGAAAAATTTGTGTTTCTTTTCATTTTGTTTTGTCACCCCCCTTGATTTGTTTTGTTTCTTTTCAAAACATTTTTTTGAAAAAAAAACAAAATGAAACAGAAATGAATTGATTTGTTTCTCTATAAAACAGGTTCTGTGGGTCCTAGAGGCACCAAATTTGGTGAGTACCTTCCTTGGACTGTTCCGTATAAGCCCTCTAAATTTGGAGAGGTTTGGGGTTTGGGGGTGAATTGTTCAACTTCAAAGTGTATGTCCCCTGGGGGGGGGGACATTTCTAAGTGCAATTTTCTGTGTTTGAAAATACTGATCCCAGGCAGCTAGCAGCATGGAAATTTCTGTAGAGATTCCTGAAGCTCTCCCCTTGAAATTTGAAGAGGCTTGTGGTACAAGAATCCAAGTTATTAAACTCCAAATACGCTGCCCCCAGGAAAAAAATGTAATTTAAAAATATTGAAAATACTGATCCCAGGAAGCTAGCAGCATGGAAATTTCTGTGGAGCACCCTCAATCTCTCCCCTTAAAGCACCCTAAATTTGGAGAGGTTTGAGGTACAAGAAACTGATTTATTGAGCTCCAAAGGGGATGCCCCTAGGAAAAAACATGTAATTTAAAAGTACTTGAAAATACTGATCCCAGACAGCTAGCAGCATGGAAATTCCTGTGGAGCATCCTCTCCCCTTGAAGCACCCCAAGACATATTGGGATGTATCAGAAGAATTGCACTCCACCAGGCAGGCAGGCAGGCAGGTAGGAAGTCAAGCAGGCAGGTAAGAAATAAATCAAGGAGACCAAGGCAGGTCTTAGAAATGCATGGGTCTTTCAATCCCATAACATGCAGGCAGGCTCGCAGGCTGAGGTGGAAGGCAGGAGTTTGCCAGAATACTTCAGCTAGGAATAATGGAATAGGAGGACTCCGGTTCTATTTTGTTCATTTTTGGAAATGGGGCCATGATTCGGAGGGACGGCCAGGCGTATTCATATTGTGTCACTAGAGAATGGGGGGACTGGTACAGGTGGGTGGTGGACTGGAAATAATGTGGATGGGTGGGAAGGAATGTACTTTCAAGCAGGAAGGAGTGGGAAAGAAAATTAAGCCTGCCCCAAATCCCTCAACCCAACCCTCCAAAAAAAAAAAGATAATTAAGATGGCCACTCTCTGAGACAGCCAGTCCAATACAAACACACACAGAGAAAAGGTGTCTCAAACACACAAACCACTCTCTCTTTGTCCACTCACACAGCAACACACACAAATCAGCTTTGCTTTTCAGCAATTCATAAGAACAAAGAGCAGCAGTGAAGATTTTATAAGCCAAGAGTTAACTAACACCACACTGCCAGAGATGTCTGGCTCCTCCTAACTCAACCACAAATGACCAGAACTGAAAGTTGCACAGCTGCTTATATGCCCTGCTGCCATCAGGTGATTAGCAAACCACTCCCAGTTCACCACCACCACCACCACCACCACCCATTAAAATGGATTCTGATGGGCACACTGTTTGACATCAAATAACTTGGCCCCCATAAGCCAGATGTCTCCAAATTTGGAGTGCTTCAAGGGGAGAGTAGGAAGATTCTCCACAGCAATTTTTAGGCTGCTGGGTGCCTGGGATCAGCATTTTCATGTACTTTAAATTTACAAAAGTTCTTTTACTGGGGGCATCCCATTTGGAGTTGAATAACTTGGCCCCCTGTACCCCAAACCCCTCCAAATTTGGGGTGCTTCAAGGAGGGAGCTTGGGGAAGCTCCACAACAATTTCCATGCTGCTAGCTTCCTGGGATCAGTAATATCAAGCGCAGAAATTTGCACTTAGAATTTTTTTCTTTTTTTCTTTTTTTTAATTTTTTACATAAAAAAGACAAAATAACAATGATAAACAATTATATATATAAAAAAACAGTAATAGACAATCATAAACAGTACAAAGTGCCCCCCACCCCCAAGAAACCGTCCAGTATTCTTGCATCTTCTCTTTCTTCTTCATCTTTTTTTTTCTTTTTCTTCCAATAGGCTTCTTAAGGTCCTTTACGCCAGAACTGTGTTGGGTTATAAGTTGGTTGTATCCCTTTCCCTTTTAATAGTACATGATCTATAAATTTTCCCCAAACATCATAGAAAATATCTTTTTTTATTTCACCTCTCAAAACTTTTATATTACAAGATAGTTTATCATTTAGTGCTATGTCCCACACTTCCTTATACCATTCAGCAATTTTAAGGTCTGATTTCAGTTTCCAGTTCCTAGCAATAATCAGTCTAGCTCCTGTCATAAGATTTGCTATTAATTCTTTAGTTTTCACATCATATTCATTGATAGATGGTAATGATAACAAAGCAATTTCGGTACACATTTAATATCAGTTTGTAGTATTTCTCTTATCTCCTCAATAATCTTGCCAAAACTTTTGAACTATTTCACATTCCCACCATAAATGAAAATAGGTACCTAATTTCCAGCAGAGCTTAGAATATTTTGGATTCATTCTATTCATTCTGACTGGAGTCATATACCATCTTAAAACTAGTTTGAAGTAGTTTTCTTTTATTCTGACTGATAATGAGTAAAATCCTCAAATTCCAAATTCTTTTCCATTCATCATTATTTATTTCTTTCTCTATGTCTTGTTTCCATAGCTCTCTTATTGTGTCCTGTTCCCTATTCTCAAATGAATCTTGAATTATTTTATATAATTTACCAACTGTTCCTTTCCCTGTATTTCCTTTCTCTGATTCATATGTTGTCAGAAATTGCTCAAATTTTGTATATCCTCTCAGTTGTGTATTTCTCCTAATCCATTCTTTCGTCCAGCTTTCTAACTGGGCGTAATTCAACCAGGACAATTCCTGAGTTTGCAGAATACGTTTAATTTCTTGTTTTGATGTCATCTTTTTAATCCAATCTTTTAGTCTTGCCACTTTCCTTAATTTAAATAAGTCTCCCAATTTCTTCATGTTCGTGGGGAAATTTCCCCACTTAGAATTTTTTTCATGGGCACCCAATTTGAAGTTTAATAACTCAGCCCCCCGAACCCCAAATCTCTCCAAATTTGGAGGGCTTAAAGGGAGGGCTCACACCAAATTTGATGTCTCCAAGACCCAGGGGAGACATGTTACAGAGAAACAAATTGGTTCATTTCAATGGGGAAAATGCCAATTCATTTAATTACTAACGAAACAGAGTGTCCTTGTTTTGTTTCGTGTTGTTAGCTAATGAAATGATGAAACAACATTTTGTTTTTCATTTGGTGCCCATCCCTAGTTTGCACTCTTTTCAGCCAAGTTTTTTAAAATGAGGTTCTATGGCTTTTTTACCAGCATGGAAAGCCGGCTGTCTTTTATTTTAAATATTATTATTTGGTTTTAGTGAGTTTTGCATTGTGGTTTTTTGTTTGTTTGTTAATGCTGGGGAGCAAAATGTTAATTTCACACACACAAACACACACACATACTGGATTTTTTTTTCATAGCTAAAGTCTATTCTAAGCTGTATAGGTTCTTGGAAAATTATCTGCATTCCTCTTCTTCCTTTAGCATGTGCACACACAACAAATCATTTGATTCTAGGTGAAGCATTTTGTAGTTTATCTTCAGCACGTGTGCACAAAAGAACAGAGTATTTTGACATTAATCTAAAGACTGACAAATAGTGTCTGCAACAAGCTCTCTTGGGCCGAAGGCCATTCTACCATTTTGCATGTTGTTGTTGTCATCGTCGTCATCATCATCATCGAACTGCAGAGCTGGAATGGAGCCTATAGGTCAGCAAGCTAAGGTGGCACAGTGGGGAAATGAACTCCCAATCTCTATGCAGCCAGAGACCTAAACCATTGAGCTGTCAAGCAGTATCTAGTGAAATCCACTGTGCCCCATGAAAGATTATGGCAGATAATAACTGTGAGTCTTTGAGATGCTAAAAGGCACTTTGCCATTATTTTCCCACAGGCTAACATGGCCAAATCCCTGCAAATGTGTACAGGGAATATGCAGTGAAGATGAGAACTGGGGTGTGATTACTTCCAAAATATTTTCCAGCTCCATAACTGGGCCATGATTCATCCCATGCTTTCTTGCGAGGAAGTCCTATTGATTTCCAAGTTAAGCAAACCTGCAGTTGAGCTCTAGAAGAAAACACCGGTCTTCTCTGCCAAGCAATGTTCTACCCCAGTGTTGGCAAACCTTTGGCACTCCAGATGTTTTGGACCAAAATTCCCACAGCCCTTTGCCATTGGCAATCTAGGCTCGGAATTTTGGGAGTTGTGGTTCCAAAAATCTGAAATGCTGGTGGTTTGCCACCACTGTCTGCCAGTAGTTCTCAACCTGTGGGTCCCCAGATGTTCCTGGAATGCAACACCCAGAAGCCTCCACAGACTGCAAGGGGTTTCTGGGAGTTGCAGTCTAGGAATATCTGGGGACCCACAGGTCGAGAACCATTGGTACCCTGTCTTTGGCAGTCCTTAACTATGGGGTTGGCTGGAGATAGGGAGGATGAGCTGTTGCCATTTAAATCCCAGACAGGAGTGGACATATTTTTTGTGGCCTCTGTGAATTGGGAGAGCAGGATGCAAAGGAATCCAGATTGCTGATGAAAGATGATGTCAGGGAGTGCCCTCCCCCATCACTATAATGAATGGAAGAGTAACCCCCACACACCAACCTCCCCCATGCACGCACGCACACACGCACGCACACACGCACACACACACACACACACACACACACACACACACACACACACACACACACACACACACACACACACACACACACACATGCACATGCACATACACACACCTGGGAGGATATGTGGGACAGAAGCTGCTCACTCAATCTCCCCCTCCCCATCTCTGGCAGAATCCCTCTGTCTTGGTAAGACACTACTGCTAAGTTTAGGCAAACTTTGCTTTGGGTGCCCGGTGGCTGACTGGGAGTCTAGATTTTAAGAATTGCTAGCCATTGTAGTATAAAGGTTAGGACAAAGATCAGCGCTCTTAGAAACCTAGGCTTCAATTGTTTCTTGGGTGTGATTTTTGCCTGGTGAGGCTGGGCCAATCTATCTCAGGTGCAACTTTTCTGAAAAGCCACTGTGGTGATAAAATTGAGTGGAGCAAGGGGATTGCTTATCTAGGAAAGGAACACTGTGAAATCAATAAATAAATCATACCAGGGTGAATTGTGGCAGACTTCGCCCAACTTCTGTTTCTATTATTTTTATTAGAGATGGGTACGACCAGGAAAAATTACGTTTCGAGTTGTCGTGTGTCGGAGCCAGCCCGTTTCGGCTCGTTTCTGTTTTTCGTGAAATTTTTCAAAATTTGTTGTTTCGTTTGTCGTTTTTTCGCCTGTCATTAGTACGGGTTTTGGGGGGGGCTCCTGGAGGCACCTCTCTGGGGTGGGTGCCTCCTCTGGCCCGCTACAAAATGGCATGCATAGCCAATTGGATATGCATACCATTAAGTTGCAGTTGCAGTAGCAGGCAGAGGCACCTCTCTTTCGGGTGCCTCTGTGACTCACTGCCTGCGGTGCACTGGGGCTGGGGAACGAAGTGAGAGAGGACCCCTACGGGCGCCCTGTGACTCATTAAGAAGGGAAGTGTATTTGCTGTAGTGCAATGCGAGTTCCCTATTGGTTTACTGGTTAGGGGGTTAGCGCAAGGGCTAGGTTTAGGGTTACGGGTAAGGTTAGGGTGAGTTACTGGGTTGCACCTCTGGGTGCCTCTCTGACCCACTAAGAAGGACAGTGTACTGGCGTATGGGTTAGGGTTAGGGTTAGGGTTCGGGTTCGGGCTAGGGTTAGTGGCTTTTTATGCCCGACTGGCACATCCCAGAAGTCTCGGTCAAAACCTGGCCATTGGTGGAATGGCTCCAAAAATTTGCATGGTCCACTCCCATGGCCAGCCCATCATTGCGCAGGTGTAAAAAAATAAAAATAAAAATAAAATAAAATAAAATCAATGGAGACGTTTTGTTGCAAGAAAAACCCACTGCTGCTACTGAAAAAATTCAGGCAGTTTTAAAATAGCTATTTTTGCATGTTTCTTTGGTGCTTTGGTGTGTTTTTGGACCACACGATTTCAAAATAAATATTGCGGTCGCCCCATTTTGGATCCCCCGCCCGCACAGCATGGCATGGCGAGTTGGCGAGATGACGAGGATGCGCAGCCCAGGAGAGGAGAGGGGGGAGGCCGGGGACCCCCCCCCCAGAAACCACCCCTCTGGTAGGTGCCGTCACTCAGGCAGGCATATTTTCGCCTGCTTTTTTGGCCGGGAATCGGGTTTTTTTATTTTTAAAACTTTTTTCTGTGCCGTGCCGCTTGGCGAGTTGGCATGGTGACTCGACGAGGATGCGCACTTTGCGCAGCCCAGGAGAGGAGGGGGGGAGGCCGGGGAGCCCCCCCCCAGAAACCACCCCTCTGGTAGGTGCCCTCAGGCAGGCATATTTTTGCCTGCTTTTTGGCCGGGAATCAGTTTTTTTATTTATTTTTAAAACTTTTTTCTGTGCTGCTTTGCATCGTGCGATCACTGGGATGCCAGGAACGACAACAACAAATCAGACCCAATTTTTCTTTAGTCGTTTCGAGTTCGAGTTCTGGCAGAGTAATTGTCTTTCTTCGTTCAGTTACGTAACGGAAACAAGAAACGGAAATGGAAACGAGAATTTCGCCAAGTCATGCCCATGTCTAATTTTTTTATTGTTGTTGTTGTTGCTGCTGCTGCTGTTAAGGATGCTGAAACCTACCTAGCTGTTATGACCAGGGAGGGGTAGGATAAGATATTTGGCTTATTTATCTCCCAATTTGCACACACACACACACACACACACACACACACACACACACACACACACACACACACACACACACACACACACACACACACACACACACACACAGAGAGAGAGAGAGAGAGAGAGAGAGAGAGAGAGAAGGAGCCAGCGAGCAAGGGACACATATGGTGGGTCTTACATCCCTTACTCTCCATCCCAATTTGATTTAGGCCAGGCATGTCCAAACTTCAGCCCTTCTGATGTTTTGGACCCCAACTCCCAGAATTCTAAGATTAGATGGCCAATGACAAAGGACTGTTGGAGTTGCGGTACAAAACATCTGGAGGGCTGAAGTTTGGACATGCCTGATTTAGGCGGAACACTGAAGCCTGAGGCAGAGCTCTGTATGATCCCTCAAGCTGGCATCCTGCCTTGGAAATAACAACGACCACGCGCCAAAAACAAGAGAACCCTAACCAATCCCAACTGTGTGTCTCGCTCGCTCGGTCGGTGTTTTCCCGACGGCTGCCTCCTTGGAGCCGGGAGAGTGCGTGTGTGTGCTCGGTCGCCCGTGTGAGTCGCTCTCCCTCGCTTGCTGCCGCTGAATCGCTCCGCTCGGCGCTGTGCGTCGGCGGCAGTCGGGGGGAAATGGTCCGGGAGCCGCGGGGGACCGTCTGGTCCCGGCTACGAAGAGATGTCGCCTCTTGCCCCCCCCGCGGCTCCCCCCCTCCCGCGGGGATGCCTGCGCTGGCATTGGGAGGGTTAAAGCGGCCGAGAGCCACCTGTTTCCTGCCTCCCTGCCTCCCTCTCACACGCGGACACACGGACACGCGCCGAGGAGCGTGTGTCCGTGTGTCCGTCCTTGGCGGGGCCGAGATTAATGGGCGAAGCCCACGGCGCACGGCGTCGGCGCCGCCGCCGAGGAGCCCCGAGTGCTGGTCAGTGATGGAGTCGCTGCCATGACAACCCTGGGATGTCGGCGTGCGCGCGGGAGAGGGATTCGAAGGAGATGCTCCTGGCTAGGAAGGCGAGCGGAGCAGGGATGCTGAAACGGGCGGCGGCGACGGCAGCAGCAGCAGCAGCAGCAGCAGCAGCAGGGAAAGCGGAGGAGGAGGAGGAGGAGGAGGAGGAAGCGGCAGCCACCGAGGCGGCGGCGGCGGCGGTGGCCACCCGCCGCTTGGCGTCCCTGGACAGGAAAGACAGCTGAACGCCCCCTGGGCTGGCCGGACGTTTCCCCCTCTCCGCCGCCCGAGCTCCTAGGAGCGCAGGCCGGCAGGAAGAGAAATCAGATTAGCAAAAAGCGGCAAAGCGAACGAGCTGGCGCTTCGGCTTGCCGACGGGGAAGTCCGAGCGGGCTGCTGTCCTCCCCATCACCTCCTTTTTTCAGTTCCTTTGGATTTGAGAGAGTTGTTGAGAAAGAGGGCTTTGGGGTTGGGTGTTTTTTTCCGGAGGGTGACATTGTGCCCCCCTCTCTTTGTGCAGGTGCGTACGTGCGCGGCTGCTCCCCCCAAACAACAACAACAAAACAACAACAACAAAACCGAGTTTCCTTTTTGCGGGGGGCTTCCTGAAGCGCCCGCCTCTGCCGTCTCCTCTCTCCGGGTCCACCAACGTCTCCCTCTGCCTCTCTTTTCTCCTCCCCTCCGATTTCCTGCCAGAGAGAGTTGCGTTTCCTCCTTCTTGGGTTATAAACTTTTGATGCCAGATCTGCGCAGCGCGTGCCTAGCGGAATCTTAAAGTGGCATCTGGAAAAACAGACGGAGGAGAAGAAGGAAGAGAAGAAGAAGAAGAAGAAAGGGAAGCAGTGACTGTCTTTCGCTCTCGCTGGCTCGCATCTCCGGCCTCGGCACCCTCTTTGCCTCTTTTTCTGCTTCCCCCCCTCCCCCCCTCCTCCGCCTCCTCGTCCTCCTCCTCCGCTCACCTCCTGCGCCTGGCATCCAAGAATTTACTGGGGACTGTACTTAACAGCTGCCGTTTGGGATCGCATCTCTAGAGCCGGATTTCCTTTGGGAACTCGACTAATCCGTCCATCCGTCGTCCCCCTACCCTAGCCCCTAGCCACCCACCCCGGGGCACCCAGAACAACCACCTCGTTGCCTCCCACCCCGCCGCCGCCGCCGCCACCCCCCACCCTGCCGCCACCTCTACCACCGTCGCCCGCCACCATTGCCTCTCTGAGCGGCCCTGCAGCCCAGGATGGGGGTCGGTGGGTGCTGCGGCTGCTTAGTCCTGCCCTGGCGATGCCTAGTCGTCCTGTGTCTCAGGCTGCTCTTCCTTGTGCCCGCAGGAGTGCCCGTGCGCAGCGGAGACGCCACCTTTCCCAAGGCGATGGACAACGTGACCGTCCGGCAAGGGGAGAGCGCCACGCTCAGGTAGGAGCAGATGTTTTCCTATGGGGTCGGCAGACGGGGTGGTGGTGGTGATGGTGGGGGGGAGACCGCCTTGGCCCCTGACAGCACGAAGAGGACAAGGACGGTGGTGATGGTAGTGGTAGCAGGGTGATGGGTGCTTGGGCTGGCGATGGCCCTTCTTTGAATCAAGGTGGTTCTGAGACGTGCCATCTCTGGGCACCACGTTAACTGGCTTCCCCTTGCCTGGTAGACGTGTGGGGGGGGGGAGAGCGGGTCGCATGACAGACTGCTGGGGAGAGATGTTGCTGATGTGATTTGGAGGGGGGGGAGAAGAACCCCTCTGGAGTGATGTGTGCCTCCAGGACTATCAGATCTGCGGAGGAATGTGGTGCGTGGTGAATGCAGTTCAAGCTGTTTAGACTCCAGGCAGAATGGAGGTGGTGGCTGGATGCCTGTGGAACACGGGGCAGGCAGAGCCAGTGTGTGGAAAAGAAAGCACCCCCTTTAAAAAACACAAATGAAGATGGGGCAGTTGGATCTGGACATCTATGAATGCTAGGGGTGCCAGGCCATGGTCTAAAATGAGGTGGCAGGTGCCCGGCAGTTGGCAGAGGTGCCAGAGCAACAGGGGAAGTGTGGAGTTTTTCCCTGCATATATATGGGTTCCAGTTTTGCATTGAAGATGTTAAGAAGAAGGGGTCGAGTGGAGAGTGGAGGTTGGCACAGCACCCCACCCCTCCCTTCCTTTTACTTGCATGTGGTTTCAGCTGTTTTCCAGAGCTCTGATACCTTACAAAGATCTGGGTTCCCCTCCTCCCCCCATCACCAATTGTTTTATAGTCCCTGCACATGTCTGTTAATGTCAAATCAATCTTTTGCTCTTGGGGCACCTCTTTGGAATGATGATGGACTTGCTCCTTCCTGCCCAACTTGCATTGTTTTGTTGGTAGAAAAACACTGGTGCATTATATACAGATGGTCTACTGCCTTGGCAGACTGCATTGCTAGTCTTCTCTTTCTGTTGCCTGAGTGAGTTTTTGGATACAGATGGCATGCCCTAGGCAGGAGGAGGAGATGGGAGTGTTGGTTGTCTGAAGCAGGATGGAGGAGCAGGCAGGCCTGAATTGAGGATGTACTCCTGTCAGCACTTTGTTGTCTTGGTCCATGATGGGCTCAATCATCGTTAGTTTTGAACAGAAAACAACACACAGTCTTCTGTGACTCATTGAGCTCATGGCATTTGCGCTCTCCAGTCCCCAGTGAACTACTGTCTTAAACTGTACATATAGTTGGTTTCTAAAGGGTATGCACAGAAGATGTATAATTTTGTTGCATAATTGTAGAAATTACAAGAGTGTCTTGCTTGGCTCCATGGCTTATATTATGGCCAGTCTTGTTGGCCAGTGAACCCAACCATGCCTAGAACTGTAGAACAGATCTGAGCCAAAGGCTCTGTGCAGAGTAGAGGTCAATAAAGAGATCAAAATGGTTTGTTGTTGGATTAGAAAATAGCATTTCTTGCTTCAGTCAGCTAGATTTTGTTTTAATATCCCATACCCTAAACCAGTGATGGCGAACCTTTTAGAGACCGAGTGCCCAAACTGCAATTCAAAACCCACTTTTTTTTTTTTTTGTTAAGTGCCAATACAGCAGTTTAACCTGAATACAGGTGGCTGTGAAAGGGCAATGTTGGATGCCCACAGATAGTGCTTCAAGTGCCACCTTTGACACCCATGCCATAGGTTCGCCAACACTGCCCTAAACTATGCAGTCACACTCCCTCTACTGCATTTGCACCTTATGGCAAGCCAGGGACAATTAAGAAAGCAGCAGGTGTAAGAAGTATTTCAGGGGTAGGTTACACAGACTTCACTAGACAGAGTTTCATTTCTCAAAAATTGTAAAGTACTGGGTTCAAATCTTCATGTAAACCTACTGTCTATTGTTCATTAACAAGATATCTTATGAAACACAGGACATGGTGGACAATGGACATCAGTTCAGCTTTGATTCTGGACAAATGCCTTTCTTTGGTTAGAACCTCTGGTGGGGAATTGGCAATCTCTACATGGTCCAGCACACCATTTATCATTCCTGCAGGGTGTCCAAGTTTGAGTCCTCTCTTTGAGAACAGGTTTCAGAACCAGTGTGTCTTGTACCTCCGTGACACCTTCCTCGCCACCAAAGAAATGGGTGATCCTATCTTTTCCTAGGATCTTAGGAAAATCCCTTCTACACAAATTAGAAGAGTTTTTTGGGAACATCTCACACCACCCTTTGGCATCTTGCCCACTGAAGACAAACAGGAATATATGTTTGTAGAAAAGGTAGAGACTTTGGAAGGTAAGTATTCCATCCCCAAATGGAATACCTGTACCTTCTTCAAAAATAAGCAAAAGCCATGAAAAATCAAAAGTCAATGTAGCTTGAAATAGTATGTATGTATGTATGTATGTATGTATGTATGTATGTATGTATGTATGTATGTATGTATGTATGTATGTATGTATGTAAAACATTAATTTTTCTTATTGCATTTCATCAAATTGCTGCATAAAAGACACAACTAGATGACATCCGTGTCCATTGCTGGCCTTGACTGCTATCTTGTCCTTCACCTCAGACACCAACACCTCTCAGGCTTCTAAACGTAGTGATCTACAGGGCTAGTTTACAGCACAGAGTTTGTTGTTGTTGTAATTGGTGTGTGTGTGTGTGTGTGTGTGTGTGTGTGTGTGTGTGTGTGTGTGTGTGTGTGTGTGTGTGTGTGTGTGTGTGTGTGTGTGTGTGTGAAATCTGTTCTTCACACCTGAGAATCATGAAGCGTGCACATAATGCAAATTCCTGAGTGAGGATGAATGGCGAACAGAAGCAACACATGAGCAGAAATCACAGCACTAAAATCAGTGTTGTTGCATAAAAACTAGAGATGTTTGCTTAGTTGGCAGAGTCTAGGGGAGTTCTCTTGCTAGAGATGATGATGCATCATTTGGAGAAGGCCATTTCAGGTTCCCAAATGGATGAAAAGACTGAAGCATTAGGAGAATAGCAGAGCTTTCCCTGGGAGGGGAACAAGTGTGTGGGAGGCCGCATTCCCTCTCAATGGGCCATTTGTTGGCCCTCCCAGCTGCTTGCTTGTCATTTATCTCCCCATTTTTTCTGGGACAGAGAGAGACTCATCGGGTCAGGCAGACAACCACACATAACCATTCATATTGGAGCCATCTTATTCTCTCTCTCCTTTCCAAAAGTACTAAGAACTAAACGTTTCTTACTCTTCTATTGGAAATAGAAGATTAAGTTATGACTTTTGAACAGCAAGAGAAAAGGAGACAAATGGGAGAGACAGGCAGTGAGAAAGAAAGATGACACATCATACTCTTGATCTGGAGGGTTTGCATGCGGGTTTTAGAGCTGATGCTAGAGCACGGATTCCTGGTTCTGAAACAACCATTTTGTTAATTGATTTTGCAGTTCTGCAGAAAGCAACCATTAACAAGCTTCCCACTTAGGCTGGAGACAGATGATATGGAGCTTTGTATTCTTTTTGTGTTTGGTGGTGGCTGTGTTTGGAGAAAGCAGAAAGGTGGCTCTATTATCCCTTTCTCCTTCACTTCTGCTGAATAAATTCTGCAGATCTTTGTAATGTTTCATAAACCTGCAAAATGTATTTGACCCCGCGAGATAGCAAGGGGAAAACAAAACATTTGGTGCACACCACTGCAGGTAAAGCTTCTTGTCCAGGCCAGCACCCTTAGATATAGGGACAACAGGTTATATTATCACCAGGCAGCACCAGCTGTTCTTGCTGGGTATGATAGGATATGTTGAACTGGATATCTGAGAGCAGGGCCGGGCTGGAAAAGAACAGTTGTAGATTTTCTGTTGCTTTAGTTGATCACTTGTTCTACTTGTTCTACTTATCTTAGTTTTTTTTCTGATTCAAAACCTCATCTCTTTCCCTCTCCCTGTGCTGGCAACTGTTGTGATTTTAGCCTAGGCTTGTAGATTTGTATACATTTCTTTAAGAAAAGAAACAACAGGGCAACCAGATGCTACAGAAACACATGGCTTGGTACCTGACACTGATTTCATAGGTTCACACGGCTGAGTAATCACACTAATGAAGCTCATGTTTCGTTCCCAATGACCAATCACCTAAGCATGCAAACTAATTTGCCAGACAGGGAGGTGAGGAAGCTCCTGCTAGGGAAAAAGCAGATGTCTAGAGTTTTCCTGGTGATATCACTTTTCATTTTTAAAGCAAGAACGGTTTGCAAGCACAAGTGGAATAGAGCCCAGGGGTTAGATATGAGAAGACGGTACTTCAAGAACTTTAAATCTAAGTACATGCTAGTTTTTATTGATTGATTTAGTTAGTTAAATATGATTTGTAGGACACCTTTGCTGCAATTGTTAAATCAACCAACCAACCAACCAACCAACCAACCAACCAATCAATCAATCCTTGAGATGCGAAAAGTAAAGCAAAGCAAAGTGTTCTGCTTATATACCGCCCCATACCACTTCAAGTAGTCTCTGGTTGATTTACAGTTTAGTTACAGTATGCAGGCTATACATTGCCCCCCCTTCCAACAAGCTGGATACTCATTTTACCAACCTCGGAAAGATGGAAGAGTCAACCTTGAGCCTGATACCTGCGATTGAACCCCAGATCATGAGCACAGTTTTACCTGCAGTACAGGCATTAACCACTGTACCACAGGGCAGTGGTGCAGGAAACAAAATAGAAGGAAATAAAATACACCTCTTCAGGCAGGTTTATCCTCATTTTAACATATTATTATTTAAAATATAAGAAACAGCTTTCAACTGGTAATAAAGAATAGATCCTTTCTTTCTTTCTTTCTTTCTTTCTTTCTTTCTTTCTTTCTTTCTTTCTTTCTTTCTTTCTTTCTTTCTTTCTTTCTCCACCAAAAAATTAAGTATCAGTTAAATGTCAGTGTAATAATGCCAGATTTTGTTTTTGTTTTTGTTTTTTGTTTGTTTTTTGCAGATGCTCTTATTTCAAAGAGCTGCAATTCTCTTATTATTGCTTCTCTTATTATTGTTGTTGTTGTTGTTGTTGCTGCTGCTGCAGCAGCAGCAGCAGCAGCAGCAGCAGCAGCAACAACAACAACTTGGGCTGGGCCCTGGTAATTTTCATCATCTATTCCATTGTGACTATTACACCCCACCTAGTTATGTGCTAAGGAAATGAGCCTTGTAGACAGAACAAATACTGTATAGATACTGCGAACAAAGTCCTGTAATTGGATTGGGAGGGCAATGCCTAATGCTGCCACATGGATGATCCCCTGCTTCTAGAAAGACACAACTTCTTCATTAACCAGGATCCAGAGGACTCATGACTTGCCTCTTTCTCCACCTTCCCAAAGAAACCCCTGGAGTTTTCTAGAAAAGACTGATGGTTTTCTTTCCACACGTAGTTCCTGAAGTTTGAAGACAAGAGCAACTCTTTTGATACATTTGGGGTTGCAGTCTTAGATTTTTGCCAGCAGATGGCCAACTTGGATTTTTTTAATTTATTTTTTTATTTTTTTTACAAAGTGTCCTTTTCCATGCCCTTAAATTTTTATGTTCTGTAGCTAGACTTGAGAATGACTATTCCCTATAATTAAAAAATAATAAAATGTTGCTTTCCCTGTAGTTTCGTTTTTCAACCTTCACACAAGAAAAGGTTTATGGAATTGTCATGCGATCTTGGGGGTCAACATGCCTACAGTACTTCTCTTGCTTAATAACCAAACAAAAAAATTAAAAACAACTCACTCTGTTCCACTCCATTAAATATGCTCCTGCATAGTCATATACCACCCTCACAATTCTCCTCTCACATCTTTCTCCTTTTCTCCCTTCCCATTGTCTTCTAGCCATTTATTGCTATGGGTATATGCTCAGCTGTCTGCATTTCTGCCCAGATCTTTTAATACCTTCCTGTGACAATTTGCTGCCAAATTCCCTTGGTCTCTTTCTGCCAAGTTTGCCCCTTACACATGCACAAAACACAAAGACATGGCCTGGTAGCTTTGCCAATACTTGGATAGACAGAGACCTTTGGGTCTACCCAGAGACCTTTGGGTAGTGGGCAGCATATAAGTTGTATAAATAAATATAAATGTGCATATCTACTTGTGTGTCAGGTTCTCAACCCTTGGTTTCGTGATTGAAGGAACATATCTTAGACTTATGGAGTCAAGGATGTTGACAACCTCGAGCGGGTACAGAGGAGGGTGACCAGGATGGTTGAAGGTCTGGAAGAAATATCTTACAAGGAATGGCTTACGGAGCTGGTAATGTTTAGTGTTATAAAAAGAAAACAGAGAGGGGATATGATAGCTAGGTTTAAAGATTTGAAAAGATTGAAGAGGGAACAGGTTTGTTTTCCATGGCTTCAGAGTCTAGGACGCGGGGCAATGGTTACAGGAAAAGAGATTCAATTTAAACATTAGGAAGAACTTCATGACAGTTAGAGCTGTTCAGCAGTGGAATATGCTGCCACAAAGGGTGGTGGAGTCTCCTTCTTTGAAGATTTCCAAGCAGATGCTGGATGGCCATCTGTCAGAAATACTGTGATGGAGTTTCCTGCATGGCAGGGAGTTGGACTGGATGGCCCTTGAGGTCTCTTCCAACTCTATGATTCTATGATTCTAAGTCCACCACTCTATAGGGGGGTCTTTAATTGTTCTCATGCAGGCATAGCTAGCTACCTGTGTCCAGGAGTAATTAATGAGGCTGTCCTTTTAGGCAAGAAGAGGAATCCAAGGATGTGAGATGCTTTTTCGTTAAGGGGCAGTCGGCATTGGATGCCGCTCTTCCCAGCATGACATTTTCCTTTTTTTCCTAGCAGGCTGAATGCACCTCCTTCATCAACAGGAACCGTAATTACACACAGGGTAATGAGTAAGGATATTAAGCACCACAGCTAGCACCAGGCTGCTCTCTTTTCTCTCTGGAGATCAGCTGGATTGTACCACTGGGAGGACAGCTGCTCTAATGGGTTCCCTCCCCACTGAATTTCTCATTGGACAGATCATTGGGCTGTAGCTCGGGCCAGATAAATGTGCAAGTAGTGGGTGTGAGCCTAAACAAACCAGGGGAGAGTTATCAGCTGTTTTAAGGGAAATAGTTTTTTAAATGGCCAATAATTCCAGGTGGAAACTATTTTTACATCCCATATTTTTCTGGTGGGAAGGGTGCCGGGAATGTTTGGAGATCCTTGTGGTGGGGGCCACATGGCAGTGTGTTTGTAGCCCAAGGTCTTAACTTTATGCAGCTCCCAGTAGGGATAGGATTTCAAGTTCCTGTCAAGTCAGACTTAAGAAAGACGATGGAGACAGATGAGTCCATGTGGAACGTATTCTTCAGCATAATAAGAAATGGGCCCTGGGACGGACCCTCAGTGCAAGAGTAGATATATTAGATGTGCTTCCTAAGTCTCCTATAAATTGTTAGAAAATATGGAATCATAATTAGACCCCTACCTGAAAAGCTAGAAGTGGAGGGAAGACAACATTTAAGGAAATGTGTTGTTCTCATATGTGTGTGGGGTGGGGGTGGGGGGAGAGATGGTTGTAATTGAATCAGTTCTTAATTAGCTGCAAGTTAACAAGGAGACTCTTCTGTGATCACACATCCAGCAATCAGTACAACCGGGCTGTCGTAGGTCCCAAGCATTCTCATTCTCAGGCCCTTATGCATGTTTGTGGAAAACCTTCAAAGCACTCTATTTATTTTTTAAATAAAACCATAAATTGTGACAGTACTAGCAGCTGTTGTTTTATATGGCTTTATGTACCCCACTGATAATAAACAGTTCATCTGTTGGCAACATCATTCATGGCCACATGGTGTACCGTTTCCCCTCCTTTTCATTTCTGCCTTCACCCAGCTAGCATCCTCTCCAGTTTACATGGTTGCTCATTTCAGTTTTACAATCCATCCTTGACTCAACTCTGCTGTTAGCAGCTTTTTGGCTGATACAGCAGGGCAGGGTATGTCGCTTCATATGGTATGAGGCAAAGGGGAGCAACTATGATCCTCCACTTTTTGTTTTCTTCACCATGGTTGAAAAGAGATTTATTTATTTATTTATTTATTATTGTATTTATATCCTGCCTATCTTCAGATGCCTAGATGCCCTAAGCACATCCAGTCTCACCTGATTTCGGAAGCTAAGCAGGGTCGGGCCTGGTTAGTACTTGGATGGGAGCCACCAGGGACTACCAGGTGCTGTAGGCACCTGGAGTAGGAACTGGAAAACCACTCCAGTATTCCTGCCAAGAAAACTCCATGGACAATGGAGTTGGTCATGACTGTAATCACACACACACACACACACACACACACACACACACACACACACACACACACACACACACACACACACACACACACACACAGAGAGAGAGAGAGAGAGAGAGAGAGAGAGAGAGAGAGAGAGAGAGAGAGAGAGAGAGAGTTGCAAAGAGCTTTAAACAAATAAAACAAAGTAAAATAAATCTGGAGGACTGTAGTTGCCCACTCCTGGTGGGAAAAAAATAACCAAATCTGCCCCATATCTTCAGAGCTGGGGTTCCTCTAATGATAAATTAGCAGGTTCTGCTTCAGTCTGCAGGATTATTAGGTTATATTCTTTTCCCTACAGAACCATCCTAGTATCAGAAGCATCCTAGTATTTTCACTGATACCACACAATGACATTTACAGCTTACATCTAAGTGCACCGGAATGCCCGTCATTCTCAAATGAAATATCTGAGGACACTAAAGAAGGATCTAAGGATTTTTCAATAAGACCAGTGAAATTTCTCCAGGGGTCTCCAGGCTCCTCCGGTTGTCAAATGGGTTTCAACTAACACAAAAACAGAACAAAAACCCAAGCACCTCTGTGGGGTTCCTACACAAAGGAGGGATCAGGAGAATCTCAAGGCAAGCCGGCGGATAAAACTACTGAAATATTTAACAGGAAGTGCACACATCTGCAGTCTATGCTTTGGCTGCCCCAATGTCCTGAATACATCTCCCACCACCACCACCACCACCACCACTTCAGCAGCTAAATAGGGTCAGGGAAGGTTCCCTCAAATGGGAGGCAACCAAAGGATATTAGTCATCCTTAGGAAAGTCTGAGAAGGATTCATGCTTGAAACCCTAAATAGCCATCATAGGTGGCCAAGTTGCCAAAATCAGTTACATGAACCTATAGTTTATGAAAGCACCCCAAGCTCCTATTAGAGGGTGTGAAAAATACTCAGAAGATTTCCTATTCTCCCTGATTTTCTAAGGCTGCTTTCAAACGACCCCTAAAATCCGCTGGCAATTTAAATTTTGATTTCCCCAGCCAGATATCATGTGGGTTTTGTTCCTCTTCCTGTGTTCCCACCCTTCCGCACTCTGTTGCCGGTGAGAGGAGGGAGAAAAAATTGCAGGCTCACCTCCGCTCACTTCCGTCTGCTGTCGGAGCAGCCCCGTAGAGATTCCAGTCTGTTGAAGGGGCGGGGGACAACAAAAACAAACAGAAGGTGGAGGAGAGCCCGGCATCAACAGTTTTACAATCCGCATTGGAATTTTTTTTTACCTCCGGAGACCAGGTACTTGTAAAGTGTGCTGGGGTGCACTTAAGTGGGCATGGACGTACTTTATTTTTTTAGTCTGCTGCTGGTGGGAAAACAATTTTATGCTCCGGATCTGCAAGTGTTTTGCAGCGGATTTTAGGGGTCATTTGAAAGCAGCCTAAGTGACCCAATACTGAGATGTCTCACCAAGACATCTCCTGTACAAGCAGGATTTCCCAGCTTTCTGTGAGACTTTGATCTTGTGACTTCATCCCATCCCGCCTAAAGAAACTACCAAAACCTATGCAGTTCCATGTGCTTCTCATGGAATCTGGAGCATGAAAGATTCCATTATTTACAGGAACTGAAGTAGTTCTGCACAGGTTAATGGTCTGTCTGGGGTGAGAAGAAAGGTGGCTGAGAAACATTTAAGAAATCCCACAAGATTCCTTAGGGAGAACCATATCCAGAGAAATCTCATTGCAAGGAGTAAAGGGGGAACTCCACCCCACCCCCACCCCACTGCTTTACTTTCCCACCAAGAACAAATAGCTTCCATTCAAGATTTCCATGTTGGCTGCTTACATTCCAAAACTAAGGACAATTGTGGCATCTTGTTTTAGCATCTTCACAACTACTTAAACATCTATTGCATGACTAATGAAGATCTAGCCAGAGGGCCCTCCTGAAAGAGCCATCCCTCAAGGAGGTGAAAGGGATGGCTTGTAGGAACAGGGCCTTTTTGGTAGCTGCCCCCAGATTGTGGAATGCCCTCCCAAGTTAGACCCGCCTGGCGCCAACATTGATGACATTCCAGTGCCAGGTAGAAACATTCCTGTTCCAGAAGTCTTTTAACTGATTATTGTGGGTCCTGATGGAGATTTTAGTGTTGTATTTTAATATATTTAAATGTTTTATTGTTTTAATTTTATTGCAATTTGATGTTTTAATTATCTGAATTGTTTATTTTTATTGTGAGCCGCTCAGATACCTTTGGGTAGTGGGCGGCATACAAGATATATAAATAAAATAAAATAAAATAAAATAAAATTGTGTAATAATGAGGGCTGCTTCATTGGTGGAATGCATCTGTGGAATGAATAAGTGTTTTCCACTGGGTGGAATGACAGTGAAAGACCTTCCAGGGTGGAGCTTCCACCTCTAAAGAGATTTCAGCCCTGAAAACTCAATTGCTCTTCTCAAATTCTTTCTTTAGTTCAAACTGCAGAGTTCATAACTACAAAGTTGGGAATCAGCAGAAGGATAATACAGTGTTGTACCCATGGAGGCTTTGTGTACATTTGCCAATAACGTTCTAGGACACATTTATGCTCTATATAAAATGCAGCGCTATAATTGTAAATCAAAGCAATCTATGCAACAGTAATTCAATAGTGCAATGAAATGGTGTGCAAACCAACAGTCTTCAACATAATTCCCCCTTCCAGACGTTCCAAATTTCCTTCTGCAGCTGAATTTTTCTGCCATAGCTAATACGGACATTCTTCAGTCCTTACAGTTAACCATGGGAGAATTTAGGCCTTTAGAATGAAATATGAGGAGCAGATGAGGGCCAGAGATGATGAGGAATTCATTTGATAACATTTGTGTTGATTTTGACCCCCTCCAGTCTTCCTGTCCTATGTACATGTCATAGATGGGGTGACATTTTTGTTTTGTTTTGTTTTATGTTTGCTTAGGACTTAGCCAGGATTACAGGGGAACTTGGTAGAAATTTTATAGATTAAGGCTGACTCCTTTAACAACTCACACCCATGTTTTTAACAGGACATCCACAAAAGGCAAAAATAGAGGAAATGATTTACTGTAGACACTTATCAGAAAATAGGATCTGTCCCTGGTTCATAGGGATGGTAGGAAGTGATGTAATTGCATGTCCTCTCCAGGACATTTTGTCAGCATCTCTTGTGAACCCTTCTCTTGAATAAATCTTCAGATCTTTTGCGTGAGGAGGAACTCCAATATTTGCTTTCAGATTTCATTTCACAAAAAGCTTGGCGGGAACTCCTGGTAATACAGGGTTTTGTTTTGCAAGATGGCCAGTTGCAACCTAAGCTGGTGAATCTTATCACACACGGGAGATTGTGTTTTATACTATCTATTTTGCTGCGGATATTTTCATGTCCAGAGTATGGCCATGTTGACTATGAGATTTAGAAAGCATAATTTGAAAAGAATTTCAGACAAAAATCAAAGAAAAACAAAACAAAACAAAAGACACAAGCATGTGGCACCTTAAAGAATAACTTTCATATTTTAATGTAACATTTCATGGACATGTCCACTTCTTTAGACATATAGCAGCAGAATGAGGTGTGAAATATAACATGAGATGGGATATATATTTCATACCAGATATTCATTGGCTGTAGTCCAGATATTCATTGGCTGTAGAATATAGAGTTGGGGTGTATGGATAGGGTAGGGCAGGCATGTCCAAACTTCGGCCCTCCTGATGTTTTGGACCACAACTCCCAGAATTCCAAGTCTGTATTTCCAATGGCAAAGGACTGTGGGAGTTGTGGTCCAAAACATCTGGAGGGCCGAAGTTTGGACATGCCTGGGATAGGGGAAGGAGGAGGAGGTGGAAGAAGAGGAGGGAGTGTCAATTAGTAGAAATGGTGAGAAGATTAAATGGTGAGAAGATTGGATCAGAGCTGTATAGTTTTATGGCTCAGGTCAGCCTCTGTTTATATGTTTAAGGCTGGGAAGTAAATTCTTCAAGAGACAGAAACCAGATCAGATCAGAGAGGTTGTGGAAGAGGAAAGACAATGGGAGTGTTTAACTTAGAGTCCTTGAAAAAATGGGAATGTAGAGTTTTTACCTTAGAGTCCATGAAAAAGTGGCAATATGGTAATATTACATTTGATAATTTGAAAAGGGAATTTTTCTCTGTGCTTCTTTCACATTGTATCTACGTGGCCATTTCCTTCTCTGGTGGAATAGGATATAATCAAAAATAATTATGCATTCTCTTCCTGCTTCCCATGCACCTTGTTCCAATGGATCACCACCTTCATCATCAATCATTTATTTATTTGTGTTAGCAAAAAAGGACAACATTTAAATAGATATAAAATTGGCATACCAAAGTCATAATAGTAAATACATATACAGTGGTACCTTGAATAAAGGAATTAATTCATTCCAAATGAAATTATGTTAAGCAAATTTTCCTTTATACAAATTCCCATAGGAATGCATTGAATTCTCCCCATAGGCGATTCTGTTAAGCAAATTTCCCCTATTTCCAGAATTTTTATGTTGTACAAATTTTATGTTATACAAGCTGTTTGTTATACAAGGGTCCACTGTACATGCAACATTCCTATACAAGATCTGGACAAGTAATCTATAAATGATTATTTTAAAATCATGGTTGGCCTCATTTTAATTGTGGCTGCTAAAAATTTAGCTGTCTGTAGTTTCACCTGTTTGTCTCGGTCTCTGAAGAGTAAAGATATATAGAAATCAGATGAATGACCTGGCTTGTTTACTAACATGGGGAAATGTAATTCCTGCCGCACCTCTCTATAAAAGGAGCATAACAGTAACACATGGGCAAGTGTTTCAACACCTTCACCACATGGACATGTGCAATTTTGTAGAGGTGTTCCTTTAAAGCGACTCTCAAGCATAGCTGAAGGCATGACATTAAATTGTGCACATTAAAAGGCCCTTCTGTACTTTGGAACTGTTAGCACGTTTAAATATTGTGCCATTGTTTTTGGATGACTTATCACTGAATTGTCATACCATAGACATAGTTTATTGGTGATGGACAAATTGTTTTGATATTCAGTTTCGTGTATGCGCTGCTCTAATAAACATCTCACCTTACTATACCCAGCTGAGCCTTCTCTTAGGCCTTTAACAACAGTAAAAATTGACATAAAATATTTCCAGGGTGGATGGAAATAAGTTGTAAGTGGGGGAAAACTTTATCCAATAGAGTTCTCTTTTATTTTGTGAAGCACCCCAGATTGTACAGATTTCAGACTGCAAATTGCTTCAGTAAGTTTGATTCTTGGAGGTGAGGGTTGGACAATCATGTATTAAAATGCAAACTTGGTAAATTATGCACAGTGCCCTGTTCATGTTACCTCAGAGATGAACTGATTTATTGCAGCATACACTGCCATGGACGTGAGTGATGACCTGGACTATAGTTCACAAATGCTTGTGCTACAATATATAATGTAGCTTCTAAGTTTCTATAAAACATGTTGCTCCAAGATGCTTGGGCCATTCTAATTCAAAAGATAGGCATTCCGGAACACTCCTGCTTTTTAAATATCATATTGGTGTTCATGAAACAACAGTGGGGCTAGAAATAATAAAGGTGGCTTATACATTTCAATAAATTTGATGAATGAAACCACAAAGCAGAGTGTGTGGGCATGGATTGTGAAATGGCTGATTTGAAAGGATAACGAACAGCGATCGTGACAATGTTGGTGTGAAACAGGAGGCAGGAGAACAGCTGGTATAGGGACTGTACTGGAATTTTGTCTGTATTGAGGGTTCTTGTTTTTTTTTTTTTTTTTTTGTCTTGTTGACTATTTTGATTCAGGTCTTGTTTTTTACACAGTTATATGCATGGCTATGTGATAGATATCAGAAAGATGCAATGTGATTTTTTTCCAGACCTCATGGAATTACATATAAATGTACAGGTAAGAGTCACCTGAAATATATAAGGCTCCTGTTTTATGCCTTTTATGTATAAATAAATTAAAAAGAAGGAAAAAGAAAAACCTTGCCCAGATGAAATCACCTTGATTTACAAAGGCATTACTGACATAATGAGGGGCTTGGGCTGGGGATAACAGCTAAAGCAAAACATTAAAATTGACCTAGAACAGATAATTTCTCTACTTCTGAATTTTGCCAATTAGTGGATATGTGAACAAATCCAATTAGGATATTTTTATTTTTTAAAAAGCATGGTTAGAATGTCATCCCCACAGCTAGAATTTAGCAATTGTGCATTTACCATAATTATAGTGATGCTTCATTCTGTTGTTTCTTTTTCAGAGTGATCTATTGCAAGTATGCTTCTTCTAAAGCTTTATTAGACTTGTTTTTTTACAAAAAGAAAATGAAAAAGATCCCCATATAAATATGGCATTTTTGTTGACTCAAGCTATGTGTGACAGCAATGCAACCTGGTTTAGACATTAACAACCCCAGAAAATGGGGACAAGTATAATTGTGGTGAAAACGGGAGGATTCACAATTGTTTCATTCTTTTACACCTCTCAGTCTGTTTGCCCATTCAGTATAAAAGCCTGAAGAGGTGTTTGGAGGTCTGCTAGACATGTTTGAACTGCTACTAAGATCAGGAACCCTGATAAAAGAGTGTGATGCACTTGATGGTACCTGTAAAACAGTCATGGGCTAAACTTTTCAGAATGGTGCACAGCTGAGGCCCTCAGGATGTTTGCTGGAATTTAGCTCTTACAGTGCCTTGCCATTGGCTATGCAGGTTGGGAATAGTGTTGGATGCAGTGAAGAAAAAAAGTATTAAAAGTCAATACAGTACGACCCCGGTATCCACTGGGGATTGGTTCCAGGCCTTCCCGTTGATAATGAAAACCATGGATAAGAGAGAACGCCTGCCCACCCACCTCCAAACTGCTGTTTCCTGACAGTAGCTTGCTTTATGACTGCTGTTTTGAGATAGTAGCTTGCTTTATGGCTTCTGTTTGTGACAGTAGCTTGTTTTACAGCTGCTGTTTGTGACAACAGCTTGCTTTATCACTGCTGAATTATTTAATTTTTTCCTCTGCCAAACGTGGATAACTGAATCAGTGGATAATGAATCAGTGGATATGGGGGTCCTACTGTAAATACTCAACTCTGATCTCTCTTCTTTTTTTCTTTTTTACATTCTCCCCCTCCTCTATTCTCCCTCCCTTCCTCTTTCTCCACATCCAGTGAGGTAGATTGTTCTTATCAAATATTACTTTGCAGAGGGCTGAAGGCAACAGAAATTAAATCCAGTTGTATGAACAAGGGGAAATATGGCAGGTCAGTGATTGAAACCTAGTAGTAAGGTGCAATTTCAAACAGAATCAATGGTAATGGTGGAGAAGTTGTTTCACAAAAATCCCCACTGGATCAGTGACCCTACTCTAGGTGCAACTTTTACCCAGTGGAATTTACATAAGTGACAAATAGCAACTGAACAGTTCCACTGATTAAGTAAGTGTTCTTTAATAGGGACCGGTGGATTTTGCCCCATGAAATTATTCCAAGAGTCATCATTTGCCCATAGTTTGCCAGTATAACAGATTTATTTCTACATGTCCCTATATTTATTTCCTGTTGTTGTTGTTGTTGTTGTTGTTGTTGTTGTTGTTGTTGTTGTTGTTGTTGTTGTTGTTGTTGTTCAGTTGTTAAGTCATGTCTGACTCTTCATGACCCCATGGACCAGAGCACGCCAGGCCCTCCTGTCTTCCACTGTCTCCTGGAGTTGGTCAAATCCATGTTGGTTGCATCGATGACACTGTCCAACCATCTCATTCTCTGTCGTCTTTTCCTTTTGCCTTCAATCTTTCCCAACATCAGGGACTTTTCCAAAGACTCCTCTCTCCTCATGAGGTGGCCAAAGTACTGGAGCCTCAGCTTCAAAATCTGTCCTTCCAGTGAACATTCAGGGTTGATTTCTTCCAGAATGGATAGTTTTGATCTCCTTGCAGTCCAGGGGACTCTCAAGAGTCTCCTTCAGCACCACAGCTCAAAAGCATCAATTCTGTGGTGATCAGCCTTCTTTATAGTCCAGCTTTCTTTTCCATACATCACTACTGGAAAAACCATAGCTTTATCTATCCTGACCTTTGTTGGCCAAGTGATGTCTCTGCTCTTAAGATGCTGCCTAGATTTGCCATCGTTTTCCTCTCAAGAAGCAGGTGTCTTTTAATTTCATGGCTGTAGTCACCATCTGCAGTGATCAAGGAACCAAGAAAATAAACTCTGTCATTGCCTCCATTTCTCCCCCTTCTATTTGCAATGGGGTGATAGGATTGGTGGCCATGATCTTAGTTTTTGGGTGTATGTTGAGCTTCAGCCCCCTTTTTGTTCACTCTCCTCTTTCACCCTCATTAAGAGGTTCTTTAATTCATCCTCACTTTCTGCTATCAGAGTAATATCATCTGCATATCTGAGGCTGTTGATATTTCTTCTGGCAATCTTAATTCTGGTTTGTGATTCATCCAGTCCCTCCTTTTGCATGATGTACTCTGCATATAAGTTAAAAAGGCAAGGTGACAGTATACAGCCTTGTCATACTCCTTTCCCAATTTTGAACCAGTCATTTGTTCCATATCCAGTTCTGACTGTTGCTGCTTGTCCCACATATAGATTTCTTAGGAGACAGATAAGGTGGTCAGGCACTCTCATTCCTTTAAGGACTTGCCATAGTTTGTTGTAGTCCACATAGTCAAAGGCTTTGGCATAGTCAAAGAACTGTTCCTAACACCAGTTAAATCTACATTTTTGTGCCCCAATATGCAGATAATACTCTTGTTTTGCTTTTCCTTCTGGAATGTGAAATTTTCATCAATATTCCATAGCACTTTGACAACTGAGCCAAAACATCTGGATTGAACAGAACTCCAATAACCCTTCATTTGGACTGGCCAGGATTTCTGGGAGTTTTAGTCCACAAACATCTGGGGACACAAAGTTGGGAAATACTGCTTTAGATTATGCCCGCTGTGGTTACTTTTGAAGAAAATGTAATATTAGATGTAGATCTTTTCCTGGTCTGTAGTTGATTTTGATACAGAGTAATGTTATTTGGTCAAGTAAGAGTCCTATTCACCATTACTAAACAAGCATGCCAACTTTTATTTTATTTCTCAGTTGTTAGCTTGCAGGGCAGGCTGTCAACAAAAGTTCAGCCATGGCTTTTTTCAGCCCTAGTGTCAAATTCAACTTTGGAAAAGTTTTTTAGGACTGCATCCCTGTGGTAGGTGAAGCCAAAGGCAAGTAGATCAGCAATCTTAATGTCTGCGGTCATGCTGAAAAGAACAGGAGAGAGATTTCATTGCCTTGGAACAGGGGTGTCCAAACTTCAACCCTCCAGATGTTTTGGACCACAACTCCCAGAATTCCATGCCTAGATTGCCAATGACAAAGGACTGTGGGAGTTGTGGTACAAAACATATGGAGGGTCAAAGTGTGGACACCACTGCCCTAGAATTAGAAGAGCAGCAAAGAATCCATTCAGAAGCTAGTAAATTACCCAATGATAGTAATGCAGAAGAGGTCTCAGGAGTATCTGGGGAATCCTAGAGACCTGGCAATGTGGTCTGGGAGGGCTGGATATGGCCCTAAACCCTTAAGTTGTTCTACCCTGATTTATTTTCTGTTTCTAGGGTAGAGAGCCACTCTTGGGAGAGGGGGAAAGTGGATGCAGAGCTGGTAACTGTAAACCTGGTATCATTAGCTGCAGTGCAGGTGTTTGACTCTACTCAAATTGGGACCTTCTCTTTAGAGCCTCAGTTCCCCAGTCTAAGAAGTGAATATAAAAAATATCATCCTGCCCATTGAGTTCTTTGAGAGTAAAGTACTGAGCAGCCCTAGCTTGTTATTACAGCTGCATTTTCCCCATCACTAAATCTTTGCTAATAACTATCAGGAAGGGGTAGGAAAGCTCTTTCCTATTGTATGTGAATGGTAAAAGTGCAAAAGTTTCACTGCAATCAGGGATGGCAGTAGAGATGGGCACGAAACAGAAAAATGGCATTTCGGTTTTTCGTTTGTCATTGAGAGGTCTTTTTTGGTTCGTTTCCGTTTGTCGGGAAATTTTTGAAAAATTTCGTTACCGTTTTCGTTTTTTTGTTTGTCGTTTCTACCCGCTTTTTGTGCGACTTTTAAAGCATTTCCGTGCACAGGCATCCCCCAACGCCCCAGACCAGAGGGAAAACACTAAAAAAAATGGATGCTGGCAGAGACACAGTATAGACTAGGTATGCAGGGAGGCTGCAAAGGCAGCGGCAGGCATTGCCCAGGGTGCAAGGCAGCCACAGAGTGACTGCACTGTGGGGCAGGGGAGGGTACTCACCGAGAGGTACGGAGCACGCACACACACAGGGAGGCTGCAGGACTGAAGCTAGAGTCGCAGAGACAGCAATCCCACCCTAACTCCCACCAGAGACTGCAAGGAGGACAGGGGCTGCCAGACCTTTTTATGCCCTCTGTGGCTGCCAGACCTGCCCGCCCAGTCTGCAACCTGGGCATGCTATTGGTTGAACATGATCCCACATCACATGGCTTGCCTCCATTTTGTGGCTGGTGGCGACATCCATTTTAAAGGGAAAAGAAAAATACATCGCGATGGGAGAAGACAAAAACAAACGTTTTAAGAACCCCGACCCCCCTGGTAGGAATTATCAGACAATATAAATAATTATCGCTGCGTTTTTACGGATGTCCAGGGCGTTTTTTAACATTTAAAACAGCTCATTTCATTGCACGTCGCCATTAACGGAAACGAAACATAACAACCACAATTTTCATGGTTCTGTTTGTTTCATTTCATTTTCATCACAATTTTCGTTTGTCGTTTCGTTACGTAACGGAAACGACAAACGGTAACGGAAACGAAAAAAATGTTCGTTCCATGCCCATCTCTAGTGCAGGGTTTTGCAAAGGGCACATTAAGAGAGACCTGCTCTTACTGTCACTGTCTTGCATCATCCTCCCCCCTCTTCAAAAAACATTCCACAAAACAGCTAAATATCTAACTGATATTCTCAAGGTACAGCTCTGTTTCTCTCTCAGTTGGGGGTGTAATTGGAGAGTCGGTGAAAATACAGCCGCAGGTACTGGCATTTTGGATCTTCTTGGCTGCCATAATAATTTTTTCCCCATGGGAGGTGATATTTAACTTGTCTTTGTCTGCTCCTGATAGTTATAATTACATGCCCACTAATTTTACTGCAATAGCAGAGATGTATTGCTGGGCCAGAGGTAGGATCAAGGTTGTGAGGGTGTTCTCCCTACAAATCTGGTTCTTAGCAAGTTAAGTACCTCATGCCTTAAATGTAAAGGAGGATCCTATTCACCAAAAAAAAAAAAAAAAAAAAAATAGTACAGAAACTCGACCTTCCAGAATTCATCTTGCACTTCTTTTCATCCAATCATCCTGTTGTGAAGAATGGTTTCACCCTCTGCTAAAGAGGCCCTGGATCTTTGCAGAGCTGAACTTTGTCCGATGGGTAGGCAGAATAGAACATCTGACTGACAGAGATGATGGAGTCCTGTGCGGGAGAGGCACATTACATCGCAGCAGGGAACAGATCCTAATTTAGTGAAAATGAGACCTTAGGGAAAGGCTACTGGAGCAGGAATTGAGGCAGGAACAAGGCAAAGGCAATGAAGAGGTCTCAGTGAGCTGCACTCCAAAGATGTTTTCCTGCACAAATGTGTTACCTGTACATTAGGAGAGTGGCGGGAATAAAAGGATAACGAATTAGAGCAGGTAGGGATAGACCAAGTAAAAGAGGTAGTCAAGCCAGTTGGGGACCAAGGAAGGCTACAAGTAACATATCATGTTCCCAGGCATAGGAGAAGAAGACATACTACATTTTTTAATACTCCTCATTTTAGTTTGTCTCACTGAGAGAGCTCAAGGAGCGCTTTTACATGACCCCTAAGATCTGCTGGCCACTTAAATTCGGACCAGAGATCTTAGGGGCTTGTCACTCTTCCTGTGTCCCCACCCTGGCTGCTGGCTGTGTGAGGGGAGGGAGAAAAAAAAGGAAGAAAAGATCATGGCTCACCTCCGTTTTGCCTCTCACTTTTGCCGGCAACATTCCACTCTCTGTAAAGTAGCTCTTAAAGGGGCGGGAGCCAAAAACAACAACAAACAGAAGCGAGGAGAGCCCCGCACTCACTATCGTTACACCGCATCAAAGAATTTTCACGACAGAAGTGCAGGTACTTGAAAGGTGTGCTGGGACGCGCTAAAGTGGGCGTGGCCACACTTAATTTCCTGTAAACTCCGGAGCTGGTGGGGAAACATTTTTAAGCTCCGGAGCTGGGAGCCATTTGCCCCAGAGTTTAGGGGTCGTGTATAAATGCCCAAGGAGAACTTGAAAGCTCCATATTATGATACCTCATGTCTGATGCTCATTTTGCCCCCCCCAAGAGCTTTATAGTTTTATTTACATGTTTTTGTTTAGAATACTTTTTATCCTACTTTTCTCCTTTAAAAGGACTCATCCAGAGTTGTGCAAAACATGTACATAATGAGAATTCATGCCCATTGATAAGTGTAGCACACACACACACACACACACACACACACACACACACACACACACACACACACACACACACACACACACACACACACACACACACACACACAGAGCGAGCAAGTGAATGAGCGAGTGAGCAAGTGAGAGAGTGAGAGAGAGAGCAAAGAAGAATGAGCAGTTAGCAGTTACTCAAGTTGACATCTGGAAATGAACCTGTACGTTGTTGTTCCAAAGCATGCACTCTATTGTGGAACTCTAGTTGTTCTTCCAAAGTAACCTTCTGGGAGAATCTGTAGAGGAAGTTTGTTTGTTTGTTTGTTTGTTTGTTTATTTGAGTATTTTACCCCACCTTTCTCCTTAGAAAAGGACCCAAGACTGCTTATAATAATGAAGTACAATATAGGTAAAGAAAAGGTAAAGGTTTTCCCCTGCACATGCATGCTAGTCGTGTCCAAATCTAGGGGCGGTGCGCATCTCCATATTCAAGCCAAAGAGCCAGTGTTGTGCAATATACAGTCCAGTACAATTAAGACGTATTCAATTTGAGAACAGGGAATTGAGGGACATCTTACAGCATTAAAAGGCAACATTAAAGCTACAAGAGGATACAAGCAGTTAAAGAGAGAGTAAAAATGCCATGTAAATGTTATGAGTGATGGAATCTAACATTGAAAACATAGTGTCAGTGCAATCACACAAGGTTTTAAGTTGCTATAAACACAAAGTCTATGTGATCATGTATGGTAGATTTATATATAAGATACATAATAGGTTGTCCATCATTCAGGGAAAGCTTGCCTGAAGAGAAAGGTATTTGCCTCTTTCCAAAAAGGCATCAGAGATGAGGCAGTCCTGGCCTCCAGTGGGAGGGAGTTCCAGTCTGGGCACAGCAGTTGGGAAGGCCCTTTCATGGGTTCCCACAAGACGTAACTGTGAGGGTGGCAGGATGGAAATAAAGGCCTCAGCATTTTGAATTGTGCCCGATAGCCAGTTGGTAGTCACTGGAGCTGCTTTATTACGGGTGTTACGTGATCTCTGTAACCCGCCCCAGTCAGCAATCAGGCTGCTGCATTTTGGACCCATTGAAGTTTCCCGGGACTTTTCATCTCAGGAATTATCAGTTGTGGTGGAATCATGGAAGATAATAAATTAAAAGTGAGTGGAAGAGATCAAGTTGAGGATGAAGGAGCCTGGAGGAAAAGCAGAATGGATTTAGCACAGGCAGGTTGATTGGATGCATCCAACAACGAGAAGCTTTGGAAAAGTTCAGCACTCCAAGAAGGAAGAGTTCTTAAATCAAGCCCAAGTAATCAACAATTACAGCAAGCCTGAGGGAAACAGGGGAATGTGGTGACTGCACAGAGGTGATTTATGGGGTATCAGCCAAAGCTAATTCTGAGGCGTTGGGATTTGACACAGTAGGGCCCCTGCCCCACTCCCTTATTTGTTTATTTATCTATTTATTTATTTCACATACACATGCCATTTAGCAGATTTCTAACCTATATAAATCCAATTACCCATGCTTTGCCTTCAGGGAGCAAAGGAGATTAATGCAAGTATTTTGGCAGGAATATAAAAGGAAAGAGGTGGTAATAACAATAAAGGCTCATAAAGAAGAACCAGTGGCCAAGCCTGTGCCTTGAAGCCAAGTTGTAATTCTCAGAGTACTTTCCTCCCTATGCCCGCCAAGGGCTCCCACCTGTATTTTATTTTTAAAGTAAGAGGATAGGATGGTGGTGAACCTCTTCCTGTGCCCTAAGCAGGTTCTTCAAACAAACAGAAATCATGTATGTGGTAGAGATGGGTAAACCTGTCTGCAGTTCTTACCATTGTTGTTGTTGTTGTTGTTGTTGTTGTTTTGTGTTTATCTATATGTCAGTTCTGGCTCATATGGAAAGGAGTGGGATGCATAGGTTCACATGCAGGTATGTCACATCACTCTTAGATGCATGTTTGAGAACAAATTTCTTGCTCTTCAACATTTATATATATATAAATGTTTATATATAAATTTATATATATAAATACACACACACACACACACACACACACACACACACACACACACACACACACACACATTTAGAAAAAATGTTTCCTGTGAAAATATAAGTCAAAGGCACTTTTCAGTCCCCCTTCTGTGATAAGAACTAAATATGCTTGGAAGTAAAAAAACCAAATGTACTGCTAAGTTCTCAGCCACACAATTGAGTTTTCAGCCACACAATTGTTTTAAACAGTTTTAACGAGTGTTGCCAAAATGTCTCATGAAGCAGCTTTTACACAATCAAGAGGAAAGACAATCATTTTCTAAAAATATGCAAGACAAAATGAAAGAAGGTTTTTATTGTCTAGAAAGAGGGAAAGCCAAAAGAAATAAGTTTGAGATAGTAGTCTTGTATAACAAAAAGGCTCTATGTTCCAACCTTATCTCCCTACATAGAAACCCACTGGAATGGATGCACCTTGGTGACCACTGAGAAGGGGGAGTGTGGATCAGTGTGGATCAGTTCCTTTCAGAGCAGAACTCAGAAAGACTGAATACCCCAAGAATTCCTTGGGTGTATCAGTGGAGGATGCAACCCCAACAAAGCTGGACTCTGGTCAGACAAGTGGTTGCCCATGTTAAGGGTGGTTTAAAGCAAGAGTGAACTGCTAGCCCCCTCTTGAATAATGACAGAGTTGAGCCCCCCCCCGCCCCCAAAAAACCCACCCATTCTTCAGATCTTCATGAATCTAGGCTTCTACCATGACAACATATAGATCCAGAACTCTGGAAACTTTCTTTGGCGAGGGACTAGAAGTCTAAGAATCTCTTACCTTTAGTTAGGGAGTTGTAACCTGAAAAAAATGAATTAATTAAAATAATTTTTTTTAAAAAAAAAACCTTTCCCAGGCTGTGAACAGATGAGCATATAAGACTATTCAGAGACATAGCTACCACCAGTGTACCATGATTTTAAAATCTGGAATTGAGTGGTGTGGAGATACAAGTTCTATGTATGTAGACCTTCTAGGGTTGGTTGAGTCTCTGCCATCCTATATTTAAATGGCAGCAGCAGCAACATGGAAAAACTGAAAGAGGCGACAAATGAATGGGATGTCCTTCCCCCTAAAAGTTATTTTTGTGACACTTGATGGATTATCTGTTTCTTCATAGAAAAAGCCCCCACACCCACTGACCTAAGTGGTACAAGCCCATTCAAGATTGTACCCATTCCTAATCTGACATATGCATATGTATGTACAGTGGACCCTCATATAACAAGTGGTTTGTTTAACAGAAAATCCACTTAAAGGGAAAAAAATGCGGAGAGAGGGGAAAACAGCTTAACAGAATCGCCTATGGGGCAAATCCGTACAACAGAAAAACGTCGCGATTAGGGATTAATCCATTTTCAGTGCATTCCTATGGGAAATTTGGACAAAAGAACATTTGCTTAACAGTACTGTATTTCATTTGGAATGAATTAACTCCTTTATGTACCTATGTATGTATGTATGTATGTATGTATGTATGTATGTATGTATGTATGTATGTATGTATGTATGTATGTATGTATGTATTAGAGACGGGCACGGAACAAACATTTTTTCGTTTCCGTTACCATTTGTCGTTTCCGTTACATAATGAAACGACAAACAAAAATTGTGATGAAAATGCAACAAAACGAACAGAACCATGAAAATTGTGGTCATTACGTTTCATTTCCATTAATGGCGACACACAATGAAATGAGCTGTTTTAAATGTTTAAAAACACCCTGGACATCTGTAAAAATGCAGCAATAATTATTTATATTGTCTGATAATTCCTACCAGGGGGGTCGGGGTTCTTAAAACGTTTGTTTTTGTCTTCTTCCATCGCGATGTATTTTTCTTTTCCCTTTAAAATGGATGTCACACCAGCCACAAAATGGAGGCAAGCCATGTGATGGGATCATGTTCAACCAATAGCATGCCCAGGTTGCAGACTGGGCGGGCAGGTCTGGCAGCCACAGAGGGCATAAAAAGGTCTGGCAGCCCCCGTCCTCCTTGCAGTCTCTGGTGGGAGTTAGGGTGGGATTGCTGTCTCTGCGACTCTAGCTTCAGTCCTGCAGCCTCCCTGTGTGCGTGTGTGCTGCGTACCTCTCAGTGAGTACCCTCCCTTGCCCCGCAGTGCAGTCACTCTGCAGCTGCCTTGCACCCTGGGCAACGCCCACCGCTGCCTTTGCAGCCTCCCTGCATACCTTATCTATACTGTGTCTCTGCCAGCATCCATTTTTTTTAGTGTTTTCCCTCTGGTCTGGGGCATTGGGGGATGCCTGCACACGGAAATGCTTTAAAAATCGCACAAAAAGCGGGTAGAAACGACAAATGAAAAAACAAAAAAAGGTAACAAAATTTTCAAAAAATTCCCGACAAACGGAAACGAACAGAAACAGACCTCTCAACGACAAACGAAAAACCAACCAAAATGCTATTTTTTGTTTCGTGCCCATCTCTAGTACGTATGTACGTATGTATGTATGTATGTATGTATGTATGTATGTATGTATGTATGTATGTATGTATGTATGTATGTATGTATGTATGTGAAGATGTGTGGGTTTTTAGTGTCCATTTTCCCTCTGGACACTTTCTGAGGAGTCCTGTTGCAATCCTATATGGACTGATACCCTCTCCATTACATTGCACTTTGGAAGAAGTGGGTGAGGGAGGAGCTAAGAAAATGGCTGAGATAATGCATCCTCTCTAACAACCTCTACCTCTCTTGTCACATTGCGCTAAGCTCATCATTCTGCCTTTATTACCATACCTCATTTTACAACCTGCTTTATCAGGGGCATAAAGAGATGAGGCGGGAGAAAGTGGGGAGGGGGGGGAGAATGGCAACACAGCCTGTAATCAACTCATCATATTGTAAATAGGAAGCAGGCTGTTAGTAAAAGGGAAAGAAGCAAGATTTTACACCTTAAACGAAGAGGCTTCTTTATATTGTAGTCGCATTTAATTCACTCAGGGTAGCTGTTAAATTTCAGACTTTAAAGTATTTGTGCTTTTCTCTTTCTATCATAGTCGGTGAAGGAGAAAGGAAGATACAGTACTCTTTTTTTTTAGAAGAGAGTCTTGAAGGTGCTTTTCAGTTGAGCCTTAGTGGGTCTACTTTTAAGAGCTGCCATATTTTCTGAATTTTTTTTGTGCATTTTGTTCATTAGCCTTGATTGGCTTGGCTCCCTTCCTTTTGTTTTGTTTTGTTTTAGTTATTACCCAGAATCTTACAATTATGTTACGACTGTCTGATGCTGTTTGGAGAAATCAGTGTTCCCAGTATACCTCTCAGGATAATTTCTGACCTCGGTTTGAATAAGAGGGGAACTCCATGAAGCAGGAAAACTGTTTTAGCCTCACTATTAATGCACGGTTGCCACAGTTGTTTGTGGAATATCATACCAGGCTTAAACACTGAGGTGTTTTAAATCCAAAAGTGATTATTATCTCCTTTGATCACCCATTCTTGGAACGCACGTTCTTAACCTATGAGAAAGGATGCCACCAGTGATCCTATGTAAATATCAAGTGGTTCCTTTAATTGTAATGAAATTAACATAGGAAAATGCAGGGGAGTCTGGCATTTCTTGGATGCTTCTGAAGCATGCTGAAAAGGCTTGGGTCTGGAGGAGGAAGGGGAGGCAGGGGAGAGAGAGTGAGTTACAGTTTGATAGGTTGGAGGGGATGTCAGTCAGTGGCACCAGAGGCTGAGATTGGCTGAGGGTGCCTGCAGAGGGAAGTTCTCTATGGCATCTGTGGCAGTTGCCTGCCAAAGGGGGCTTGTAGCCTCTTCCAAGCAGGGCAAGGGGTCACCACAACATGAAGAATTGTATTAAAGGGTTGCAGCATTAGGAAGGTTGAGCTCCACTGGTGTAGAGGAAGAGAGGTTTGCAATGGGAAGCCAACTATGTAGCAGAATGTTGTAGGCTCCAGGGCAGAAATGGCTTGGACATGTGACTAGGAAGTCCCTTTCCATATATCAATGTCTACAGGGCAGGTCTGCATTTATTGTTGCTAAAGGCAACATGAATGTAGCCAAGTACAGATAATTAAACAGAGATTCTTCCAAAATGTTGCTCATCAGAACTTCTGGGATGGGGCATGGACAGCAGCCTGAGATGAAAACAGAGACCCTGGGACAAGCCAGTGGTCAGTACCCCAGAATGAAAAAGGAGTACAAGGGCACATCAGAATTCAGAACAAGACAGTGAATTTAGAACAACAATAAAAGCAATATATATATATATTAAAAAGCATCCAAAAAATATATTATTGCCAAAATCCTGGCTTGTTTCATCCTCACATAGGAGGATCTGCAAATTAACTTTGTGATACTCTTGCGAAGGGATAAGAGCTGGAACTAGAACAATTACCATTATATACACACATATAATAAAATAACGATGTACAATTAATGCAAATAATGCTTTAATGCACAAGACGCAAATTCTGCAAAATCAGGATGACAACTGTTTTGTACTTTTCAGGATCAAAAGCATGGAAGGAGGTGCTTGCCACTTGTTTTGTGTTTGCTATGTTAATGCTTTACTTAACAAAGTGGAAGGAGAGTAGGCTTGCACAGAGACAGTTTGGATCAATTACAAATGCATGGATTAAAAAAAACCCCTGCACTCCTTGTCTCACTCTCAGCTGGAGATGAGAAATCTCACGGGGTGTAACAAATCCTTGTTGACACATCTTGCAGATTCTATACAATTTAAATGGATAAGAACAGATAGTCTGGTGAATTTCTTTACAACTTCTAGTCTAAAAATACTTTGTTGCTCAGATATCAGTTACTTAGATGAGTAATCTTACTTATATTCTGGCTTTCTGCTACAGATTTGGGGCCTAAAACATTACCATTGCTCTTGTGAAGGTGGAGAAGCGAAAAGTAGGAGCAGGAAGGCATTTGGGTATATAACCCGAACAATAATGGGTGCATGCTGATTATGATAGGCTGCTTTTATATGGCCCCTAAAATCCACTGGCAACTTAAATGCAGATCCCTCCAAGGTGGTTTTTGTTCTGCTTCCTGTGCCCCCCCCCACACTCTTGATTCTATTGCTTCTGTCTTCAGTCAGGGGAGAGAGAAAAAATGCAGGCTCACCTCCGCCTGTCGGCAGCAGCTAATTGTTCCAGCCCGTTAGGATTCCTGTCTGTTAATGGGGGGGGGGTCCCAACAAAAACAAACAAAACGAGGAGGGCCAGGCATGCAATGCTTTAAAACAGCAACAAGGAACAGCAACAAGGATTTTACCTTCTCCAGACCAGGTATTTGTAAAATGCGCTGGGGCACACTTAAGTGGGTGTGGTCATACTTTATTTTTTAAAAAGTCCGCTGCTGGTGGGAAAACAATTTTATGCTCTGCATCTGAGAGCATTTTGCAGTGGATTTTAGGGGTTGTGTAAAAGCAGCCACAGTTAGAAATGGTCCTGATATAAGGTCAGGTAGCATATCAAATTTTGGAATTGTGTGTAGCAGGTAGACTTTTGGCATCAAGGCAGACAAGGCTAAAAATCCCCATTCAGCTATAGTTTGTTACATGTCCATTTCTATCTCCTAAACCCGGTGTCTAGTCTCGTCCGTAACAGTGTCCTGGTAATGGCATGACTTGCCCACTTCTCTGTTTGTATGAATGAGGGGAGACATACACGTTTCTTTGCATCTGTATTAATGATCAATAGAATTTGCTTTGATTAAATTTCCCACTTCTTGTGATAGAAAAAAGTGCATCTTTTAGGAAGACATCATGTATTCATATGCAGTTGGAAAATGATAAAGGGATCATGACATTCCTTTGTACATTGTTCCATTGATTTACTCATTCAAGTCTATTTGTAACTAGTTGAATTTCCAGTGCCAGTGTTTGGTCATCACTTTGCCTTTGAAGCTGATAAGATATCATCTATCTTATCAGAAACTTATTTGTTTTCTGGTTGGTTGTCAGCCTTATGAGAATAAATGCCATCATCCTGATGCTGAACACCAGTCAAGCCTCCAATGCAGGTGAGGTGGAAGAGGGATAGGAGAAAATTAGGAGGCAGCTGGATTAGGAAGACCTGTGGCATAAGCCACATGGTTGCTGAATTTAGACCTAAGACTTGACACTAGATCTGAGATGGAACCTTCCAACAAAATCCAGTGGGTGTCTCTCCAACTAAGCATCTTCCTTCCACTTATAGTCTACATCCTTCAGCATGATTCATCTGACAGATTGGCCCACTCTTTACTAAGAGTTTTGTTGCCTTGAGTATGTGACCTGCACACAATATGGAAGCTTGTGGATAGTCAAAAGCTGATCCTTTAATGAGCATGTTTATTATTAGGATAAGAAAACACATGAGTATTTCAACAACACAGTCTTATATGATCATAAATGAGTGATCAGAACACAAATGAAGCCTTTCCTCTTAATAGCCAATCACAAAAATGGAGCAAGCTAATTGGCCAACTTTGAGAGATCAGAGGATCTTGGGTGCTTATAATTAGATGGCTTTTAACATTTAAGGATGAAGAATGTCTAACCATGAGCATTTTGTTATGCTTACTTCTGGGTTGTGCTCAGCGGGGAGGCAGACAGTCAGGGTCCAGCCTTGATTGCTAACAATTTGAAACGTGCCATTTGAAGTCAAGGAAAAAGTACCTTTAAAGGTCCCCAATGTATATAGCTTGTTATCTGCATGAGAGCTGTCCAGGGTCCTGAAACCCCAACTGACTTTTTGCTGCCAACTAAGCAATTAAGTGAATGGGCTATTCTTGAGTGTCCATTCTGTTATGTGGATTCAGTAAAACATGTCAACAAATGATGCCCACATTAGTCTGAGCCCAACATGTGATGATTCTTAAAAAAAAAACTCATTATTTCTGAAGAGTTGTTGCAATTGTTACAGCTTTTTGCAAGAGAAAAATAACCTATCATACCCATCTCCACACATGCACACAAACAAGCATGCATGCTAATTACTAACACTAATTAGCAGCCCAAATCCTGCAGCTTAGTGTAATAAATTGCACTGGAGTCAAACCATTGCATAAATGGGGATTTGGTGAGTCAACTCCTCAATAAGTTCCACTGAATTAAATGGATCTTCTTTAATTGCAATTTATTGTAGCTTAATAAGTCACAGTTAAGAGTAGGCCTGTTGGCAGTGGGATTTATGGAGGGGTAGACTCACTAAATCCACTTTGATTCAACAGGCCTACTGTACTGTGATTTACTGCAGCAAGCAACAGGATTTTGGCTACGATTGCAATTAAAAGGGGTAGCAGAGAAAGAAGTGAGACAGTAATAACAAGAAAATATAATCAGCATCACCAGCAGCCTAGCTCTTTCAGGTTGTGTAGTGCAGGCTGACCTGGAAGCTTAAACATCAAATAGGGAACTACAAGGGCCACCTTATACTCCTGGAAGCAATGTCCCCTTTAATATTTGCCTCTCTCCACCCCCTCTGCATGGGGTTGTGTTCTGCATGCCAGTCCTCCCTACCACACGGGTTATGTCATAACCAGAACCCAAATGACTGTGGTGCTCGAGGGAAGAAAAGCCCTGCATGGGGAGGGAGGGGGACAGAGGTCCACATGCTTTAGAAGTAACCATTCAAATCCAATAACCAAATGACATTGGAGGAATGGTACAGACACAGTGGTTCTCAACCTGTGGGTCCCCAGATGTTCCTGGACTGCAACTTCCAGAAGTCTTCATCACTAGCTGAGCTGGCCAGGATTTCTGGGAGCTGCAGTCCAGGAACATCTGGGGACCCACAGGTTGAGAACCACTGGTAGAGACTTATGGATTATGGCCATTCATGATAAATTGACTTGTGAAATTAAAATTAGGAATGGTTTAAGTTCAATGGCTTTAATGGTATATGGCAGGGGTGTCCAAACTTTTTGCAAGATTTGGCAAGGTGTAAATGTGTGCGGGCCGAACATTCAGCCACATTTGGCTCCCGGGCAGGACTTTGGACAAGTCTCTATAACATGAAAGGAGGCAGAGAGGACACTGTAGTAATGGAGCCGGGGGCAGGTAGGGTAGGCAGGTGGCTGGGGTGGGGGTGGACAGAAGCAGGGAGGGCAGGCAAAATGTAAAACTGCAAGCTGACACCTCCATCCAGTATGGGGAGGGGTCACCTGGCAGCAATGCATGACAGGCTGAGCCGGTCGGGAGAAGAGGCTGCAGGCCGCTTGAAATTTGAAAATGGGCCACATTTGGCCCTCGGGCCTGACTTTGAACATGCCTGGTATATGGGATAAACTACTGATATACGAGTATGTATTTCAAAAAGGTAAAGGGTATATACTCAGAGATGACTCAGTGTATTTCTGGAGGGAAATGGGCTGGTACCTTCATGTCCAAACTTTGGCCCTCCTGATGTTTTGGACCACAACTCCCAGAATTCTAAGCCTGTATTTCCAATGACAAAGGACTCTGGGAGTTGCGGTCCAAAACATCTGGAGGGCTGAAGTATGGACATGCCTGCAAGAGTTGTAACTTTGTTATGTCCTGAGAGGGGCTTGCAGGGAGTCAGGTTTTTGATATATTTGTATGAGTTTTGTTTAATGTCTTTGTTCTTTCACTGTATATTGTTGTTTTTTGTTTTGTATTGTAGTTTTAGAATTTTTAATGAAAATAAGGAACCATTCAAAGCAACAACAGCAGGACTGATGGCCAACCTACAGTTTACAAAAATGCCTCTGTATTTTTCTTTGATGATAATGAAAAAAAGAAACATATTATGGAGGATGTAAGCAGAAGCAGAAGAAAGATGGTAGTGGTACAGAACCCTTCAAACTTCATCTTCAGTAGCTGCTTTTTCAACCATAGGAGAAATTATGAGTGGGTATGATTTAATCTCCGCTCTTTGTCTAGTTATTATCTAACCTGATTTGCAATCTCCTCCAATAGCTGCTTTTGTTTTGTTTTGTGTTGAAAGCATTGGGGAAAGCCACACAGCATTCAGGGCAACATTTAGCTTGGCCCAAAGCCTGCACCCCCACAGAATAGCAGACCAACCAGACACAGTTTTCTGCTGATTGTGCAGTTTGCTGACATCCTTGATCGGGAAGCACTGCTGATCTGATAATTGCAGGGAGAGGGGGTGGGGAACCTGAGTTAATGATGCTAAAAAATGGATTATGTATCTGATTTGATAGGACATGCCTCACTATCTAGGCCATGTGTATTTTTAGGTCCCCTTAGTTTGCCTGCCTGCCTTTCTCGTGCTTGAAAAAAGACAAAGAAAAAAAAACCCTGAAGTTTGATAGTAGAGTTCAGAGAAAGGCAACGGCAGAGTGTCTAGAGTTTATACAGTGTCATAAACAATGATCTGCATTGTTTAAAAGAAGAGAAAAGCAGGGAGGGAATGAAGTAGGAATTCAGATCATTCATTTCAGCCCTTCTTGCTTCACAGACGGTGCTGCTGCCAAGGTTAAAATGCAGCCTGAATGCCAGTCTTAACAAGCCCAAGGAGTTGTCTGAAAAGTTATCCTGACGCCAAGTGACAGGCTCCCAAACTGATACCCTCTAGAGGCTATAAAAGCAATTCTGCTCGGTTTCTAGAGCAAGTCTCATCTCCTACCTGTAGGATCCTCTATCAGTTATTACACCTCCTCCTGCTTGGTTCTCTTGATATTTCTCTGCTTTCTGTTACAGCAGGCAGGTAGAAAAACTTTGAAAAACTTATGCACATAGTACATTTTTGCAGCATATACCTAAAGGTAATTGTCATCTGGGATGTGAAAAAATACAGTGTGAGCTCTGAGCCCAACCAAATATATCACGGCTTTCTGGATGGCCTCAGGCAAATCATTATATCTTAGCTTCAGCATGTCCATATGAAATGGGGGAATAAGATGGGGCTAATTTTTAGTGAGGAGTGTTGAAGGAATGGTTCAAATTCAGGCCATTGATTGAATGGGGGTGTTGGTAAGCCTATCTCATTAGTTCCTACTTACTTCTGGTCATGACTTACAACTGGATTTCAGCCAGTGCCTGAAAAAATTGTTTATAAATGCCAAATTGAATGCTTCTCACACAATCCTTTCTCCTACTATGTTTGAGGAAGAGTACCAGAGCCTCTCTGCCCAAGGAAAAGTACATTTAGAAAGAAACATGATCCCTAAGCCATGCAAATACCCTCAGAGAGACAATGGAAAACAATATACCGCCTCATACCACTTCAAGTAGTCTCTGAGTGGTTTGTGTGGAGCCTTCTTTCCCCCTGTCCTAAGAAGGGTCATAGTGGTGTATTGAGAGGGGAAGGGCAGATGTCAATTTTGAAAGGGTGCAATAAAGTGTTCTGCTTATATACCACCCCATACCACTTCAAGTAGTCTCTGAGTAGTTCACAGTTTAATTACAGTATGCAGGCTACACATTGCCCCCCCCCAGGAAGTACTCATTTTATTGACCTCGGAAGGATGTGGAAGGCTGAGTCAACCATGAGCCAGCTACCTGGGATCGAACCCCAGGTTATGAGCTCAGTTTTACCTGCAGTACAGGCATTTGACCACTGCACCACAAGGCTCCTATATATTAATTGTGCAAATTATATATTGATTGTGCTAATTCATGCCTCTTGGGGCCATTTAGCACAGGGGGACATTTATCACACACCCATCTGGGCTGATCGGTCCTTCCGCCCCTTTACTTGGCCTGTAACGCAAACAGTGCTTCAGTTTGCATCTTCTTGATGTGCACATGGGCTTTCCCTTGGATGTTGCATTAAACATACCAAGGTAGGGGGAATTTTGTTTTTCATGGTGCTGAATACAAATAAGTACTTGAAAAGGGAAAGCAGCAATGGAAAACTGACCTGAGGAGGCATCTGCTGGTCTGAGTCTGACAGGGCCCTGTTGGCTTTCCTAACATCATTTGGCATTTATTGATTCCTTTTGTTTATTATTTAGCAGTAAATCACTTCAGACTGGAGTTCATGCATGTCTCTTCTGATAAGCTTGGTAGCTGCCATTAAGGATTTCTTTAGGTGCCCCCCAGAAGCCCCTTAGGCAGCTGGAGGGAAGACTGAGCATTTTGCAGTAGCTAAAAACCTGAGCATCTTAGAGAAATATTCACTGGTCCCTACAGGATTCAGACTGGTGGCTTATGAATTGCACTTCAACAAGAAGAAAGCCTGGGTATATAATTACCTCTCATGCATGGGGTTTTCTTAAGTAACCTAGAAACACCAACGGGACACTTCAGGGATGTTCCAGAGGCAGACCATGGCTCATGTATAATAATCAACTCTGCTTGGCTGCCAATATAAATCAGAATTGGATGACAAGAGAATTACCCAGGATCACGTTTTGGCAAACATCATTCCAAGCAATCAGGCTTTGGGGACCACATGAGCTGATAGCCAGCATGCAAGTGGGCAGGATGTGGATTCATGTCTGAGTGGTATGGTTCTCCTGTTCTAAAACAACTGCAGAGGTTGAAACAGAAAGAATTGCACAGCCAAAACCAGACAACGGTTATGATCTAGAGAGCCATCAAAAGAGAGGGGGAACGAGTTGGGGTGGCATAGAGACTCAGGAAGACACTCTGAAGCTGTTGCTTTATAAGCTGTGATGGCCCCAAATTGACCATTGGTGATGGCATCCAGAGTGTTCCAAGTGGACTGTATTTGCAGCCTGGATGGCACTCTTGTGACACCCATCCCAACCTACTGTGCTTTTACAAGACAGAAGGTTCTGCAGGATGCACAGCATTGGGAGCTGGCCTCATGGCACTCTATGTATATCCATATGTGTGCAGACACAGACACACATACCATACCCCAATGCCTTCCACTATGTCATGCAGTAACTTCTATGTTACTAAGTTACACTTATAGACCACCTTCCCCCTCCGAAGCCATTCAAGACAGCATACATGTGTTGCCCCACAACCTCATCTTCATAACCACCCTTTGGGCTGGATGAGGATGAGTAGTTTAGTCACTCAACACATTTCATGACTCAGTGAGGATTGGCATGTGCATTTCATAGGTTCCAGCCCAAGACAGTATTTCAAAGACTACATCACACTTAAGAAGGTAAGCATACGATACCTGAAGGATGCTGTGAGAACTGGAGCAGCAGAAGGTTTTGGCTTGGTTGTCACACATGCCCCATGAATCACTCACAAAGGGTTCCACAGTGGGCTTAAGAAATAGAGAACAGCAGATAAAAAGTCAGCCAAGAACCACCTTCACCCAAGAAGAGCATCTCTGGCATGCCTTCCAGCTAAGGGGGCAGCATTTAATTCTTTGTCTTATAATTTCATCATTTGCAGATCCTGCAATGAGAACAAATTTTATTACATTCACTCTAGAAAGGATAGAAGCCTCCTGGCGTTATGGAAATGGAAAGTAAATACTTGTATAATTTTAGTTCTCGGAGAAGTCAACAGATTCCAGGAATGGTCAGAGCCATAAGAGTAGCACCAAAAGTACCAGGGCATTCTCACTTAACACTTTTATTACCTGCAATTGAGCCCTTAAACGTGGCATGTCATCCTCTTACAATGGGAAAAAAACTGGTAGGAAATCTGAATGACAGTATCATGAACTATAAACAAATAAATTGGAATCCCAGAAGGTCTAGGGGTCAGGCTGAAGACCTTTGGTTTCCCAGACTTCTATTCTGATTGATTACACTAAAGACCTCTTTGGGGACAACCCACAGTAAATTCCTACCCGACAAAGGATATAAGAGCTAATTGCAAACACTGACCAAGGACTAGCACTGTTAGGTTTCTGATACTGGGGCATTCGCCCTTCGCCACCCAAGTTAGATGTCATTGCAGTGGCTCACAGAAGCCCGCTAAATGCTTTCAAAGAAACTGTCACTCATTTTTCTACAAGCCCTTTGCAAAAATGGTGGCTTTGGCTTGCATAAAGAGTCTTAGTGTAGGCTGAATTGGAAGCAAAGCCATGCATTCAGCAAGCTTCCCACTCATTTCTCTGCAGGGCAAGGGTTTTTTCTTCCTGCTCCACACTGATGGAAGGAGTAATATGCCAAGCAGGAGAATGAGTCTGGCACTTATTACTGTTTAACAACTCTGTGTATCTGTTACACAGTTGTTAGCACTATATAGGCCTTAAATAATCAATTGGCATTTAATTAGCATACAGTACAATTACTGCCTTCCTAAATCTATAATGATAAACCAAAGTTGCAAGTTATTGGATGCTAATTACTAGCTGATGATTAGAAACAGCTAAAGAAATTTGCCAGCCTCATTTGAGATATAATATGGCATGTCCATTGCACATTGCTGAGCAGAAAAGCATGTCTTTTTTCCTCCCCTCCCCATGTCTTAGAAATCAATGTCTGCTTAATGTACAATATTTGTTTAATTAACTCTAAATTATATTCCCATTGACAACATTTCAGGAGGAGAGATCTGAATCACATATGATAGATTAGATACAGAAGTCTTGTTTCGGCTGGTGGATTTTTTTCCGTGCCTCTCGTTATCTGCCACCATCTAAGCCCCCATCAAAATGTCTCACCATCACCACCTCAATTTGTTAACCTGTAGATGTTAAGAAAGACTGTTCAGTGAGTGGTGTTGAGGGAAGCACAGAGTTTTAGCAGAATGTTAGCAAATGGAGAGAATGTCCACTCTTGATGAGCCAGGAGACAAAACCAGGTCTGCCAGAGCAGAGTATGTTGGGATGTAATGAACCAGGAGCAGGCCTTAGCAGCTCAGGAAGTGGATGCATTGGAGGAAAAGGAATAAGCCCCTACATTAGATTTAACACATAGCCAATTAAACTTGTAATCTAGCACCTGGTTCCCTGGGAGTACACCCCATTGAACTCAGTGGGAATCATGCAGTCACAGACACTGCTGTTTTCTGTCTCATAAGGAATTTTTACAACAGATTCTTAAAATAACACCAGCCAAACAAATGCATGCAAATGTACCATATAGACAACAGCCAATGAATATTTTGTATGAAACTCGTATTCTGTTGTATATTATACTGTGTTATACACCTCATTCTGCTGCAGTATGTCTAAAGAAATTGATGTGTCCATGAAAGCTTACATTAAAATATAATAGTCTTTAAGGTGCTACATGCTTTTGTTCTTTGCTCTTTGTTCTATTTTTATTTTTTAATTTAATTTAATTTAATTTTTGGCCAGGAATGATTAAATAGAGTTGCCAAGATGTGAGGCATTGGCTTCTTACGGAACCAATGTTCTTTCGCTGGTCTCCAAGCAGGCAGCCCAATCTCAGGGTGAGCAGTTCTGGCAGATGAGGAAATCTGATATTTTTATGGCAGAAGGTTTTAATGGCTGGGCACTCGTGTCCTCTGCAGTCCCGATTGATGCCAGGGGTTGCTGGGACATGAAGATGTTTGCACATGTATCACATTTGTTTATCTCCTTATTGTTGACTGCCCTGTTTCTGGGACATCAGAAAGACGTACTTCATGACACCACAGAGGACCCCTGTTGTGAAGTTGCAGTGACCAGCATCAGGTTTCAGTCCTGAATTCTCAAGGAATGGTTTGCAGCTGCCTGGGCATTCCTACTTACCAGAGAATAAGGCTAATTTAATACAGTGGGACTTGTTGCTGAACCCAATACTGGAAGGGGGGCATTCACACAGCTGAGCTGTAATTATAAGAGAAAGGTAGGGATACTTTAATGAGAGCCCCAGGGAAGAATGATGAATGTTATAAAACCTCCTCGGAGAAAAGGCTAGATACAAATACAACACGTACGTTGATGATAATGCTAAGCTGTCTCTTGTTGTGTTTGTACTGCAGATTTGGATCTTATCTAGTTCTGGGGGTTGCAGTGAAAGTCCAGAACTTAGAGCCCTTATTTTAAGATTGGGGCCATCACCAAGCAAGCGGGGAAGATGTCTGAATTCTACAATACTTTTCAGGGGCATTGTGAGCAGCCTGAAGTAGCCACAAATCACTTTCAATAACTATTGCATGGAAAATGGAACACTTCCATTATACCACCCTGAACACAGCCAGCTTCATCCAAATTTGATAGCTAAGCAAGGTCAGGGTTACTTACTACTTGGTTAATCAGGGATTACCTGTGATCTTGTGAGATCAGGAAAGAATCTCACTTAAAGACACAGAGAGTTAACAGCCACTCAAAATGCTAGAATAATTTTCAATACTGCCAAAGAGTTAAAAGATTTAGTATTACTTTTCCCTCCTCGTGAACTGCAAGATTCATCAAATAAACACCTTTTGTTTAATGTTTAAAAGTTCCTTAAGGATGCAAGGGTTTTATTTGGCTCTTGACATTCCTTGCAAGGTTTATTTATTTTGTGCAAAAATAAAAACAAAACATTTTTTTAAAAAATGCACAAAAGCTTTAGTAGTAGCAGTGAGTTTTTTTAAAAAAATCTTAAATATCACCTATGGGAATTAACACATTCCTGTTCTTATATTGCTATTTTTCCTAACCCCTGTTTGCACGTTAAACCAGTCCCCACGCCCATTGCCCAGTGTGGGGGCTTGATGTGTCTTCCAAAGGCAAAATGTTTCAATTGTGTAGAGTGAGTGACTGATTTGGATATGATGCCCTCTGGCACTTTTCGAGAATCCGCTTGTCCTTCACACTCCGAATGGATGTTAATAACAACAATGAATGGATGTTAATGCAGAAAATGCCAGAAAATGAGTCAACGGGGTTTTGAAGGAGAAAGTGCAGGGGAGAGGTAGAGTCAGGCTTGCCGCATTACACAACCGTATCCATGAATACACATGCACCCAATGCTCACAAGGTCAAGAAATATGAGGCTGTTAGAGATCTAGTTGTACTAAAATGCACATGTGCATTCCCGGAGGCTCCTTATGTGAATGCTGCATCTCCAGCAAAAGCAGAAGCATTAAGTGCTACACAAAATTTCCTCTCCTGTACCATGTTCATTAAAGCATGATGAGGGGGCTTTTTGTTTTATTTCCTGCTAAGTGGGGCGCACCATGGTTTTTTGCTGATAGATGTGTTTACAGTGGCTGCTGTTTGTGTGACCCAGTTTTTTTTTTTACACTTGCTGTTGTGTAACTCTTAGGAGCTTCAGTTTAACAAAGAACAGCCTCTGCTTGTGTTAAATAGAATCCAGAAGGATCAATGGAAGCTGTCCTTATCTTAGAATTTGGAAAGCCAAACAACTTAGGAGGGAGAGCTTAATTTCCCTCATGCTAGAGAAGCTGTTTAATTTTATGCTTCAGGTTTAGGTGCTTGAAGCCTGAAAAGAAGCAGTTAAGGGCCAAAAAAGATTTGTTGCTGATTGTGTGGATATAAATCAACACACATTTTTAATATAATTAGGACTGTGGAAACGAAATGGGGAATTTGACTTTTTTTTCTGACTCCCATTTTCCAACATCTAGCCAGTTTCTTCTCACAATATTATTTACTTTAAAAGCAAATCTCCTAACAATTATGTATTTTTTATAACCATCCTATATCTTATGGTCTCCTGCCAACCTAGCAGTTCGAAAGCATGTAAAATGCAAGTAGATAAATAGGTATTGCCGTAAAAAGCAGGAAGGTAAAACAGTGTTTCCTTGCAGTCATGCCAGCTACGTGGCCATGGACTTGCACAACACTGGCTCTTTGGCTTGAATATGGAGATGAGCACCGCCCCTAGAGTCGGACACGACTAGCACGCATGTGCAGGGCTTTACCTATATCTTATGGTCTGGGAGTGCAGATCTCTCAACCAAGTGGGGGCAAAATACAGCAATAAAAACAATCTGACAACAATTCAGTGTTTAGTTACAATACATTATTTGCAATGTTGCCCCGTAGCTATCCAAATCCCCTCAAGAGAGGACTTTTGTACCTGTACTTGTATAGACAAGTCATTTGTATCTCTTTAAATTCCTTTTCAATTACTGCTCAAAACTCAGATTTCCTCAGTGTCCAGATAATGTTCTTCTTACTTTGCTCTGAACTGCTTTCCTTTCATGGCTTCTCAGACTTTCACATCCCTCTCCAAAACCTTGCTTTATATTTGGTACTGGTTTACATCAGGGGAGGAGCTGGCACTGTGCTACATCCTAGCCTTAGTACTAATTAGAGATGGGATTTGAATAAAAAATGAATTGTGATGTTCTGCAAATATTTCTGACCCCTTACATATCCATCCCTTCATATTTTTGAGGTCCAGAGACCCTGACAAATATGAAAGGACCAATAGGAGTGACAGCCAAAAATTCCCATCCAACCCTGCAGCGACCAGCTAAGCATCACCATCAACTATTTTGGGGGCAGGTGGGCGGGGGCATGGTCACTGCAGAAGAAAGAGATGGGGAATCTGCCAACAGCAGCACTATGCAAATAGCACATCTTTCTCATCTCTTCTGCCAGGTGGCAAAGATGCCCTGCCTCTCAGTCAGATGAGTGGCCTTCCTTAGACCACCAGTGACTTGAAGGTGGCCCTCCTCTCATCTATGAACACACACATGTGCCCATTTCTCCTTTGCTACCCCTTAGTCCTGTAACCTTCATATAGTGTCCACCCTCATCCCATTCCTACCCACCCCAGCATCTTCATCTCAGATGGGATGGTGTTAAGTACATGCTAAATTCTTTCATGCATGTTCATTGGAGCCTCTCCTTTTGCATTCCTGGTGCAAAGGCTTGCTTTCCTGTTTGAAAGGTAGGGTGATGTTGCTGTATGAATAATAACGATACTATGCTAATCAGAAATAGGAAATGGCCTCTCTAAGCACTAATAGGTTAAAGGTAGGCAGTTTTCCGAATGTGTCGGAAAGCACACTTAGATTTTTCTTTCAGACACATTTAACTCGATGGAGCTTAATAGTGCTTAACTCTGACTATATTGCTTATTTTCTTTGCATATTTCTGCCTCTCTCTTTAAAAAATCATTTCTCCCGTGTCTAGTCTGATGATCCCCTTGTGACACAGAAATCTGATAAAACTCAACATGGCACTGACTCAAAATGAGGAAGGTGATAAAATGGGAGCTTCTAACAAGCAATTATAGTGCCAGCCTTGCAAGAGTTTGCATTTCTTGTAGAAGCTGTATAGTAACTGATAGCAATTTCTTGTAATTAAATACAAATTAATTCCCATAACCGAGAGAAGTTTATTTATGGCATTGTGTTTATTAGTGCTCTTTTATTTGAAAATGCCACCTTGTTTTTGTTAATTACAATTTGCTAAATGATTTCTATTGCCTAGGTAGGGATATTAAATGGCAAAGATAGTGTCATAGCATTAAGAGGAAGTCTATGGAGAAAGCATATGGAGAAAGGAGGAGATGGGTCTGCTAGGTTGTTTCTCAACCCTCTGATTTTGTTGGTAAAAATTACACAGGGTAAAATTACACTGGGGGTGGGGGAGCGGCTGGGCATATCTAAGCTCCCAAGTTTATTATAACCACTTGGAGAAGTGTCCATTTAGTGCTACCCTCTGTTTCCTGTCCCTTAGCCAGTTGCTGATCCAGGACAAGACCTGTCCCTTGATTCCATGATTGGCAAGTTTATTCAAGAGCCTTTGGTGTGGGACCTTGTCAAAAGCTTTCTGAAAGTCCATCTTCATTCTCTTTGGTCAGAGATGGGCAGGACCAAACATTTCATGGAACCATGAAACCTTCTGATACCATGGCCCAAATGTAAGATTGCTTCTATAAATCTCTAACCAAATGGAATGAAGGACGCTGAATGATGACCTCCAGTTCCTTTCAGTATAGCTAGGATCCTGTTGTTGAATGAAAACTCCATGGACATGGGGTCACAAAGGGTCGGTCACGACTGTAACAATGCAACACACACACACACACACACACACACACACACACACACACACACACACACACACACACACACACACACACACACACACACACACACACACACACACACACAGGATCCTGTTGTTAAATTTATTCTTGCTGTGGAAGGGAAGGCACCAGGGCATGAGGTAAAGGGGCACAGTACCTTGAAATGGCTGTAAACTTTGCAGCATGATAACCTTACAGAATTAAGTGTTGTCACTAGAGATGGGCACCTTACAAAATGACACACTGTTTTGCCATTTTGTAGGCTTTTGAAACGTTATGAATTGAAACAAAATGGGAAACAGTTTTTCATTACAAAGTGAAATGAAACACTTCTTTTTCCCTTGAAAATGAAACATTTTGCTACTCTGTAAAATGGCTCCCTAGTAAAAAGATACCCACCAAATTTGGTGCCTCCAGGACCTAGGGGAATCATTTTATACAGTATCAAATCATTTTGTTATTGTTTCATTTTGTTATGATATTTTTTTTTACAAAATTTCATTTAAAAAGAAAACAAAATGAACCGCTAGTAGAAACAAAACAAAACAAAATGAAACTCTATTTTTTCTGTTTTGTGCCCATCACTAGTTGTATCTATAATTAAGGGAGGGCAGGGATGAAACCTGAATAATTTGGGTCTGCTTTTAACTACAGTCGGCTCCAACTCTACATATTATTGGTCGTGCCTTTCGTCCACTTTCCATTGTCACTTTGCTTAATTATCTGTTGGCTACTTGTATTCAATTTGTTGCCAAGTCTAAATAGTTCAGTGCCCAGAATGGGGTGGGAAGAGGGTGGCCTGCAAGAAGACTTTAGCAAATCCCAACCCTCCTCCCCCATTGCCACCCAGGTGCATTCTTGCAGGGAGGTGGGGTTCTCTTCCTAGAAGCTGCCAAACCTAAAACAATAACATTAAAAATGTTTCCGATTTAGGTGTGGAACTTCCCACCATATTTTTGACATTTTCTGGCATCTGTGAGTTGGGGTTGTCTACTCCTCAAAGGAACTACTAGTAGAACGAGGTTTGATGGGTTGCTACGGAAACTCACTGGGGCCGTGAACAGGGGCATGGCATGGGGAAGGCAATGGGGATGGGGCGCCCCAGGTGCAGCAGTTAGGGAGCGCCAAATTGCCTACCACCCCTTGCCCCCCCCACCATCTCCAAGTCTGGCTGCCATGTCCACCCTTGCCAGGGTCTCTCTCTGCTCCCTGCCTGACTATAAGCGCTCCCAGGGCAGGGACCACCTGCCATCCGCCTCTTGTGTGTTGCCACTGCTGCCTGGGCCTCACTCTGTGCCCACCCCTTCCCAAAGTCCCAAGGCAGGGCAGAGACACCCGGGGACTGCGGGAAGGAGGGGATCTCCCACCAGCTGGCACACCTGTTACCGAGAGGTGGGAAGAGCCAGGTCAGGCTGTGATGATCACAACCGGCCAGGAAAAACACCCCCCACACCCCACTAGGGTGTATGGCGTAGAAATCTGGGGCACCTGGAGGGGGAGGGGGAGGAGGAGGAAACCCTGCCCCCTCTTGCTGCTGAGTGCCAGGGGAGCAGCAAAGCAAGCAGGCAGGCAGGCATGAGAGAGCGGTGGCTGCAGTGCCCTCCTCCTCCTCCTCCAACTCTTTGCTGCTATGCGGGACAGGTAAGGCATGTGCACGCTAATGCACATGCATGCACATGCACACACGTGCGTGTGCGCATGTACACACACACACACACACACACACACACACACACACACACACACACACACACACACACACACACACACATGCCCGCCACAAGCCTGCAGGATTTCCCCCCTTGCTGGGTGGATGTGATGGGGTTGGGGAGGGCCAGAGGGGCGCAAAAACCAACTTTGGCCCCAGGCGCCCCAAAACCTTGCTATGTTGCTGGCCGTGAAATAGGGAAAGCCACTCCTTGAATATCTCACAAGCCCTATTAAGGTTGCTATACGTTGGGTCTAACAACTCAGAACATACAGGTGCACACTTGCTTAAGCTGCCCATTCTTGGCCAAAGGGGAGCTGCTGTTTTCTTAAATCCAATTCCTACTGCTGGTTCCATGGCCATGCTTCCCTTCTATGTCCCATGGCTTGGTAGATTCTTCAGCTGCAGCCACCGCTCAGCCATGTGCAGCTTCCCACACAGCCTCACCCGATCATGACAGCACCTCGCTTGAAGGAGGAGGAACCCCTGGTCTTTGTACTGCATAGGCATGCGAGACGTGTTGGCGGGTTGGAAACATCAATTAGTTACCAAACAATTATTATTATTTTTTGAAATGGCATTTTATAGGTGCCATAGCACAACACAATAATCCCGAACAATTTAGCAGAGTGTATTTACCGTGCGGAGAGCTATTTATTGCACCGGCTGTACAGCTGAGGCAAGCCTCTTACTGCGAAATGGCAAACGAGGCAGAAGCAAAATGCCATTTCCCCCGCATATATTAGTGGCATGTCAGCAGGAAGCACCTTTCTCTACTGAGTGCCATTTGCCTGGCATTTTCTCGGGCTCACCGAGTTCTCATAGGCAGTCACAGCTGTCACCATTGACAGGGGCATCGGTATTATGGTCCAAGCCTGGGCATTGCCTGGGTTGCTGCCGGGAGCTTCAGGCTGCGGTGAGTTGGTTTGTTCGTGTTCTGTGTGAAAGAGAAAGCAAATGAAGACTTATCTGCAGCTCAGCCCACCTTTTCTGCCACGATCCTGTCACACCTCGGGAAACTTAAGACAAGATCTGATGCCAGTTCTCTCCTTTAATGACTGAAAGGCAGAGTGGGGGAGAGGGAGAGAGATACCCTAAAACTTAACAGGAGAGGACCTGCGTGGCACACAGACAGACTCCATTGGGCTTAATGATGATGTAAGACATAACTGGAACCAACAATGACTAGCAATTAATTGGTTTACTCCAGTCTTGTTTAGGAATATGCAGCATTTGTCTTATTTATGAGAATATAAGAACAGAAGAGCAGCCCTTAATTTACATGTATCTGTACATCACACTTTTCATCCAAGGAAGGGTACAAATTTGCATCACTGTTGCCCTCACTGTTTTACTTCTGAGATGCATCAGCCTCACACACACACACACACACACACACACACACACACACACACACACACACACACACACACACACACACACACACACACACACACACACACACTAGTGGGAGGGAAACCCATGTTTACGGAGGATTTGAACCTTTTGATGCTGGCAATGGTGGTGGTGATGTGCAAATAGCTACTCTAAAGAACAGCTGTGCAACTTTCCAGCAGCCTGGGATTTTATTCTTGGCTAGGGTAAAACATTGCCTCCTTTTATTTTATTTTTCATCCATACACTTTCCTATCCAGCCTTTTATACCTCCAACATCTTCCCAGTCACCCAGAAGTCACTTTGTACTGTGACTTTACTGCCCTCACTCCTTCTTTGTTTACCATTGATAACAGAACTCAACTGACACAGCAACTTGTAAAAATGTTCATCTTTTGAATGTGCATCCCAGGAGCTCAGATCAGTCTGAAGTGCAAGGTCACTCAGTTCCTGGTTTCTACATCGTCCTCCCATTTGGCCCTATCCCTCAAGTCTTGAAGGTGTAGAACTAAAATAAAACTCTCTGTTGCAGCTAAAACAGATTTCTCATTCACCCAGGAGATAATTTTCGTTAGTTCTCCAAAGATTCTTGAATTCCACTGGACCTCCTGTGTACAGTCCATATCTGTACACATAGAGGCTTATTTACAACAACGTTAAGCCCATTGGCTTCAGAAACGTGTCCTGTTTCAGAAAATAGAGAAATCCCTGCAAACATTATCTCCCTGATTTATATTCAGAGCTACTGAGGACTTCATTTCAACCATCTTCTCCAGGTGAAAAATGTTTTCCTTGGACATGGAAGCCATGAACAGTGATGGGAAATTCATGATCCCCCAGCTTCTGTAGATGAAATATATTTGTTAGCAACCCCAGCAGGGACTGAACTAGTGCCTTTTGGTGGTTTTATCTTGTGTCTTTCTGTGGTACTGTAGGGAAGTAACAACAGCTGGTACACAAAAATGGAGTCAGAGAAATCCTTCCAAGCGACTTTGGCTTGGGAACTAAATGAAACGAGGTGAGGGAAAGAAATGTGTTTGAGATATTTTTTCTCTCTCTCAGGAAAATGCCTTTGTCATGTTGGAATTTATGCCCTGCCTATTATGCCTTCAGGAAGTTTGGATGGGAGGGAATTTGAGTTGAATGTCAATCACTAAGAATTGGCAATTTTTGACTTTCTACCTCTGTTTCCTTTGTCTGCCTTTAAAAGAACCCCTCTGTCAGAATTGTGAGTCATTTAGTTGTCAGTGTTAAGTTCAGTTAGTCATGGAGCCAGCTGAGTCTGGGTGAAGTGTTTATGTAACTAGTCAGCTAGTGAAGCAAATAATGAAGCTAGCCAGTTATACAAGCAGACCTTCGTATAACAAATGGTTTGTATAAAATTAAATCTGTACAACATAAAAAATTCTGGAGAAAGGGGAAATTTGCTGAACAGAATTGCCTATAGGGCGAATCCGTACAAAATAAAAATGGTCGTGATTAGGGATTACTCTGTTTTCTATGCCTTCCTATGGGAAATTTGTATAAAGGAAAATTTGCGTAACAGAGTTTCATTTGGAACGAATTAATTCCTTTATACAAGGTACCACTGTACTAAGGAACAAATGAATAGATCTTGTTTGTTATTCTGATACGATGATTTTGTGAGTAAAATAGAAAGATCTTCATTCTTTCCCAACCGCAGAGCCTCTGACTGAATATATTGGAAATATGCCATGTCAGCTGATGTAAATCAAACTAAAAACTAACTGTGCAGTAAAGGATTGTATATATGTGAGAGACTTGTAATTACAGTACTATACTCTGTAGTTGGTTGTCTGGATTTCCACCTCCCCCCCCCAGCAATTTCCAAACTCTCTGCCTAATCTGTCACACCTCCAGTATTGATGTACCAGTAGTTGTGTTCAGTTAACTTGCATCACCACAATTCAGATCAGTTCCACTCTGATTTCATCCCCAACTCCCAATAGAAGGAAAGGCAGTTTTTAGATAACAGCTGGGTTGCCAAAGTGTTTCTTAACACAGCTGTGGAGCCATGGGCTAAAGGAAGACAGTGTGCCTGTAATTAGTGTACCACTTGGGACTCTGGGAGCAGCCATGCCTTTTAACAAAGCATCTCTTTACAAATCTAAGAACAACCAGGAGTGCTGGCATCCTCCTGTTTGTCTACTGTTTCTGTAAAAAGCCAAAAGCTTGCTTAAGGGCTGACCTGATTGCTGAGTATAAATGCATATGTGTGTGTGTGTGTGTGTGTGTGTGTGTGTGTGTGTGTGTGTGTGTGTGTGTGTGTGTGTGTGTGTGTGTGTGTGTGTGTGTAGCTTCAGAAAAGGGAAAGATAGTAGTGTTGAGATCAAGCATTCCATGCAAGTGAAATGCATGTGACATGAGTATGGCATGTGAAAACTGCAGGAGGCACTGAAAATGAGGTCTGCCATCTGGAATATTCCTGAGGTTCTCTCTCGGAGTGCTGAGAAAGGCAGTTCTTGTCTAAGATTTCAGATTGCTTTGTATTTCTTTCCAGAGAGAACCTGGTTTTCTCAACTATGAGAATGATAGATGTGCAGACATCCATACTCTTGGAACGTACATTGAGCTCTCCTTTCTACCCATATGTCCTGTTTGCCAATCTGCTGAGTTGCTTTTCTGTCTATCATTTTGCTTATGATCTAGAACAATGGTTCCCAAACTTGGGTCACCCAGTTGTTCTTGGATTGCATCTCCCAGAAACCCCAGCCACCAGAGCTGGTGATGAAGGCTGATGGAAATGGCTATCTAAGAACATCTGGGTGACCCAAAGCAGGAAACAATTAGAGCAATCTTGTTTCATGCAAAGGGTTCCCAAATGATACAAGAGGCCCATATGATGGACATTGAGATCATTTCAAATACGATTCTTGCAATGCCTTCCACTTCTGACATTCCAGCAATGGCACAGTCTTTATTTTTTATCTCATCTCCCCACTTACAGTACGTCCCGCCATTGTGAAATGTTCCAGCATATTTGCAAACAGAAAAATTGGCTGATTCAACAACTGCCTTTCATGTCTGAGATTCTGTTCACCTTCAACTCAATACTCTATGCTAGGGATGTGAAGATATACCATTGAATTACTCATTCTTGACAACACAGTTTGTTTCAGAATGTCAAACAGCCTGCAGAGACTTTGCTCATCCCCATGAGATTCCTTGCCTCCATTCTGAGAATGAACACAGTTTCCCCATCTCCTGGTCAAGGTTTCCTCAGCTTCATACAACAGTTACCATCGTTTAGGTACAGTCAAAATTTATGTAAGTTGCATAGCAGCAGCAACAACAACATTGCAAGTGGGAAAACTCATCAAAAGCAACAAACAACATCACAGGGAGGGAAAAAGAAGTGGCTTCCCCATTTTTACATACGAAAATAAAAGCAAGCAAGAAATTTGATTCCTAATGTATACCGAAGGATCTTCATTCTCTACTGAAAATGTTATCTGTCTACACACACACACAGTGGTACCTCAGCGTATGAATTTAATCCATTCTGAATGCATGCTCTTAAGTCAAACTACTCTTGGGGTACATATATAAAAAGTTGAAAAAAAAAATGAAAAAAAAAAAAGGTAAGTCAAGCAGACCATATCTAAACTTTGTAAGGCAGCTGTTCAAACACCAACAGTTTTCAACTCTTAAGTCAAATTGCTCTTAAGTCAAGCTGCTCTTAAGTTGGGGTATCTGTTTGTGTGTGTGTGTGTGTGTGTGTGTGTGTGTGTGTGTGTGTGTGTGTGTGTGTGTGTGTGTGTGTGTGTGTGTGTGTAGATAGATAGATAGATAGATAGATAGATAGATAGATAGATAGATAGATAGATAGATAGATAGATTGTTTCTCCAAATTCTGCTCTCCTTATCTTAAATGGTCTTCAACTTTGCACTGTTTAGAATGATTTTGTTTTTCCATCGCTGAATGCAGTTCTGTCATTCTGTGTTTCCATGATGCTCCATACCCTGCAATGGTGAACAGGACTAAAAAAGCCAATCCCACCGAGGACAAATCTTTCAACACAAGGCTTTTTTGCTGCATCCTCACCCTTCTCCCCAGTTTCCAGGAAATGCAGCCCTGCCTAGAAGTGGTATCTTTCCAGTTACATTTTATGAGTCTGCTTGAATCCTCCAGTCAGGAGAACAGAGTGGTCATTGTACAAAGCTTCACCAAGTCTCTGGTTAAGGCATATAATAGTTATATATTTAAACATTAATTGCAGAAGGCTTTAAAATGGGGCTTGTCCATACATTTTTAATTTTGATTGATATTATTATAAAAGATTTAGCCTGCTCCATGCTCATTTGTGCCTTCCCATCGGCATGCAGACGCCACACTCATTTGCAAGGGATGTGACTCAGTTATTTATAATCTTCCCTGCTGCAATAGCATTGATGGGAAGATTTCTCTGTAGACTAACAGATTTGCCCCACACAGGTGTGTGCATTGTTTGATTCCCAAAATGAAAGAGACAGGTTGCATCCAGGTTAGCTATTTAACGAACACCCATGACCTTGGAAAATGACTTTATAAATGTGTGAATTTGTCCCTTGTTGCATTGCAACTGCTGTTGCCCTTTCCTTGTTGGAACAAACGCTTTTGCTACAAGTAGCTTTCCATTTGTTGCTAGCTGTTTCCAAACTCTGCAATAATGTTTCAGAATTAAGGTTCCAAGTTCTGTTCCCAATCAATTCTCATTTGTTTTACCTTTCTTCTTCTGAATTAAGACTAGGTTTTGGAAGAATATTGCCCGTCTTGTGCAGTTGTGTTTGCATTTAGTATTGTTGGCAGTTAGCATGGTGGCCAAGGGTTTTCTTCCCACTTCTTAGCAAAGCAAGCTTGAAAGCACACACCACTCAGTTGCAGCACTTCTGTCAAGGCATCATTCAAAAAAATGGTCCCAGAAATACACAAAGGAATGTCCTCAAGGAAATTCCAAGCTCCATTTTTGAAATGTATCTCAGCAGGCCACTTGCTAGGCCCTCTTTGCTACTTTTTAAACAGGGACACCCATGAACACCCTGGTCAAGAGTCTGTATGCCCACTTGAGCAACCTGGCTATTTGTGGTGGGTGGGAACCACTGCCAACTGTTTGCACAAGGAGATGTGATATCTACACACATGAGTGAGAAGGAAGCATATGTCTTCAAACAACTGGAAATTGTGTAAACATTGTGCCCCTTTTGGTTTGTGGCCCTTATGGACTGAATGTATTACTCTTACAACCTCACACATTTCACATTCCTCATCAGAATGCATCTTGAAACAAGGAATTCTCTCCTCCTGAAAGCTCTATGGTTTGGCTGGACTCAATTTTTTAAAAAAATATTTCTTTGGAAAGATGCCATAGGCCTGCTCCTCCTGCTGCTGCTTCAAACTAGAAGCATATTCATTTCAGCATTAACTCAGTCAACATGTCTGTTTTGACAGATTTCTGATCAATTTTCTGATATTATCCTCTTCATTAGAGTATTTTGTGCTGACTCTTTTCCAGCTGTGTGGGGCCTTTCTTTATCTCCTCTTGTTACTTCACCTAGTTGCATTACTACAGGCATGTCCAATCTTTGGCCCTCCTGATGTTTTGGACCACAACTCCCAGAATTCTAACCTTAGATTGCAAATGGCAAAGGACTATGGGAGTTGCTGTCCAAAACATCTGGAGGGCTGAGGTTTGGTCATGCCTGCATTACTAGGACGTTTGTAGATGAAAAATTTATGTTTAAAGCATATCATTCTTCCTGTTGTTGATGTGTTGATGTTGTTTTGTTTTTCTTAAATGCTGCTCATCCAGGTTGCAATAATATTCCTCAAAAGTGGTTCCCAACCTCGGATAAGCCAGTCATTTTTGGGTGAAAACTTCCAGAAACCCTGGGCAACACAGCTGGTGGTGAAGGCTTCTAGGGGTTGCAATCCAAGAACATCTGGATTATTCAAGGGTGGGGATCATGACCTTAGGGCAGGCATGTCCAAACTTCAGCCCTCCAGTTGTTTTGGACCACAACTCCCACAGTCCTTTGCCACTAAAAATACAGGCTTGGAATTCTGGAAGTTGTGGTCCAAAACATCAGGAGGGCTGAAGTTTGGACATGCCTGCCTTAGAGCCACCAATATATAACTTTAAAGACAAATCTGTAGTCATCCCAGTTGGGCCAGTCCACAGACTTCATGCAGTTGTGCATACTGTGAAATTTTGTGCAAAACTCCAAAAACTGTTGGAAGTATCAGGAAATATCTCATCATCTTGCCAGAGTGTTGCATTTCCTTCTCCTTCTGTTCAAGGATTAGATAAAGCACAAAGCACAGCACATCCCAACCTTTGACATGGGTGATCTTCCCCCATTTTCATTCATTAAGGGCTACACACTCAGAGCTGTAAAAGTACATAAGATATTATAATCACATTGCATAAAAACCAGTATAAGAGAGTTATATGTTCTTTTATGGGGGAAATTAATTACAGTAATCCCCCACCTATCGTGGGGGTTAGGGGACCCGACCCGACCCGACCCACAATAATTGAAAATTCGCGATATGGGGATGCTGAGTCAGGTCAGGACTTGGGGGCATGGCATTGCCCTTAATGGGCCTCCAACAGGTTTCCCGGCCCCCAGACGTGGTTTCCTGCAATCCGGAAGTCACTTCTGGTTTGTCGGAAACCACTTCTGGGGGCTTTGACAGGGCTGGGAAGCCAGTCGGAGGCCCATTTGGGGCGGCCTGTCAGGCCTGGGTTAAGTGCAGTAGGCCTCAAACAGGCCCAAGCAGCTTACTCCAGGGGCCATTGCCTTTCATATACTGCGGAACCGTAATATACCGGGACCGCAGTATATGAACCGTGAAATGGCGGGAGACCGCTGTACATGTCAGTCCCCTGCCAGAACCTATTCCAGAGATTAAAGAGTTAATACCTGAAGAAGCCCCAGATGGGGATTCGGGACTGTCAGTTCCTCCAGCAGCTGCACAGGAGAGTGACTCAGCATCTTCAGGGGATTCTCCACCCTCACAGAGGGCTGCTTGTCGAAGGCAGTGAAGAGTTACAACCAGGAGAAGCAGAGACAAGCTTTATCTGAGCCACTGACGTCTACATTTAGGGAGTCCTGAGTTTTGACAGGGTTCTTTTCTGGGGAAGTTATGTTGCTCTCTGGAGACATAAATTAAGCATTCAGGACTGAGGCAAATTGTGGGAGCAACGCGATGATACGATAACTTGCTACTGCTTTCCTGCTTGATCCTTGTTCCTGCTTGGTGTGACCCTGGACCTCATCTCTCTTGGCTCTGGACTTTCTCAGTGGACCTGGCATACGCTACCATTGACATTCTGGATTTGACCTCTGGACTGTTTATCTTGGACTCTGCTTTGCTCTTTGCAGGGCCAGCGCTAGGTTTCTTTGAGCCTTAGGTGAGGGGCAGGGGGCGGGGCAGGAGGCAGCGGGGGGCGGCGGCGGTGGGCTGGGGGGCGGGGGCCAGCGGATGGTGGGGGCGGCGATGGGCACGGGGGTTGGGCAGCGATGGGCATGGGGGTGGTGGGCGGATGGCGGCGGATGGCGGTGGGCAGTGAAGGGCGGCTGGCAGGTGGTGGGGGGGACGGTGGGACAGTGGTGGTGGGGGCCAGCAGCAGTGGGGCAGCGGGGGGGGGCAGCCAGCGCCTTCTCTCCATTTTGGCACCCTAGGCAACTGCCTAGTTCACCTTAATGGTTGCGTTGGCCCTAGCTCTCTGAATAGGCATGACCTTGCTATAGGTTTCCTGGACTTGTGTACAATTCTGGTCACCACATCTCAAGAAAGACATAGTGGAACTGGAAAAGGTGCAGAAGAGAGAGACTAAAATGATTACTGGGCTGGGGCACCTCCCTTATGAAGAAAGGCTAAAACATTTGGGCCTCTTTAGTCTGGAAAAAAGGCGCTTGAGGGGGGATATGATTGAGACATACAAAATAATGCAGGGTATGAGTAAAGTGGATAGAGGGAAGCTCTTTTCTCTCTCCCAAAATACCAGAACTAGGGGACATACACTCAAATTGAAGGCTGGGAGAGTAAGAACTGACAAAAGAAAATATTTTTTCACCCAGCGCATTGTAAGTCTTTGGGACTCCCTGCCACAGGATGTGGTGATGGCATCTGGCCTGGATGCCTTCAAAAGGGGATTGGACAGATTCCTGGAGGAAAAGTCCATCACAGGTTACAAACCATGATGGAGAAACCAGGGTACTTCATGGGCCAGATGCAGGGGAGTGGTATCAGGAGACAGATATCTAGTCTCATGCGCTCCCAAACGCATCTGGTGGGGCCGCAGTGAGATACAGGAAGCTGGACTAGATGGGCCTTTGGCCTGATCCAGCATTGCTCTTCTTATGTTCTTATGTTCTTATGTTCTTATGACTTTGATTTACTTCTGATTTTCTGTATTGGGGTTTGGCTCCGAGTTTCCAGTAAAAGCCTGAACCTACCTGCGTGTGAGAGTCTGTGGGTTGTGACAGTACAAATACCTAGTTGCTTGTTAATAGTTACTTCCAAGCTAGAGTGCCCCCCCCAACCCCGAGAACACCTGATAGCTTGGCTTTCCTCTCACTTGACTAATTCTACAGTCACTTGCCTCTTTACAAAACAATGCCTCTTTTCTTCCCCTTTAATTAATTATTTTTCACTCTACAATATTGAGATGGGGTGAGTATCAGGCAGACTCGAATGCCATCTTGTTCACCGACTGCAGCTGAGAGGTGTTTCTCATTGATGATGTATATCTGATGGGACAGCTTCAGAAGCCTCAGCTATGAGTCCCAGAAGGAGGCTGGAGTTTGCTGCCAAAGCAAAATGGTCCAAATTGCATTTATTTTTTGCAGGTGTTATGAAAAGGGAGAGGAAGTTGGAGCTGCATTCAGTTAGATAATTTGGTCACAACAGATATGTCAGTATAATGCTCTTATAAAGGAACCGTGTGGAACAGGGAAAAATGAGTGCTGCTGGTATTACATCTGACACTTTATTTACTGAAATTAATTCATTTTCCCCTTCTCTTTATAGTGTTCCTTTTTAAACAGATAATTTAGTCTGCTCTAATAAACTGTTAGGTGAGATTCTCAGATTACTTATGTCAATGATCAGACTTTTGGATGTTGATGTGATCTGTTTCCCTTAGCCTCATATGTAGCTTTGCTCATAAACATTTCCAGCAAATCATGATCCAGCCCCACGTGGCGCTACCAGTTTTTTCATCATCCTCCATCACTTTATATTTCATGGCAGTATGGCCTACAAGACATTAGCACTTGTGTGTGTTTATATGGTAAAGAAAATTTTATCTGGAAACTTCTGAAGATGAAACCGCTGTTCAACGTAATAATTTATTAAAATTATGAAGCAGTTTTAAATAGAGATGGTCACCAAACAGAAAAATGGTGTTTTGGTTTTTCGTTTATCGTTGAGAGGTCTGTTTAGGTTTGTTTCCATTTGTCGGGAATTTTTTGAAAAATTTCGTTACCGTTTTTCATTTTTTCATTTGTTGTTTCTACCCGCTTTTTGCATGCTTTTTAAAGCATTTCCGTGCACAGACATCCCCCAATGCCCCTGACCAGAGGGAAAACACTAAAAAAAATAGATGCTGGCAGAGACACAGTGTAGACTAGGTATGCAGGGAAGCTGCAAAAGCAGCGGCGGGCGTTGCCCAGGGTGCAAGGCAGCCGCAGAGTGACTGCACTGTGGGGCAGGGGAGGGTACTCACCGAGAGGTATGCAGCATGCACATACATAGGGAGGCTGCAGGACTGAAGCTAGAGTCGCAGAGACAGCAATCCCACCCTAACTCCCACCAGAGACTGCAAGGAGGACAGGGGCTGCCAGAGCTTTTTATGCCCTTTGTGGCTGCCAGACCTGCCTGCCCAGTCTGCAACCTGGGCATGCTATTGGTTGAACATGATCCCAGATCACATGGGTTGCCTCCATTTTGTGGCTGGTGGCGACATCCATTTTAAAGGGAAAAGAAAAATACATCGCGATGGGAGAAGACAAAAACAAACGTTTTAAGGACCCCAACCCCCCTGGTAGGTATTATCAAACAATATAAATAATTATCGCTGCGTTTTTATGGATGTCCAGGGCATGTTTTAACATTTAAAACAGCTCATTTCATTGTGCGTTGCCATTAATGGAAACGAAACGTAATGACCACAATTTTTGTGGTTCTGTTCATTTAGTTTCATTTTCATCACAATTTTGTTTGCCATTTCGTTACATAAGGGAAACGACAAACGGTAACGGAAACGAAAAAATGTTCGTTCTGTGCCCATCTCTAGTTTTAAATCCAACAAACTAAGGACAGAGTATGATCACATGTCATCTCCGCATCTCACATTTGTTTCTTACAAGGCTGAAATATAATGACAAGCATCAAATTACTTTGAAAATGTATTTGGAGCCATTTCATCCTGGTTCAGATCTGACATAATTAACCATTGAACCTGAATTTCAGTGGCACAAAAAAAAGACTCTTAGGCTGCTTTTACAGAACTCTAAAATCTGCTGCAAAATGCTCGCAGATGTGAAGCATAAAATTGTTTTCCCACCAGCAGCGGACTTTAAAAAAAATAAAGTACGACCACGCCCACTTAAGCGCACCCAAGCGCATTTTACAAGTACCTGGTCTGGAGGAGGTAAAATCCTTGTTGCTGATCCTTGTTGCTGTTTTAAAGCATTGTATGCCTGGCCCTCCTCTGCTTTCTGTTCGTTTTTGTTGGGTTCCTCCGCCCTTTTAACAGACAGGAATCCTAACAGGCTGGAACAATTAGCTGCTGCTAACAGTAGGTGGAGGTGAGCCTGAATTTTTTCTCTCTCTCCCCTCACCGCAGACAGAAGCAATAGAATCAGAGTCAGGAAGCAGAACAAAAACCATGTGGGGGGGGGATCTTCATCTAAGTTGCCAGCAGATTTTAGGGGTCATGTAAAAGCAGCCTTAGTCTGATTTTGCTCCCTTCTTGTTGATCTCTTCTGTTTTTTGGGCAACAGTTGCCATTCAATGATTTCCAAAACATAAGCAATGTTTTGGTGTATTTTGGAGCAAGTTATTCTTTTTCCCCTCTCTTGCTACTTAAAACCTTCTCCAGATAGGTGAAACAGCAGAATTTTCAGAACGACATTGGTCCTTGGAAACCATGCAAACATCACAATCACGCTGGCTGTGCTCAGAGTGGTAAGAGGAACAGGTTTTGTTGATTTTCCCATTGACCGTCTGAGAATGACATTTACACTCTGGCGTGTGTGTTTGTATTGGAAAGTCTTGAAAACACACATGCAAACACACAGATACAGAGAAAAGATACTCCTGCAGCATCCCTTTAATTATGAGGGACTTGCCTTAGTCTGTTCATGAACTGGAGCAGCAAATCCACTGTTCAGAACAATTTTACTTCCTCACCCTTTGTTCCTTCTTCTGTTGCTGCCTGCAGCTGTACCACTTCACCACCATCTCTGTGTGTCTCTCTTCACATCTCATCCAGCCAAACAGGCTTTTTGTGGATTAGTGTCTGGTTGAAAGAGGTGGGGCCCTCTGGAAAGGATGCAGAGGGCAAATGGCTGCTGAAGAGAGAGGATGGTGCCAGTGGAGGTCAGAGCTTGGGAGTTGTAAGTTATGCACAATATTGTGACTGGTAACCATTGCTTTCTGGAATCATGAGAGTTTCATTTCATAAACAACATAGGTGGAATAAGAAATGGTTTTAGTTACTTCTGGAAGTTATGGCATGCCTTTTGGGAAAAAATTGACAGGGATTTCTTAAGTTTTATGTCATTCACACATCATAGCTAAGTTTTATTTTGTGCAAAAAAGGTGACATGAGACATGATTTAAAATATGTGCACTGAGTTCCCCATGAACATGCAATGTGCCATGAGCAAGGGGTAGCCCCCTTCCTAGTTACACTCTGCTCCTGAGATGGACAGCTCTCTACACCAGGCTGGGCAGGTTAAAGAAGGTAACAGCAAATTAAGAAGCAGCATACCACATACAATAACTTTATCAACACTATGTAAGGATAATAAGGTTCCCCCCAAGTATTCCACATGATAGGCAGGCATATATTGACTCAGCAGGGAAGGCTCAGTTTCTCTAGACCAGTGGTGGCAAAACCTTAGCACTCCAGATGTTTTGGACCACAGCTCTCACAGTCCTTTGTCATTGGCAATATAGGCTTGGAATTGTGGGAGTTATGGTCCAAAACATATGGAGTGCCGAAGGTTCACCACTAGAGATGGGCAGGAAACAAATGTGTAATTCGTTTCATTATTGTTATTCATTTTGTTAGCTAATGAAACAAATAACAAACCAACCCATAAAAAGAAAAACAAAACAAAATGGAAATTTCCATTTTGTTCATTTTGTTTTTTGTTTGGGAGACACTTACCTTCCTGCTGCACCGAGTCCAGCGCTGGAAATTTTAAAAATTAAAAAATTAAAAAATTAAAAAAAATTAAAAAAAAATTAAAAAATTTAAAAATTAAAAAATGGTCCCAACCCAGATTCCCAGGGAAGCAAGCACCTCTCAGGTGTGAAGGGGGGGGGAGCCCCGGTATCGAGGCTGTAAAAATGATAATAATAATTAAATTTTTGGAAAGAGCCAACCCAGCCCCTGGGGCCATGTGGTCGGCACTGGGGGAAAAAAAAGAGGTGGCGGGACGGTCTACCAGGCTGGGTGGCAGTAGATCATCCTGCTGCCGCCTCCGGAGGCCCAGCAGCGGGAGGCCTCACCACTGCCTCCAGAGCCCCAGCCGCAACCAGGCTGGGTGGCGGTAGACTGACCCACTGCTGGGACTCTGGAGGTGGCGGCGGGACAATCTACCACCACCCAGCCCAGCCACGGCCGGGGCTCCGAAGGCGTTGGTGAGGCCTCCCATTGCTGGGCCTCTAGAGATGGAGGTGGGATGGTCTACCTCTGCCCAGCTCAGTTTGGTTTGGTTCGGGTTTGTACATTTTTCCCCCCGAACCGAACCAAGGGTGGGCCCAAAACAGAACCAACCGAACCACTGGTTTTCTGTTTCATGCCCATCTCTATTCCCCACCACTGCTCTAGATCACATTGGATTTTCTGTCAGTCTGGAAACACAGATCTTGAATGCAGGAGAAAAATTGGTCATATATAAAATCCAAAGGTTTTCTAGCTTTTTGACATCTTAATTACTTGCAGCAATGTATTGCCTAACTATATTTTGTGGGTTTTGTCTTTATTCATGGACATTCATATTTATCTTTGTTTCTGTTTTTCATTTTCTGAAGTTCTGTGTATTACAAGGGCTACCCCAAATGACCAAGCAAGCATTTACAACTTTTGAAGTTTCTCGCAACAGTGAAACTGTAGATTTCTCTTGATCATTCTTCATTACATTTTCTTCACTAGACTGAATCCCTTCAATGGGCAGATCAGCTTTTCACGCTGAGCCTGACAGTTTTTTTGTTTTTGTTGAGAGGGTGGACAGCCAGCTGTCACAATCCCACACCCAGAAGGCAATTGTGCAGTGCCTCCACCCCCTGGTTGCCACCACCCCTCCATCATACATCTGGGCATGTAATCAGTCATGTGCCCAATTCCATAATCATTGCAACCCTGGCAATGCAAAAGACAGCAGAGGAAAATGTTAAGTGATCACCCTTACAGAACCCATAAGGCACAGGATTCCCTGGCCATGGTCTCACTAAAGTTTTCTGCAAATCTTAATTTGATACATAGTTTTTTGGGGGTGGTCACATGGTATTTGATGCGCAGTTAGTGTCCTGTCGACAGAGTAGTATTTTACTGCTCTGTGCCCGTCTCTACTTGCTTACTGTGCATCTTTTCCCTTTTTCCTGGGTCGTTTTTCTTAGTCTCCACTGCTGGACCCACAGGAAGTGGCAGGAAAGGGGTATGAAGCTAATAACTCTGTATTTTCTGGGGTCACACCTTGTTAGAGTAGCAAAGAACTGCACATCTTTAAGGGAAGTTTTTTAATCCAACCCCTAGTGGTGGTTTAAAAAACGTTGGTGAAAGTACACTTCCAGGGGTGTGGTCGGTCAGGGCAACAAATTACTTCCATTCGTGGTTAGGACGCGATCTTTTGCTGTGCAGTTCGCCGCAGCAAAAATGCGCAGAAAACTCTGGTGAGACCGCGGCTCCTCTTCATTAAGTTTCCTTCCCAAAGCTTGGGGGGGGGGGCTAACAGTAAGGCAACAAAGCAAGAGGGGAGCATTAGGAAAAAGAGAGAAAGGGTTAACAAGAGAAAAGGCCGGGAGTCTTATTGATTAACTGCTTGTAGCACTCATTGTCTCCCTTTCTTCCATTTGTCTCCTCCTTATGCCCATTCACTGCCACAAAAGATAGATCCAATTCACTTGGCTTCTTTCTCTGTTACTCGTTAATTCCCCGTGTCCTTCCATTGCTGTTGAGACCTGCAAAGTTCATCTCCACAAAAGGATTATAAGAAACAAACATCCTGAGCATTTAGAAAGGTCAGGTCCCTTGCGTGCCCAAGTGGCAGTACTGCAGCCTGGACCTTTATGTTTGTCCGGGCAGGCTTCCCTCCAATCGCGGAAAGAGAAAAGATGCAGTGACTGACTTCACCTCGTGTCTTTTTCAGGTGTACTGCAAATAGTCATGATTGTCTGCTCCCAACTACAGAAGCTTCCGAGTTGCAGTTGGAGTCAAGTGTCTCAGACAGCCAGTGGACTTAAATATTATCATCACTGGATCTATAGGAGTATATACCATTTGTTGTGTAGCATCTGTTTAGCAAGCTGATGCTGGGGTTGACAAACCATGCTGTTGCTTCAAGAGGCATTTGTGTAACTGGCTAGCTGTACAGGGAACAGAAAGCCACAGTAAAAAGGGAAGTTGAACTGATGGGGTGTGATATGGTAGGGATATGTATACTCCTGCCATGTTTGACATTGTATACTGGCAACATCGTTAGAGAAGCACTTTATAATTTTGTTATTGAGGGCATTATCAATAGCATTGGATATGCCTTTGATACTGGATTACTAGCTGACAATTCAGATTGCATAGATTTCTCAGTTAAGACAATGAAATAAGCAACCAACACAAGTGCAGTTCAAGATGTGAAATGAACATGTTGAGTGAGCTAACAAATATCTAGAAAAAAATAGACTGTGTTCCATGGAGTCAGTTTCAATTATGATTACCCAAGGTTTTCTTGGCATAAAGAACTCAAATATGGTGTCCCAGTGCCTCCTTCTGATGGAGCTTTGAGATTCTGTATCATCCCAAGAATATGACTTAATTCAAGAGGTGGTCATTAATTTAAAAAAAATCGCAATCTTCAGTGATTATTGCTGATTCTATGGATTTTTGTTGCTTCTTATTTGTCTGTTCCAGAGCCCCCCAAACTATGAAGGGATGAATATGCCCACTTTTACATTGCCCATCCACAGCTTTTCTCTCTGCCTCTGTCCATTTTTACAAAGAGTGGATGTAGGGGTGATTCCCTTCTAGCAGCCAGATTTGCCCTATCTACACTACAGTATCAATCAATTTATTCTATTTATTTTAGAGTATTTTTATCCCGACTTTCTCCTTGGAAAAGGACCCACTGAGCTTCACAGCCCTGTCGTACAGTAACCCCCCGCCGATCGCGGGGGTTAAGGACCCACCCCACCTGCAATGCATGAAAATCTGAGATATGTGGAAGTGGGTGGGGTGGGGCCTGGGGTGGGGGGATCGCGCACCCTGTCCGAGAAGTCTTGGGGTGGCACAATCGCCCCCACCCCCACCCGGCCCTGAGCCTTCTCGGAGCCATGTGGGGGGGCGGCGCAGAGTGACCTGATCGCCCCCCCCCACCCCCACGCGGCCCTGAGATGCAGGTACTGTGATCCCGTGATGGAGTGGGACCGCAGTACCTGAACCGCAAAATGGCGGGGGGTGACTCTACCTCACATCAGGCACAGCTGGGCTGCACCAGCTGCCAAAGAGAGATCAAACAAAGTGGGGGCATTCTCACCGTGTTCACTTCTGCTTCCCAAACTTGGCAAATTGTTTACTTGGTTGATTTTAAGAAATCCGTTCTTGCATTGTATGTCATGTTGAACATACATCGTATTATATCAGAAGTGTGGCAGTACTGGGCCTGGTTTCTACATCCATGGGAGACCAGCAAGGGATCCCAGAGATCTCTAAGTCGATGTAGAAGAGAATCCTAGCGGAAGACATGGAGAGCAACTGGTAGGCAGCGTTGACAGTGTTATAGTCGATGGACCAAGATTTTGACTCAACGTCATGCATTTTTCTATTTGCCTGTCTTGTCCTCTTTCTTCTTAAAGTTTGGTGATACCCGGCGTGTCGTCGGGCTTTACTGAAAAGGCAAATCAAGAGTTAAAACATCCCAGCATCCTCCTTAGCCTGTTCCACATAGCCTTGCCCTTTATGTCCAAGAATTAGCAGAGAGTCATTTGCTCTCCCTGTCTTGTACCCTCTTTCACACTTGGGTGGCGGGGCATTCATCAGCAAGCAGTTTCCTGCCATCATATGCTCAATGAAACTCTTGCCAGCCTTTCATCCATAGACACAGAGGCAGCTGTGATTTGTAAGGATCTCAAATGGCTAATTCTTCCTCTCCCTTCCCTTTTCACTGCCATCTTTATTTCATCGGCACAGACCTAATACAGCAGCACAAAGACACGTTAAAAAGGTGCTCCTTTTTTTTTTTTTTTTTTGCATACGGGTGTGCCTGCAGATTTACAGGTTGCAACAATTGATGAATAATTTACCAAGTGCCTGAAAGGCGCAGGAGGTGCTAAATTATTAAAGTAAGTTTGGGTCTTGAGAAGGAGACATTTCGAGAAGGTTGGCTCAGCATCCTCTACTCCCAGGGAGGAGCCAGTGGAGCAAGCATCAGGGAGAAGCCAAGCGCCAGCTCGGGAAGCGGATCCGAAATGTTGCCATATGGTCCCTTGCTTATGCATCAGCTGGCATATGGGGAGTTAAAAGAAATCAATTACATAAATAAAGGCGAGAAAGCAAAAGGACAATACGGATACCAACAGCTTTTCGTCGTGGAAACCAAAGACGACTTTTCCCCCAAAGGAGAAGCATCCAAATGACCTTTTGTGGCCTTTCCAAAGAAGTGACATTTTCTGTCTTAACATTTGATTCAGAGCTGCAGCAACAGCAACAACACTTCCAGCAAAATGAGACGCTGGAGCCGAGGCATCCCCTTGAAAGATTCCCTCCAAATTTCACTGCTTCTTCTCAAAACTCCGATTGTTACTGGCTTCAGAATTCTTTTGTTGTTCTCACAGAGCATCCGCAACACTTATGTGCACCTTAACATGTCACATTAGGCATATCCAAGTGGCAACCTCCATGATACAACAGGAGCTTTCGGGGCAGTAATGCCATCCTCCGTTGAGAGGCTGCATTATAGCTCCTTGCAATTTTCCATTAACCTTTTCACTCATAATGTTGTTGGTAAGTGTACACTTACGACCTTTGGGTGGGTGACAGTGAGGTATAACTACTGGTAATACCTTCCCTGCTTCCACATCCTCCCCATTTACTAATGAATAGCTTTGAGACAGAAGTTAAATTCTGGGAACAATCCTCCTTTCTCCCCTCTCTTCTTCTTCTTCTTCTTCTTTTCAAATGAATGTGCCTGCCTGCTGTGGGTTACTAAGTGTAGCTAAGTGCCTGCAGCATCTATAGCTGTTGAGTTGACTTATTTCCCAAAGAGATACTTTAGTACAGGAAGCACCGGAAGCCATTCCAGTCAACTATGTGTAATTATACTCGTATGTAGTACACAGGGGCACCATGGATAAGCAAGCATGTGGGGCTGATGATGCAACCTCCATGGAGTGAATATGCTGATTGGCTCATCACCTGATTGGAGGGCAGCCTGAAGTTTTATGGCCTCCCTTCTCAATTCCATAACTGGCCTTTATGTCTCCCTTCTGAATTGACTTCCCGTTGTTGATATCCTTTTACTATGGAAGTGGCAGGGGCTCAATGGAGCACTGAACCAATAAGTTGTATCTGGAGTGAAATTTCCCCTTTCCGTTCCCCGAAAAGGGATTCTAAGAACAGATGTTTATGAATTCAGCATCTAAACAAGAAGGGAAAGAATCCCAGGCTCCAGCCCTCAATGAGCATGGAAATGGGGAATGGTCAAAACACCACAGTCATCAAATACTATTCTCTATCCACTATTTTGTTTTGTTTTGTTTGTTAATAAGATGTATTGCACTTTATAAACTAGAGCTATGAGCTAATAGCCTGTGAAAACTCTTGAGTCTAGACCAGTGGTTCTCAACTGGTGGGTCCCCAGATGTTCCTGGACTGGAACTCCCAGAAATCCCTTCCAGCACAGAAGGTGATGAAGGCTTCTGGGAGTTGCAGTCCAGGAACATCTGGGGACCCACAGGTTGAGAACCACTGGTCTAGACTCTGCATGCAAGGACATGTACACATTGTGTTCTATGCCATCGTGACATTTATGAGTTAGTGAATCTAGTTGTGTTTCCAATGAAAATGAGATATTTGTCAGATCGGCTCTGCCTGTAGCAGGCAATCATCTCAGGCTGGGCATTTGAGGGTGCCATCATTGAAGGAGGCCCATAAGTCATTGATAAGGAATCAGGGTTTTTCAGTGGTGGCCCCTCATCTTTGGACCCAGCTTCCCCCTGAGATTGGCTTCGCCCCTTCACTTCCTGTCTTCAAGAAATGTCTGAAGACGTGGCTTTATAAAATGCCTTTCCCTGGCTATTAGATCATTCTATCAATTTTCTGTTATCTTTAGTTGCTTCATCTTTAGGCATTCTTGCTCTCTGTTTTGTTTTCATTTGATCCATATTCATGATTTGTATTTTTCATTTGATCCATATTCATGATTTGTATTTTTCTTTGTAGCTTGTAATCCACCCAGAGTAGCCATGTTGCTAGATGGTGCAGTATATAAATTTAACAAACAAGCAAGCAAGCAAACAAACAAACAAACAAACAAATAATATTAAAAGGGTGATTTTACCACAGTGCCCTCTCTAGTAATTTTCTATGACTGATCAGAGGTTGAATCCAGGTATTCTGAGTGGCAGTCCTACCTTCTATTCACTCCCAGCAGGGAAGCAGCAGAAGTATTTCTTCTTCTTCTTCTTCTTCTTCTTCTTCTTCTTCTTCTTCTTCTTCTTCTTCTTCTTCATTATTATTATTATTATTATTATTATTATTATTTCTTGCTTGACACTACTATTATGCAAGAAATAATAATAATAATAATAATAATAATAATAATAATAATAATAATAATAATAATAATAATAATAATAATAATAATAATAATAATGCTTGACAGTACAGTACTGCTTGACAATACAGTATTGAATTGTCTTGAGATTGTACCTATTACTTAAAGATCACCAAAATATCCTATCCTAGCAGCTCTTTTCAGGATTTGCAAACTAAAGACTGGCTTCCTTTATTTTTATTCATCTACCTCATATTTGGTCTTCCTTCTTTTCCCCTTTTTCCTATAACTTTCTTTTCTAGAGAGCCCTGTCTTCCCCTGGCCTGGCTGAGGCACAACACAATCTTTCCAAGAACAAGACCAATGGGTTTCTAACACTCAGACATAAATCAAGCCTAAATAATGTTGGGGAGAAAGTTAAAATGGCCCCATCTGTGAACTGTTCAGAGAGGTCTTGAGCCAGCGGATGGATCAATGCAGCTTAAAGGGAAAAGAGGGTTGCAATGGTTTCCTTTGGAGATGGTAAAAGGGAAAGAGAGATAATGAATAGATGGGGTGGGATGAGAAAGGGGAGGGAAGGATCCAGCAAGATCTACATCTCTTGGTACTTAGCAATGTCCTCTGATAAAGTCAGTTCTCTGTTGTTTTCCTCATCAACCTTCTGGCCTTCAGTGAGTGAAATATGTGTGAAAATATTCGCCCTTCTGGGTAGCAGTACAAGAATTAGAACTCATCCAGGTAAGTCAGCTGGGCAGGCCAAAAGCAGAAAAGAAAGATTTCTGATGACCTGAAGGAGAAGAAGCATTTCTTCTTCTTTGCCATCCAGTCATTTCTAATTATTTTTTTAAGTAATGTCTAATTTTTTATGTAATGTCTAATAACAGATTCTGAAAATATCAGCCCTGGTCAGGCATTGCAAACACGAGGCCAATTCTTTAATTTTCAGTCTCACCTTCAACTTTTCCTAGTGTCATTGTTTTTTCCAGTGAGTCTTGTTGAGCTGTAGTTTATTTGTTCTAGTGCCATCCCTGTGGACTATTTGACTCAGTCCAATGGATAGGAAAATCTGAGGAAAGGGTTGATGGAGAGACAGAAGCTTTTGTTTTTATGAAAGACAATATGGGTGCTACCCCCTTGATTTAAATAGAATTTCAATGTGTATGTGCAGAAGTGTCACTCGATGGATAAATGCATGTAGTGATCTGACATATTTGCATTTGCCTTTTATTTTACAGCTTTAAAAACAATATAAATGAATATTTTTAGTTGTGGGTCTTTGTGTTTGGGAGGAAGTGGTTAACAGATAAGTATATACATACACAAACCAATTATATATATTTAATTGCTAATAATTTTTTTAAGTTTCATACCATTCGCCTATGAATGTTCCTTTTAAAAAATAGAAGCAACCAAAACTAAGTAATGGAAAGGTAAAATGCAGTTCAGCAAATAACACAGTGAACAGCTCTTTAAAATTAAGAGACTAATGGCAATGGCAATTAATTATTTTCCATACACTATAATGACTAAGAGGAAGTAATTACTTTTTTTAAAAGTACATCTCTAGGTTCTGGTCTAAATAATCTGCTTTTTTAAAGAATGCCCTGGAGGATCCTGTGTTGTCCGCCACCTTGAAGATCAGAACCTATAGAAAAGAGCATTCTTTGTAGAATAAACTGGCAAAAAATATTCAGAACGGGCAGAAGGAAGTGATTCTTACTTTGAAAGGTTTGGTGAGAGACTACAGTCATAAGAGCTGTATCTGTCATCTGTTATGGACCTCCTTGTTCAACGGTTCTCTTGTTAGCACTCTGATCTGATTGCTATTTAATCTCATTTAAGTCACAAACTGTAAGTCTCTTGAAATCACATGAGTGATCTAGCTCAGACTATATAAGAGAGAGGGGAAAAACAGGGTCTTCTTAAGTCCAGATATCCCACTGTTGGCATGTTGGTATGAGATATTGATTTCTATTTAATAGAATAAGCTAGAAGGAATCACACCTTTTTTGGCATTGAAAGGATAAACCATAAAAAGCCATGGAGAAATTCAGTAAGTGGTGAGGTGATTAATGGGGACTTAAGATTCTTTCTACTGACTGTTTCCAGATAATGCCTTTGAAAGATTCCATTGCTCCTGGCTGAAGTTCAAACCTATTTATTTGCAAGGTGAAGTGCTGAGCAACAGGGTTCCTGGAGCAAGTTCTTGGCTGCCACTTTTCCCTTTCCCCTTTTTCTTTTTTCAGTTTTTAGAACTTATCCTGGAAGCCTCTGAAGTTAGATTGCTCATGGATGATTTAAAGGATTCTTTTTTAAAAAAAAAGTTTATGATGCTGTTGAGATACCTCTGAGGTCAAAGTATGAAAGGCAATGTGTGTGCCCTTTCATCATCTTTTTTTGCCCCAAAAGAGCAGGCAGGTTTTCAGATGTGGAGGAAGGAGATCTTCATTCAGAATTACTGACCCATTCAAATGGTATAGTTTTCTCTTTCTGAAGCAATAATGTGCTGACTAAACTTTGGTAAATTGGAATCTCCCCCTGCCAGTGCCATTTTAAAAGGTGGAGAAGAGAAGAAATATAGTTCTCCCCCCTCCCCCCCCATTCTAAATGTCACAGCCATGTCAAAATGATGTATAACCATGGCAGAAGGCAGCAATGACAGCTCAGCTCTCTTTACATATTACAGGTCTTGGAAGCAACGGCCAACATTCTGTTCTACCACTATGCCAGTTGGATAAGGTGATGATGTCATCACCCAGTGCTGTTAATTTTTAATGTCATTTAAGAACATAAGAACAGCCTTGCTGGAAAAGGCCACAGCCCATTCAGTCCAGCATTCTGTCTCACACAGTGGCTCACCATTTGCTTCAGGGTATTCCCAAGCAGATGTCTTCACCTGCTTTCGATTCCCTGCAAATGGCATTGAAAGAGATCCTGCCTCTCTCTCCAACCCAGATGTTGTCCTTAGGCATCCATAATGATAGCCATGGATACCCTTGTTCTCCATGAACTTGTCAAATTTTTTCTTAAAGCTGCAAAGGCTGACAGCTGTCACCACTTCTTCTGTCAGGGAGTTCCATAGAGCAGTGATCCTCTGGCTGAAAAAGTACTTTATCTTATTTGTTTGAGATCTAGCACCCCAAAGCTTCATGGAGTGAAACTTTAAAACTTCCTCTCCTGATCCTTTTAGGTTCTAAGGCTCCCAGGGATTGCCTTTGCCCTGAAGAGGTCTTTAGTAGAGATGGGCACGAAACGAACAATTTTTTGTTTCCGTTTTCGTTTTTCATTTCATTACGCAACGAAATGACAAACGAATTTTGTCTCCAAAATGAAATGAAACAAACAGAAACACTGGACATTTTGTTGTGCGTTTCGTTTCCGTTACTGCAATACAGTGAACTGCTTTAAATGCTAAAAAAAATCACAAAAATTTGAAATACATGGTAACGAAACAGTAACAAAACGAATGAAAACAAAAATGATTTTTTTGCAAAAATTCATGAAAAACAGAAACGAAACGAAACAGACCCTCCAAACGACAAACGACAAACGAAACATCATTTTTTTGATTCATGCCCATCTCTAGTTTTTAGAACTCTCAAAGCAGAACTGTGCTCCTGCAATATAACAGAAAGCATTGTTATTGTTGTGCATAATGGACAATTTTTATTTTTATTTTTATTTTTATTTTTCCTTTTTTCTCATTTGGGGGACATTTTTAGGATTTCCACACCAAATTTCAATTTATTTTCTTACCTTTTCAAATGAGCATTTTTTTTTAAAAAAGGGGGACTAAAAAGTAGCAAAAAGAATGAGGAAGTTGCAGTGGAATTGGATAGTTTGTACTTGTGATGGTGAACATAGAATGAATGAATGCTTTATTACAGTCAATGATCAAATCTAAAATACATATATACATATACCTAATTAGTACAAATTACAGCAGAACAAACGAGAGAAAATACCATATAAGTGGAACTAGCCTATTGCTTGAACATTTATTGAAACCTTATGAGCATGAATTATAATTGCTGCCACACAAAATTTAGCTTCATTAGACAGAATATTGGAAGTAGGACATTCTGAGTTATATATATTTCTCCCCTGACAACAGGAGGGTTGTCCGGGGAATTGCTTTAAATAAGGAACAATAAATAAACATAGAAAACTGAATCAGGAGTAATGGTAACAATTCTTTTTTTTTTTAAAGTAACTTTCCAAGCCAGTGGGGATTGGGACTCATGATACTGGTTTATGATAAGTAGGCTGAGGGAGGGAGTAGCATTTTTCTTCTACTGTATTTAAAAAACACAGACTGATACTTTCTTATCTAAAACATAAATAGGATCTAAACTATCATTTGATGGCATGCATGTTTGAATTTTGCACAGTAGTTCTGAAAGATTTTAAAAAGGGTCCATCAGGGGGATGACTGGTAAAAGAGATGGGGAGAGGGAGTGCACGTACAAATAGTGTACCAGATGTGTGTGCCAGGAGAACCGGATGATATAAATCAAGCCCATCCAAACTTCGGTCCTCCAGATGTTTTGGACCACAATTCCCACAGTCCTTTGGCATTGGCAATTTAAGCTTAGAATTCTTGGAGTTGTAGTCCAAAATATCAGGAGGGCCAAAGTTTGGACATGCCTGATATAAATAAATGCACAGTTACGCCGATTGAAATAATGAAAATTGGTGCAAACGTTGGACCATCACTTAGTGATTTCGGACATGGCTCAGAGCAGCCAGAGGAACTCTTTAGCCACCTTGCACCATTCACTTTTAAACAAATGTGAACATCCCTGCTCAGAAACTCTGTGTCTTCTTCAACCTCTTCTAATTGCCAGGTGTCTTCAGGCCACGGCCTCTTCTTTGTTTTCAGTCCAAAGGCCTTCCTTCATGCCAGCTGCATTGGAACTAAAGAAGGCAATCTTCATGTCAGCCATGCCTTTTCATGCCTTTTAAAAAAAATAAGAAACTGTGTGTGTGGGGGAGTAGAATGATCAGTGGAGATGTCACAAGTAAAGGCAGCAGAGTTCTGCACATAAATAACACCCTGCCATCTGTTAGCACAGTCAATTGAGGAGTGCACTGTACTTTACTGCATGCATTTAATGGGCATCCCCTGCAAGACTTACTGCTATGACATCTTTCTTTTTTAAAAAAAGGCCTTCCACAGACAGACAATCATTTTTAAAAGAGGACTCTATTAGCAGATAGATAGCAGGGCAGAATAATTAACTATTATACAAAGGATCCACCGTGTAGAATTTCAGGTGCATCAGCTGTCTGTTCCCAAGTTCATTCCCCGAGGTGCCACCGCTCAGATCTTTCTCTTTGTATGGAGGTTTGCACAGTGTGACGTGGTGATGCTTCTGAAAAACAAATGGAGTGGCCTCTTTCCTTTCTCTGCAGAGAGTGTGAACCTCTGGATATGGTGATGCTCTTGAGAAGAAAAAAGAATGATAATGATTTCTATCGGTCACAGATTTATTTCAGCAGCAACCAGATTCATATTCCCAAGATGTGATTCTAGCAGGCCTCTGGGTCTAAAACTTGAAAATGGAAGTACAGAAAACCAAACAGTAAACACAAGAGATGATTTTCTAAATCCAGGAAATATGAAAAAGTTCAGGGATTGCCTCTTCTTTTTTTAAATATTTTATTGAATTTTATTGAATGAGAATGGTTTCTCTCTCTCTCTCTCTCTCTCTCTCTCTCTCTCTCTCTCTCTCTCTCTCTCTCTCTCTCTCTGTGTGTGTGTGTGTGTGTGTGTGTGTGTGTGTGTGTGTGTGTGTGTGTGTGAATGCAATAAATTTTCCAAAATCAAATAAGCATGTACAGTGGACCCTTGTATAACAAATGGTTTGTATAACATAAAATCTGTACAACATAAACAATTCCGGAGATAGGGGAAATTTGCTTAACAGAATCACCTATGGGGGAAATCTGTACAACATAAAAATGGGATCACTCTGTTTTCAATGCATTCCTATGGGAAACTTGTATAAAGGAAAATTGGCTTAACATAATTTCATTTGGAATGAATTAATTCCTTTATACAAGGTACCACTGTATAGGAATTACAGCCGCTTGCCATGGAGCCAGGTGAGTCCTGCCCCCGCTCTCTACTGGGGCTGAAGTGGAAGGGGTGGCACTTGACCCATGGTTGCCCTTTCATGGGTTGCCTTCTTCCAAGGAATCCCACCCTTCTATCGGCACCCTTGACATTCCCAGGAAATTAGCTCGCTGTTTTCCTTTGTATCAAAAACAAAATAACAAAACCATTTCCACATTGGCCTCCATCTCTGCTATAGGCACAATAGAGTAGGAGCTTTAAAAAAAAGCAACAAGTACCTGAGATTTGTTTTTCCTTTTCTGCTTTGAACTGCTGACCGGAAAGAGTTGACTTGTTGGCTGAACATGTTGCTTTTGGCTGCTCTGTGTCTGTACTGAAAGCAAAGACGTTGAAAACTTAGCCACGGCTATGTTAACAATAGCAATGCAATGAGATGTGCCTGTAGTTTCTGTCCTCTTATGAATGGACACATTTAGACATTTCAGAAGATGAAAAGGAGGAAAGGTTTCCTGCTTCCCATCCTAGAAAGGTGTCAAATGCTTTGTTTTGTATAATATTGTGCTCTCCTTCTACTCATCTGCTGCGATTATCTGGCACTATTGATATTTTGTTCTGCTTTCTCTTACATTCCAAGGCCTCTCATTCTCCCTATCATGCTGCGACAATCAAAGCTATCGTACTGGAAGGGCCGGAATTTATCTGCCCAGGTAGCATTGGCTGCAATGGTTCATCACCAAGAATAACAATAAGCAGCATACAATGATTGGTGCTGCTGCTTAGGAGATGGATGCTTCCTTGCAACAGAGGCACCATTTTAAATAAGCAAAGAGGTGGTGAATATTTGGGGCTGTGAAGGGTTTCATTGTGATGTGAAGTTGCTGAGTGTTCACTTTTTGGACTGTAGCTTCTAGAATTCTGCATTATAATAGGAAAGAAAAATGCTTGCAGGTCATTTAAAAATAAATAAATAAAAATAAAATGGAATGCAAGGAATAAAATGAAATTAAAATTGTAAGAGGGAGAGAGAGAGAGAGAGAGAGAGAGAGAGAGACTGAAAGAAGTCAGGTTTAACCATTCCTGTTTCTAGGACTTGAAATGTAACCACTGGAGTGAAGGACAGGCCTTATTCCAGTTTGATAGAACATTTGTTTGCTCCCACTTTGGGCTGAAAATACAGAAGGAACTGGAGCCAATAAATTTAAGATTAATTTGGAGAATCTCTCCCTGCAGAAGAACCTCAAATGTACACAGTCCAAGACTGCATTTTCAACCAGAGTGGATTTACGCAGAGCTATTCTTTACATGAATTTGAATCGTACATTCACCTGGATAGTTTGCCTGCAAACATCTCCCATCCTTTGATCGTGACCGTGCTTTCTATTAGTTACAGTATTTCATTTATCAGATGCATTGCTTGTCCCTGCCATTATGAGAAGGCAACCACTAGTTGCTCCCCTAGTCTTTGGCTACTATGAGCCACCTTATTTTTTTTTTTAAAAAAAAAAGGTCCAGAAGAAGAACATGTGACATATCAAGGCTTTGGCATCTCTCAGCTTTTGAGGTGTTACTGTTGCTGCAACAGAGGTGTTGGTGCACATTAAAAAGAGGAGGCCATTGACATGTCCATATCCACCTGTGAGAATGCTTAGCAGCAACTGCCTACATTCTGCTGTGATGGATACTACACATAGGAGCTGACTCCTTCTCCTTCTCCTTGCTTTAAACCAGTGGTTCTCAACCTGTGGGTCCTTAGATGTTCCTGGACTGCAACTTCCAGAAACCCCTTCCAGCACAGCAAGTGGTGGAGGCTTCTGGGAGTTCCAGTCCAGGAACATCTGGGGACCCACAGATTGAGAACCACTGCTTTAAACTCTGCCTTTCTCTCCCCCCCCCAAGCATTGGTTCCCCCATATCCATTCACACCTATTTCTCTTTGACCCATATCCCTGGTTTCTGCCACTGAATTGGTAATCAGCAGGCCCTGTCTGGTAATAAAAGCATATAGAAGAAGGCATTATATGTCTTATTAACTATGACTGGGGCTGAGTTATTGTCATTTGCTGGTTCACGTGGAAAAATCCATTGAGATCCCTAGCTTCTCTGAGGTGCATCTGCCTGAAAATAGAAACCCAGACCTGGAACCCCAAAAACACACACACACACACACACACACACACACACACACACACACACACACACACACACACACACACACACACACACACACACACACACACACACAGAGAGAGAGAGAGAGAGAGAGAGAGAGAGAGGTAGTAGGAAACAAAATGCTCTGGATTCATTTTCTAATAGAGAGAAATGGGGTGTGTTGGTGGCAAAGAGTGCAAAGTGGGAAATAGTCAACCACTTGACAAGAAAGGTAGTTTAATCTTAAGATTAAACAAGCTAGCTTAATATTGTACTTTGTTATTTTCATTCCCTGTACTAGATGAAGATAGAGATAAGTAACAATGAATATAATGATGGAAAAGATATATGTAAATTTGGAATATTTCAAACACTTGGGCCAAAATACTGGTAAAAAAAATTATCTCAACTATTTAACACGGCAACATGCAAACATATATTTGTTTTAGGTTTAGAAAAATCCAATAAAATATTATTTAAAAGAAGAAGAAGAAAGGTAGTTTATGATGACACAGAGTCTGAAAAAAAAATCCATTCTCTTCCTCTCACTCTTTGGTTGGGTGGATTCGGGAGCTTTGGAGGGGTAATGCAATAACTCAATAAAAAACACTCACAAGCTTTGTAAGGGACACAACCATAGGTTAATCAAGGACAAGGATGGACATCAGGAGTTCCCTAGAGTTTGTATGCTTTGTTATGTGGCTGAGGACCCTATATTCTGGAGGTAGGTCAGAATATTCTGCTCTTGGTCCAACAGAACCTGTTGGGGAGTCATTGCTCCCTGCCACTTGCACATCCAAAGATGTGCATTTAGGAACAGACTGAATCTGTGATGCTTTTTTCCATTCCAAGAAGACCGAGGCAGACACTTCAGAGAGACCATCTTGGCTCAGTTTTCTTTAACACACGGGGAAATATTTTATTTTTGTGTAGGAAAAGCAAAGCAGCCGAGGGAAAGGGAGAATGTTCTACTTACAACAATAGCAGAGAGTACAGCTACAATGTGCCACAATATCTATAAATAAATATTCTTAGTTATACAGCACTTTTCAAGCACTTTTCATAATATCAGCTCATCCGATTTCAGCTTGAATGAAGCAAGCTACATCATCCTCATAATCGGGTGAAAACCCCACGTGGATTAATTTCCAGCTGGGCTTGGCAAAGCAAGCTCTATCCCCTCAAAAATGGGAACTAGCTTAGGTTAATCCATGCCAAGTGGAGCGTGAAAGAAGGCTCTGTCATCCTCTCCATGTAACCGATTAGGAGTGCAAAAGGATGCAATCCCTCCATCCATCCCACTCCTAGGAACCTCCGGATCTTCACCCACCTGCCAACACGATTGCTGCTCCAATGCCGCAAGGGAGGAAGGGTTCTCTCTTTCCCCTCATGTTATGAAGTCCCAAGGTGCTTCCTTATCTGGAGCCCAAGAGTTAGTAGACCACGGAAATTTGATTTTCCCCAGCCTTCCCATGATCATAGAAATGGGAAAGCTGCTGATAATAGAGCCATGAATTATTCTATGTCTCAGATTAATATTCCAGCAGAATAGTCATGATGTATTCCTTGATTTTTTTGAGGCAAGCATTGGTTGATTGGCTAGATGATGGCCAAAGATGCTTCCACAGTATAATAGTTTTCTTGTCCCAAGTTCTAGTAGCATGTGTGGAACAGAAAAGTGTTATCAGCTAATTTGAAGACAGTTCAATGAGCAAATGACTGTAAGGGGTTGTAGTAGCTCTAACTCCAGGGCTTAACCAGCCCAGCCTGTGGTCTTCAAAGAAGTCTTCAGACATGGCTTATTCCTCATGGTGTCTCCTTGTCTCTCTTGGGTTCATTTGCAACTAGGTGGCAAATGAAAGTGCTCCTTCTTTCTCAGTTCCCTCCAGTGCATGCAGAAATACTTTATTTTTGTGTTAGCGTGTTAGAGTAAAATGGGAAGAAAGAGAGAGAGAGAGAGAGAGAGAGAGAGAGAGAGAGAGAGAGAGAGAGAGAGAGAGAGAAAGAGAGAGTACCCCCACTATCACCAGTAGTATTCACTTACTATTACTACTGCTAACTACTAGTGCTTTTAGAGCAAGCACACACATTAAGTTGTAGTTTTAGAAGAGGTAGCCATGTTAGTCTGTGAAGGCATTATCGGGTGTGTGTACACACACACACACACACACACACACACACACACACACACACACAGAGAGAGAGAGAGAGAGAGAGAGAGAGAGAGAGAGAGAGAGAGAGAGAGAGAGTTATAGTGAGCTTTCATGGAGAAGTTTTTTCTTCTGACTTGTCTACAAAAAACCATATTAAAATACTGTACAGTATATGGCTTTGTCTTTAAGGTGCCACAAGAATATTATCTGTGGCACCTTAAAAACAAAGCTGGGTATTTTAATATTGGCTTTTGTGGACAAGTTGGAAGAAGTGAACTTTTCCATGAAAGCTCATTATAAAATTTAAAATATTAGTGGCCTATAAAGGAATATAGCCTAGTTTTGTATTTAAAATAAAAGTCTTTAACTTTCTTTCTTCTTCTTCTTCTTCTTCTTCTTCTTCTTCTTCTTCTTCTTCTTCTATTCTCTGTGTTTTGTTTGATATACTTTTACGTTAAGCTGCTGCAATGCATTTTATTGGTACTTCTCCTGATCACCCCCTTTGGGGCAGACAGTGATGTGGTGATCTAAAGCACAACAGAAAGCAGCAGGGTGGAGACAGAATGTAACTTAACCTCATTCTCCTTTGCCAAGAGAAACTGCAAGCTAGATTTGAATGCAGTCAATGTTTTATCTTTCTCTCTCTCTCTCTTTCTCTGCATGCAGGGGTTAATTGCCTTGTACCTCTGCCAGCTATAGGGCTTCCCAGCCAACACAGCTTTTCCAGGAACAGGAGTGCTGGGTTTCTAACACTCAGACATAAATCAAGCCTAAATAATGTTGGGGAGAAAATAAAAATGGCCCCATCTGTGAACTTCAGAGAGGTCTTGAGCCAGCCGATAGATCAATGCAGCTTAAAGACAAAAGAGGCTTGCATTGGTTTCCTTTGGAGATGGTAAAAGGGAAATAGAGATGATGAATAGACAGGGGTCGGATGAGAAAGGGGAGGGGAGGATCCAGCAAGATCTACATCTCTTGCTACTTATCAATGTCCTCTGATAAAATCAGTTCTCTGTTGTTTTCCTCATCACCCTTCTGGCATTCACTGAGTGAAATATGTGTGAAAATATTCACCCTTGTGGGTAGCAGTTCAAGATTTAAAACTCATCCAGGTAGGTCAGCTTGGCAGGACAAAAGCAGAAAGATTTGAGATGACCTGAAGGAGAAGAAGCATTTGTTATTTGCCACCCAGTCATTTATTATTTATTTCTCTGAATTAATGACCTCCAAAAGATGCTGTCATCAACACTCCTGCCCAGATCTTGCAAACTCAAGGCCATTCTGAGTCAGTCTCGGGTTCTGTCTTTCTCTAATCCCCCTGTTTTTACCCAGAATTGTTTCCTGTGACTCTCATCTTCTCGCTTTAAGTCCAAAAAACACAGTAGTCTCAGTTTAGTTATCTGACTTTCAGTGAGAGAGCCCAGGCTTGATTTAATCTATGTTTGCTTTTCTGGTGGTCCATTATATTTGTAAGGATCATTGTCAGCTTTCATCACTGACTAGGCTTGACATCTAACCACAGTGCTTGAGAACTATATGGATGTGGTTGGCTTTGCTCGCCAGTGGCACATGGTGAGACTAGTCTAGCATCTTTTATTGTTGTTATTCCTTTGTAATTGTCCCATAAATGACTCAGTCCTCTGATGTCTTGGCAGCAGTTTCCCTGGGAACTGATGACTGAACCAAAGTATAGAATATTATCATCATTAATCTTGATTCCTTCATTGTCAACACTGAAGTCGTATAATTCTTCGGTGGAATCATATTTTCGATGCTCAACTATAATTGTGCTTCTGCACTTCCTTCTTTAAACTTCTCCAGTGGTCATGTCAAAGCACTGCTGTTCTCTGCCAGTAGTGAGGTGTTGTCTACATATTTTAAATTGTCAGTGTTTTCCCACCAATTTTCACTCTTCTTTCATCTGAATCTAATAAAGTTTTCTAATAAAGTTTTCACTTGTAGATGGACCAGCCTGAATATAGGAACAAAATACAAGCTTGTCTGACTCCTTTGCAATTGGAAAACATTCTGTTTCTCTCTATTCTGTCCCAACCATTGCTGCTTTTATTCTCTCCACCAATGTACAACAAGCACAAATGAGTTGCCTGATTGACCAAAATAATACAAACAATCTGACACTTCTTGTATTTAAAACATCCATGCAACATGACAGCTGCTACATATATTTGTACCATTTATGCACAAGGGTTTATGTAAATATGAAAACACTAGTTGAGACCAACACAAGATGTCTTGCCCTCTCCCCTTTCTGTCCCTAACAGTATGATGATGCTCAAAGAAGTCAGAAATACCATGAATAGGAAAGTCATAATCTACACATTTATCTGATCAAGCAATTCCTTATTGAAATTTATAAGATTCTAAAGCATCTCCACTTCTACACCCGTCAAGTCCTGCACTTCCTTCTCCTGACCAGCAGCCTGCAAGGTCTGTGCAAGTGCCACATTAGTCTAGCTATTAGATTTTATTATTTTCCTATCCCTCTTTGCCCTGATAGACCTTGATTTAGCACAGCCCATAACTTTTTCACATTCCTATTTAATTCAAAGGGCTTAAAAGCATACTTAAAATAAAGTACGCAGTGCAGTGCAGTTGCTCACTAACTTCAACCTCACACATGTGCCCATACATTTATGTGATTGAGATATGGTCCTTTGTTCTTTAATCTGCCTTTCTAAAACCATTTTCCTCTTCTAGTTGTCTGTGCATCAGACTGTACATTATGATGGGAAGGCAAGGGAGGATCAAGGGAGGCACTGCAGCTGGAGATGCAACCCTTACTTTGTGCATTCCATCTTCCAAAGGTGACAGTGTTGCTTTGGTAACAAATAGGTGTTGGGCGGAGGGGCATGGTGGCTCAGCAGACTAAGGCTTTGAAAACTGTCAGCTGCAAAGTCAGCAGCTCGGCGGTTCGAATCCCGGGTGCCACACAAAGGAGTGAGCTCCCACTGTTCACCCCAGTTCCTGCCAACCTAGCAGTTCAAAAGCATGTAAATGCAATTTGATAAATAGGCACCGCTGTAAAAATTGGGAAGGTAAAACAGTGTTTCCTTGCGGCCATGCCAGCCACATAGCCATGGACTTGCACAACACGGGCTCTTTGGCCTGAATACAGAGATGAATACCACCCCTAGAGTCGGACACAACCAGCACACGTGTGTGGGGACAACCTTTACCTTTACCTTTTATGTGTTGGGCTGAGCCCACAATATCCTTGGTGTTTAGCAAGTTGTTTGTGGCTCCCAAGTAATCTTATATACCTTGAGTCAAAATATGAATTTCATGCTTGTTGCTGCTTAGAGCCCCCCTTTTTTTTAATCACAAAGAGAAGAGAAAAAAACATGTTGCGTGGATCAGAATGAAAAGAGGAGAATAATGAGGGTAACTCTGCAAAGAGGGCTCTTTTACCTTGAAGTGGGAGGTAGAAATAGACTGGTCTGCAGTACACTGCTGCACGTGAAATGATATGACTGCATGCCTTAACCACAGTGTTTTCCGAATTGTCACAATGATATGAGAAAGACATGCAAGAAAAAAAAATGGGATTCTCCTTATCGTGCAAAATTTGGAAACTGGGTCGAACCTTCCTAAATCCTGCTGGACCAGTTGCTATTACCACTGGTTCTGAAGGGCAGTTTCCTATTATGGGCTTAAATGTAAGTACCCCAAGTAACTCTTTTTCCATCCTTTTCCTCCACTTGCAATGAACTCCCATGCTCTCTGTTCTTGCATCAGCCAAACCTGTTGCCTTTGTCTCTGTTGGGTTCTTTCTCAGGGTTTCCTGGCCCCTCTTCAAAGTGGGTGACCATATGATAGCTCTCAGAAGACAGGATCAGGGAATTCTAGTCGTGGGGCTGTTACGGCCCTTGATTTTTAATTGCAATGACCCACCAGGGCATTGTTAGATTTGTTAATGCACCCCAGTGCCCCAAAGACACTGCTTGCTTGCTTGCTTCTTCCTCTGAACAGCTTCCTCTGGGACTACGCGTATCAAAGGAATCTCTGACATCTAAGTAAACACCATGCCCTGTTTCATTTCCCTTTGACTCTTTTGTTCATGCTTTTTTGAAAGATTAAATTTCATTTGTTTCGAATCACAACATTCAGGATGACACTTCTAAAGTCTCAAGCTTTTATCGCTGTCACCTTTGGGGGGGGAAAGCTACATTGCTCTTCTAATAATACAGCACTTCATCTTTGTCTTCTAATAATATAGCACTTCATGTTTTTGAAAAGGCTCTGTGTACAGTTGCTACTGTCTGGCAGCTCTCTGAATCCATCTGTCCAGACCAGGAATTTGGAAAGAACACATGAGAAATAATTCATTTTTAAAAAAAGAGTAATTAGACATGGGCACGACTTGGCGAAATTCTCGTTTCCATTTCCGTTTCTCGTTTCCGTTACGTAACGGAAATGGTAACGACAATTACTCCGCCAGAACTCGAACTCGAACTGACAAAAGAAAAATTTGGTCTGATTTGTCATGGTCGTTCCTGGCATCACAGCGATCGCATGATGCCAAGCGGCACAGGAAAAAAGTTTTAAAAATAAAAAAACCCGATTCCCGGCCAAAAAAGCAGGTGAAAATATGCCTGCCTCAGTGAGGGCACCTACCAGAGGGGTGGTTTCTAGGGGGGGGGGTCCCCTGGCATCCCCGCCTCCTGGGCTGCGCAAAGTGCACATCCTCGTCAAGTCGCCACGCCGACTCGCCAAGTGGCGCGGCACAGAAAAAAGTTTAAAAAAAAACCCGATTCCCGGCCAAAAAAGCAGGTGAAAATATGCCTGCCTCAGTGAGGGCACCTACCAGAGGGGTGGTTTCTGGGGGGGGGGTCCCCGGCCTCCCCCCCTCCTCTCCTGGGCTGCGCAAAGTGCGCATCCCTGTCGAGTCGCGACTCGCCATGCCAACTCACCCCAAGTGGCGCGGCACAGAAAAAAAGTTTTAAAAATAAAAAAACCCGATTCCCGGCCAAAAAAGCAGGCGAAAATATGCCTGCCTCAGTGAGGGCACCTACCAGAGGGGTGGTTTCTGGGGGGGTCCCTGGCCTCCCCCCCTCCTCTCCTGGGCTGTGCAAAGTGTGCATCCTCGTTGAGTCGCGACTCACCATGCCAACTCGCCCGAAGTGGCGCGGCACAGAAAAAAGTTTTAAAAATAAAAACCCGATTCCTGGCCAAAAAAGCAGGGGAAAATATGCCTGCCTCAGTGAGGGCACCTACCAGAAGGGTGGTTTCTGAGGGGGGTCCCCAGCCTCCCCCCCTCTCCTCTCCAGGGCTGCGCGCATCCTCGTCGTCTCGCCAACTCGCCATGCCATGCGGTGCGGGCGGGGGATCCAAATGGGGCGACTGCAGTATTTATTTTGAAATCACGTGGTCCAAAAACACACCAAAGCACCACAGAAACATGCGAAAATAGCTATTTTAAAACTGCCTGAATTTTTTCAGTAGCAGCAGTGGGTTTTTCTTGCAACAAAACGTCTCCATTGATTTTATTTTATTTTATTTTATTTTTATTTTTTTACACCTGCACAATGATGGGCTGGCCATGGGAGTGGACCATGCAAATTTTTGGAGCCATTCCACCAATTGCATGGCCACTTGGCCAGGTTTTGACCGAGACTTCTGGGATGTGCCATTCGGGCATAAAAAGCCCACTAAACCTAGCCCAAACCCGAACCCTAACCCTAACCCTAACCCATACGCCAGTACACTGTCCTTCTTAGTGGGTCAGAGAGGCACCCAGAGGTGCATCCCAGTAACTCACCCTAACCTTACCCTTAACCCTAAGCCTAGCCCTTGCGCTAACCCCTAACCAGTAAGCCAGATGTGTACTCGCATTGCACACTACAGCAAGTACACTTCCCTTCTTAGTGAGTCACTGGGGAACTTAGTTCCCCAGCTCAAGTGCACCGCAGGCAGTGAGTCACAGAGGCACCCGAAAGAGAGGTGCCTCTGCCTGCTACTGCGACTGCAACTTAATGGTATGCATATCCAATTGGCTATGCATGCCATTTTGTAGCGGGCCAGAGGAGGCACCCACCCCAGAGAGGTGCCTCCAGGAGCCCACTTTCCCTTCATGGCGGGCCAGAGGAGGCACTCACCCCAGAGAGGTGCCTCCAGGAGCCCCCCCAAACCAGTACTAACGACAGACGAAAAAACAACAAATGAAATGACAAATTTTTGAAAAATTTCGCGAAAAACGGAAACAAGCCGAAACGGGCCGGCTCCGACACACGACAACTCGAAACATAATTTTTCCTGGCCCTGTCCATCTCTGAGAGTAATGTTCCTAATTTTTGCCCAGTAGACCACCAGCACTGACACTTGTCCCTCTGTGCTTCCTCTGTGCCATAACATAGGGCACTTTTACATGACCCCTAAAATCCACTGCAAAGGGCTCCCAGATGCGGAGCTTAAAATTGTTTTCCCACCAGCTCGGGACTTTAAAGAAAATTAAGTGCGACCATGCCCACCTAAGCATGTCCCAGTGTATTTTCCAAGTACCTGGTCTCCTAAGTTGAAAAATTTCTGATGCGGATGCAAAGCAGTGAGTGCCGGGCTCTCCTCGCCTTGTGTTTGTTTGTTTTTGTTTGTTTTCTTGGTCCCCACCATGCCCTTTAAGAGACAGGAATCACGATGATGAAGGGGCTTGGGGTGGCTTCCACTGGCAAAGGGAGGTGAGCCTGCATTTTTTCTCCTTTTTTTCTCCCTCCCCTCATGCATACAGGAGCAAGGAAGTGTGGATGGGTGGGAACACAGGAAGAGCGACAAACCCCAAGATTTCTGGTCTGAATTTAAGTGGCCAGCGGATCTTAGGGGTCATGTAAAAGCGCCCATAGAAGAGTATGAGCCACTGTTTTAGATTTCTGACAACATCTCAAGGCATACTTGAAAAGAAGGGGGGTGTCCCTGGATTGGTGCAGTTCAAAGTGTTCCAGGTTGTTGCTATACCCCCCAACATTCCTAGGTGCTGCTTGCAGATTTGACTCAGGGAACAGGATTCTAGGCTAACAACTAAAGAACTCAGGAGAAAAGAAAGGAGGGCTTAAAGGGAAAGAGAATCAATCAAAGAGAGGTGGAAGGATAGCTTTTGAACCAAGTGCTCACAGCTTGCCTCCCAAGTGATAGAAGAAGCAAGCTCTTCCTTCTACCATTTCAGAGTGAGGCTGCCTTTTGGTAAAATCAAGACTCACCAGTGAAAACAAGCTGATGGATGGATTCTATACTGAAGAATGTCTGGCCATTGGTTGGCTCTTACTACACTTAAGAATATTTTAAGTGGAATGTGTTGTTATTCCCAATAAATAGTATTGATTGGAGGTTGTCCAAATACTAGCAAAGCAAGCTTAGTGAGCTGAGGGTTCTGTAGGATTTTGGATTATCCCTGACAAGCCTGGAGCAACACTGCCTACAATCAATCAATCAAATCAATCAATCAATCAATCAGCACTTTGATCTGATTGCTATTTTATCTCATTTAAGTCACAAACTGTAAGTCTCTTGAAATCACATGAGTGATCTAGCTCAGAATATATAAGAATATATATTCTTAAGTCCAGATATCTCACTGTTGGCATGTTGGTATTTAATAGAACAAGCTAGAAGAAATCACACTCTTTCTATTACTACTATCAATTTCTCTTTCTTTCTTTCTTTCTTTCTTTCTTTCTTTCTTTCTTTCTTTCTTTCTTTCTTTCTTTCTTTCTTTCTTTCTTTCTTTCTTTCTTTCTTGTGTTGTTGCTGTTACTACAATTTATCACAGCCCTGGCAATGGAATGCAATGTTGTTCTTTGCTCCACTAACAAGTTGTGACTTTGTGCATGGCTGTGCATTTACACAAGGCACCTGACTAGAAGAAATAGTTCCAAAGTTATAGAATAATCCTGCATTGCTGTACAACCAAAAGTAGCCATTTCTAGAGGTCTGCCTGGGAGACTGTGGCAGATAGAACTACAGTAGTCCTCTCTGGGTCAGAAGCTGGTGGCCCTAGTGAAATGCAATCTGCTTGGGACCAGCTGCGACCGGCGATCTGAAAAATGAACAGCTGTGTCCTCAGGCAGTGAAGCGGGAAAGGCAGAGAGTATTATATTGAGCTTTTGTGTTAACAATAAAAGTCATTCTCATCGCTACTGACTAAAGAGTTCTTAAGAAACCAAATATTCCGAAGATACTACTTGCATTCGTTCCAGTTCTCTGTATGGCTGTGGGCTCCAGTAAGTATCTGTTTGAGATACAAATTTCCTACTGCTCCACTTCCCAGTTCAGAACCTTGCTGACTCTAGGGCAGGGCTGTTCAACTTTGAACAGGCCAAGGTCTACTTTTTCCAGCCCAAAGTGCTTGAGGGCTACTACACTAAAAACCTCTACTTACAAATTTTATCTGTTCTGAGCACATGCTCATAAGTAAAAACTTTTGTAAGTAGAGCAGCAGTTTCCCATATGAATGCATTGAAAACCAATTAATCTGTTCTGGAGGGAACAGATTTCAATGCACCATGGCCCTTGAACTGCCGCGCTCATTTGAGACAGTGGGCTGGCAGACCCAGAAATTTGCTGGGGCAGTGGTGGCCCTTGAGGTGGGGGAGGAAGGGGTGGAGAACTTATCCCCTCACTTTTTAATTGATGGCTGGTGGGCTACTTTTGAACCCTTCACGGGCTACCAGTAGCCCGCGGTCTACCTGTTGGGCAGGCCTGCTCTAGGGGATACGCATCATGCTAAATAGGCCTGATCTTGTCCATATTGGAAGCTCAGCTGATTCAGAACTGAAGAGTGGTTAGATGGGATCTCCAAAGAGGGGTGTCATTTAATTTGCACACTACCTGAGTAGTGCAATACATGATTCTGGGCAGTTTACAACATGAAGCAAAACAACATGTAATAGTAAAACTATAAATAAAGCATCAGGGAAATAAACCAGATAACATCAAGAGGTGTATGATCCTGGTAACCGGTGGGGCATGAGGCATGAAATCAGGCAGGGTTTCTACGGTAGGGCCTCTCTAAAAAGCAGTGTTTTGAAATGGCCTTCTAAATTTCAGGAGGGAGGGGTTCCGGGGAGTTGGAGCCACAGCAAAGAAGGCCTCACCTCTGGTAGATGACATCAGGGCCTCCTTCAGGGTGGCTACCTGGAGCAGAATTGCCAGGGAGTTAAAATTGTTGCCTATAAACCTAGAGGGAAGTTGATGCCAGTTTCAGTTGGCAGTACCTGGCTAGATAGATCAGTGTTTGACACAGTATAAAGCAGCTAATGAACTCCGAGTTTCCTAAGTGAGCAAACCCAAGGATATCAGTGAGTGAGAATGTGTGCCTAAGAACAGATATCTTAAATCTGTTGCTGAACTACATGCTTTTTTCATCTTATGCTTCTTACGATCCCAAGTTGTTCTTAGTGCAGCCCAGCACCAAACACCCTACCAAACAGCTAAGAAATAATCTTCCCCATCCCTATATATCTTGCCTGTCTCTATGCCTGTGAACCTGATTTGCACAGAGGCCAAGTGTGACATGTAGAGATGGGCACAGAATGAACATTTTTTAGTTTCCGTTACCGTTTGTCATTTTCGTTACGTAATGAAATGACAAACGAAAATTGTGATGAAAATGCAACAAAACGAACAAAACCACAAAAATTGTGGTTGTTACGTTTTGTTTCTGTTACTGGTGATGCACAATGAAATGAGCTGTTTTAAATGTTAAAAAACGCCCTGGACATCCGTAAAAACACAGTGATAATTATTTATATTGTCTGATAATACCTACCAGGGGGGTTGGGGGCCTTAAAACATTTGTTTTTGTCTTCTCCCATTGCGATGTATTTTTCTTTTCCCTTTAAAATGGATGTCACCACCAGCCACAAAATGGAGGCAAGCCATGTGATGGGATCATGTTCAACCAATAGCATGCCCAGGTTGCAGCCTGGGCGGGCAGGTCTGGCAGCCACAGAGGGCATAAAAAGCTCTGGCAGCCCCCATCCTCCTTGCAGTCTCTGGTGGGAGTTAGGGTGGGATTGCTGTCTCTGCGACTCTAGCTTCAGTCCTGCAGCCTCCCTGTGTGCATGTGTGCTGCATACCTCTCGGTGAGTACCCTCCCCTGCCCCGCAGTGCAGTCACTCTGCGGCTGCCTTGCACCCTGGACAACGCCTGCCGCTGCCTTTGCAGCCTCCCTGCATACCTAGTCTATACTGTGTCTCTGCCAGCATCCATTTTTTTAGTGTTTTCCTTCTGGTCTGGGGCGTTGGAAGATGCCTGCACATGGAAATGCTTTAAAAATCGCACAAAAAGCAGGTAGAAACAACAAACAAAAAAACGAAAAACGGTAACGAAATTTTTCAAAAAAATTCCCGACAAACGGAAATGAACCAAAACAGACCTCTCAACGACAAACGAAAAACCAAAACACCATTTTCGTGCCCATCTCTAGTGACATGATGTCAACATGCAATGAGAGATTCACCTTCCTATATGTGCAAGTGTAGAATTGACTGTGTATGTGTAGGCAAAGCACCACATCCACACAGATTGGTTCAACTGCAGTGTTGGAACAAGTACAGAATTATTTTTTGGAGTGGGGAGCTCTAATCATGAAATCATAGTGAACCATCAAAAAAAGAAAGAAAGAAAGAAAGAAAGAAAGAAAGAAAGAAAGAAAGAAAGAAAAGAGAGAAATATTTGAAAGGAACTGGCCCAATATTTTTACACAACAAATGAAATTTCTCCACAAAAGAGCTACAGTAGGGCTGTAGCTTCATTCCTGTTCTACCATGGGATTCTAATGAATGTGTTTCTGTACAATGGAATTTTTTCATTGTTTCTGTGGCCCTTTGTACACGGCCCCTAAACTCTGCAGCAAATGGCTGCCAGCTCCGGAGCTTACAATTGTTTTCCCACCAGCTACGGAGTTTGCAGGAAATTAAGTGTGACCATGCCCACCTAAGCGCGTCCCAGCGCACTTTTCTTCTACCTGCTCTAGAAGGGTGAAAATCCCCAGGTCCGGATTTAATCTGGTGAGTGCGGGGCTCTCCTCGCTTCTGTTTTTTTTTTTTCCTCCCGCCCCTTTAAGAGAAGGGACGGGAGGCAAAAAAAAAAAAAAAAAAAAAAACAGAAGAGAAGGAATCAGGACGACGGGGCTTCGACCGGCTTCGGAGGTGAGCCTGCATTTTTTCCTCTCTTTCTTTCCTCCCTCCCCTCACACAGACAGGATCAAGGAAGTGCGGAGGGGTGGGGATGCAGAAAGAGCAACGAACCCCAAGATCCCTGGTATGAAATTAAGTGGCCAGCGGATCTTAGGGGTCGTGTGAAAAGGCCCTGTGTTTCTGTACAATGTGTTTCTGTACAATGAATTTTTTTTCAGGTGGGCCTTTGTGAATTCCTCCCAAGGATCTGTCTGTAAAGATTCTCAGTCTTCCAGGTGAGGTTATCTGGAAGTTGAATCATGGCAACTGGACCTATTTTCTTGAGAGTTTGAAATGTTTTGTTTGCTCAGACTGACAAAGCTGCTTGGATGAATAGCAAAACGTTTTGATCTCTCAAGAAAATAACTCCAGTTGCCATGAGTCAACTTCCAGATTCCACCCTCCCTTGCCCCCAAAGTGCTATGCAGGTCATTTGCCTTGTCCTTTGTGTCTTGCCTGGAGAAAGAATGGAGGTGGGGTTTGCAGAGAGGCTAATAAGACTGCTACCGCACTTCAAACAGCAACCGCTTTTTGTTTTGAATCGCCTTTTGCCCTTCCCTGGTCACGTAGTCACTGAAGCGATTCAGCATTCCGCACTTCAGCGTTTTCTCAAGAACCGGTTTCCCTGTCCGCACTTTGCTAAACTGTTTTTTGTTCCGATTTTGTCTGACATTTTCCCATTATCTGCTTCTATTTTGGATTTTTTTTTTTTAGGGTAACGTTATGCTGTTGTTGTTCCATTCAAAATAATGTAGCTGCTCCTTGAAGCACTTGCACAATTAATATCTGAAGGTTGTAAGATAGACTGGTGGAAGTACCAACAAATATACTCACACTTTAAAAATCCCACTAAAGAGGGGGGATTTATGACAAATGACACTTCGCTTGACAAAATACTATCTTCTGGCGATTCAAAGCTTCTCAGTAAATTCTATAGTATTTTGTTAAATGAAAAAATGATTGATACATTGGTAAAAGACACTATGATAAGATGGACAGAAAACTTTGGCTATCCTATCCATTTAAACAAATGGGACTCCTTGTGGAATACAGTAAAACTTTTTAAATCTATAGCCTTTAAGGAAAACTGTTATAACATGTTTTACAGATGGCATTTCTCTCCTCACTGTTTATCAAAGATGTATAATTGCTCACCCTAATGCTGGAAATGTAAACATGATAGTGGTACTGTCAGACAAATTTAAGGCAGCAAATATAATAATAATATTTACTTGTGTTTGACACAGAGCAGTGCAGCAGTAACGTAGATAAAATGTCAGTATTGATATAAAGGGTTGCAGAGTTAGGCTAACAGAAAGACAATGACAATGAATAGAGTAAAAACTCATATATTCATATATACATCAAAATATACACAGCATAACAACCAAGCATTATATACAATATAGCAAACAGACAAACAGAGTGTCGGGTAAACTGTTCTCACCATAACAGTCCCCCAGTAACAAATGGCAAGCTAGTGCTTTTTATACTTATTCAGCACTCATAAGATCTGATGCAATCACTAATTAACAATCTGATGCAATCTGATCTAACCATTACAAATCATGATGTTATAATCAGTTCCACCTGATTAATCAGTTCCACTTAACATGCCTGTGATTACTAGTCTCTAACACTTGTGAATTAACATCATGACACTGCAGAATCTAACTGCCTCCATTTTACAATTCTCTTTACACATTCTGTTAAATATACATAACATATGTTTTATCAACTTTTACATATCTTGACAGGTACCTTTTATCATATGTGGTGGACATGTAAAGAGGCAAATACATATTGGAGAATGGTTAAACTATTTATAGAAAGATTTTTGAAGATTAAGTTAGAGCTTCGACCTAAATATAGTAGATATAAATATCTTGTATGATCAGAAATATGTACTTCATCATATAATAGTTGCAGCAAGGATACTATATGTGAAACTTTGGAAACAACCAGAAGCGCCAACAGAGAGGAATCTTCATGAAAAGATAAGAGAATGTATCGAAATCGACAGGCTCTCCGGATTTCTGAAGGGAGACTATGAAGAGATCTCCAAAAAAAGATGGCAAGAAGTAACAAACTTACTAGTATTGTGATATTATATTTTAGCATGTACAATTGTTATTTTTGACTTGATATATTCAATGTAACATTTTATCGTGTATTCCCCTGTCTTCCTTCCCCCTTATCCCCTTTTCCTCCTCAAAACTAATAAAATTTTTTAATTAAACAAAATGTAGCTAATTTTCCAGTTCTCCATTTAGATTACTTACAACGTGGCACATTGATTTTGATAGCCTACTTCCGTAGCTAACCTGCGTTATAGGGGTTTCCACTAGGTGTCCCCAGAGGGGGAAACCCAGAAAAAAGTGGTGCATGGTGTCCGCAGTTTGAGCCCAATCACTTCAAAAAGCGGTCTAGAAATCGGTTTTAAAAAACACCACCCCTGGTGGCCGTCGCAAGAAAAAACAACACAGCAGCCGAAAAGGGGTGTGGCCAAGGGGGCTCTGTGGAAAAAGCAATTGGAAATGTGGTAAGAGACCTTTGGGTAGTGGGCGGCATATAAGTTGTAGACATAAATAAATAAAATAAATAAATAAGTGAATTTTAAGGCAATTTGACTTTAAGGAAAAGGCGATTCAAAACCTATGTGCGGTAGAGATCTAAAACATGACCCACCGACAAACCTTTGCTGAACTGTTTGCAAAACTATTACAAGGATGCCTTTAAAAACTCTGAAGCATTAGATGCCTTTTATTTGAATATAACTGACCTCCCATTTCTTGCCTGTTCTTGTGACTGCCATCCTTTGAGGATGAACATACCTTTATAAAGCAGGTTCAGGTTTTGAACTGACCTCTTGTAAAAACTTGTATAAGACAAAGTAAGGCCTCGTGAAAATTCTGTTTGGTGGGTTTGCTGTAACTCCTTTGCGTATATAAGTTCTTGCTTGATCCTCCAGCTGTCGAGTGGCCAATGCACATGGGCGAGCAGAACCATCTCTGTGATATCTTTCTGGTTATGAATAGCGTGAAGAAAGCAAACAACATTTTTCATCCTGAAAAAAATATCAGGGCTGATGATAATACAAAATAGTCTCAGTAATTACTGAGTTAAAAAAGAAATGCTTTAAGTGGGAGAGAAAACGTTCTATCTTAATTCTGTATGAAGAATGGATTTGCTGGGGACTTAACTAGCAGTGCAGACAAATCTCAACACTTTTGATTCTACAAAACCCTTTATTAGGGTTTTTTCATTTATTCATTAACAAAGCAACTTTGGAATAAAGAAAGATTGATTCCCTTTGAAGAAATAAAGGCTTAGAAATTACCGAGACCTAAACAAACTGAGTCTTGAAAAAATCTATAAAGATTTAGAAAATGCAAGGGAAAAGATTAGACCCTTTGGGGTGCAGTCTTATACTGATGTTCTTTTAGTGGAAGGGCTCAGCACAAGTCCCATTCCTTCTTATCTGTACATAGGAATAGATTTTTGGTGTTGTTGTTGAAGTCAAAATTCTAGAGGAAATTATCTATTTTGTCTGTGGCGGTTGACTTATTATAAGACAAAGTCTGCTCATCTACGTAGTTTGCAGTGTGTTTCAGAAAAATAAAATATGCATGAACCATGCACATTTTACACATATGAATGGCTCATAATGTATACAAATAAAGCAGAAGAAGGAAGTTAAACAGAAGCATAACTGAGTGCAGGAACAATAAGGGTGTATTGCAACGAAAGACGTGCCATTTAATTGCCATGCATTTGCTAGCTGCATGCTTCCTATGGGGGCTGCAGCACCTGCTTCCACAGCTAGGAGTCAGAGTTTGATTCTCGGCTCTTCCTCCCAAGAGACAAACCAGCCTCGACAGCCTTGGGCATGGCGCAAAGCCCTCGACCACCATCAGGCCAAGGAACCAGCCAACCCCACCCAAGTGCTTAATACCCAGAAAAGCCTTGGAAGGGTTGACATAAGTCAGAGTTGACTTCAGGGCCTCTGGCTTCTCCTCCTCCTCTGTTGACCACTTGGTTATGGAAAAGCTTTTATGCAGAAGGTTAGGAAAGCAACCTTTGAAATATTTGATGGTAGTAGAAGTAGTGCCATTGTGTGATGCCTCTATCCTGGAATTCATTTCTAGCTGGATTTTCAAATGAAAAGGAAGGAAGGAAGGAAGGAAGGAAGGAAGGAAGGAAGGAAGGAAGGAAGGAAGGAAGGAAGGAAGGAAGGAAGGAAGGAAGGATGGATAGATGGATGGATGGATGGATGGACGGACAGACGGACAGACAGACAGACAGACAGACAGACAGACAGACAGACAGACAGACAGACAGACAGACAGACATTCTTGAAGCAGGAGACTTCTTGGGATGTAATCATGAAATGGGTCTTGAGAGGTCCTGAATCACTGGACCACGGACATTCCCTGGTTGACCTGGCTCCACTAATATTTTCTAAATCTGACCTATCTCATACCATGGGTCTGAGGATATAGTGGAGAATAGGACAGCTATGCCTAGTGCTTGCAGACAGTGGAGGAAAGTGGCTTGTAAAGAAATAATAATAAAGGATTGATAGATCTCTCTCTATTATATTCAGTGGGATAGATCTTGAGATGGAAGGGTTCTGCTCCCGGAAGGTGCTTCCTGACTGATTTCATACAGGAGCCACCACCCCAACATTCACCCCATTCAGCAAAATCTCCAACATTCTGTGTAGGATTTTCTGCAGACTGAAAATCTGTGATGGGGACAATGAAGCTGGGATGTGTGCTTCAACCAGTCCAGTTCAACCTTCCATCCAACCCCTACATTTTGTCCTTCCTGCAATCAAGTTATCCTGTTGTTCAGGGAAGATGCAGTTTTCTTTCTTAAACTCTGAAAGAGATTTGGCCTCAGAGTTTTCTTAATCCTCTGAATCACTGGTACAGAAATACAGTGTTTTAAGGGAGGTGGGGGTGGGGAGAGAAAAATTTTATTCCCATTAAACAGGTTAATACAGGCATGTCCAAATCAGGCCCGGGGGCAAACATGGCCCGTTTTCCAATTTCAAGTGGCCCACAGCTGCTTCTCCCCACTAACTCAGCCTGTCACACATCCCCGTCAGCTGGTCTCTCCCCATACCGGATGGAGGCATCAGCTTGCAGTTTTACCATTTGCTTGCCCTCCCTGCCTCTGTCCATCCCCCCAGTCACCTGCCCAGCCTACCTACCCCTGACTCCATTGCTGCAGCATCCTCCCCGCCCCCTTGCATGTCATAGAGTCTTGTTCAAAGTCCAGCCCCGGGGCCAAATACAGCTGAATGGTCGGCCCCCACACATTTTCACATTGGTTAATATAAACCGATTCTCATAGATAATTTCCAGAGGTAGAAAGGGATGGAGGAGGTAGAATCATATAGGATGTTGACAAATCCTTAAAAATTGTGTATACAAAGCCAAAACCACCAGCAACAAAGAAGCTGGAACTTTCCCAAAACAAATTTCATTTGATATTTACGAATGTGTAATTTGCCCCTTACCGGATTTTGTATGAAGTCACATTTAATGCAGCTCTTGTTTTGTTGAGAGATTTGTCTCCTCAAGAGATGCTCAGCTAAATCCTAAGCAAAACAGTGAGCTTAGTCATAAAGTGAATATCTGCATGTGCATCGTGTTCACTGAGCACACATGCATCTGTAAGTACATGTAAGCCTGGGTGGCGTGTCAGGCTTGAAGTGTAGGAACTCCATGTAAATCAGCAAAGTTTTGTCCATTGATTTATAACTTCTGTACTGCCCTTTTCGGATCGCTTGTGGATAAGTGCACCATAAGCTGTTATTTATGTCAAGACTGCCACAGTTTTCCAAGAAATAAATGTTAATCTCAAAAAGATTTCCAGAGATTATAAAAAGTACATGTGTGTGTAGAGGCAGAGAGGTTTAAAATATTAAACATTTGTTTAAAAATTAGAAATGTAGTAACTATGATCTTTTAGATCAGTGGTTCTCAACCTGTGGGTCCCCAGATGTTCCTAGACTGCACCTCCCAGAAATCCTTTCCAGCACAGTGAGTGATGGAGGCTTCTGGGAGTTGCAGTCCAGGAACATGTGGGGACCCACAGGTTGAGAACCACTGATCTAGATGATGACCAGACACCTAGGTAAGTTTTCCAATGTGAACAATTGCTATGGCACTTCATTCCTAAATCTGAAACAAATATTGCATAGATGCTTCAGTTCCCAAGGAGTAGAGAGTCCACACGAAAGTCTATTAGACAGTAAGTACCTTTTTTGTCTCAGCTGTTAGGTAGGCTAAATTTGTACCAATAAATTTAGTATATTGAATGAATGATAAAGAGCAGGGAGAATATATAATGTGGGAGGCTTTGCAGATTAGAAGTGGAGTGATGTTTGTGTCACACTGCAACCCAATGAAGGGTGGGAAGTTGAGTGATACTGATATGCCCATAGGCACCCAAGGGAAATGTTTTCCATGTGACAATTGTGAAGAGCATTCCTTTATGAACCAGCCAAGTCTGTAAGACATTTGGACACACTGTTTCTACAGCCAGAACTGTTTGCCTACCAAGAGAACAAGAAAACAAGGAAGAAGAAGAAGAAGAAGAAGAAGAAGAAGAAGAAGAAGAAGAAGAAGAAGAAGAAGAAGAAGAAGAAGAAGAAGAAGAAGAAGAAGAAGAAGAAGAAGAAGAAGAAGAAGAAGTTTCTCACTCCTTCAGGTTTAATGGGATAGGTAGGCATTTAACAGTGATATTGACAGTTTGGATTTGACTCTGAAAATGTCATAAATAATAAAAATGTCTTCTATCACTATCCATACTCTCCCCCAAAGTCAGACAAGACAGTACCGTGGTACCTCTTAAAACAAATTTAATTCATTCTAAAGATCAATTCATTTTAAGGAAATGTCTTACAAAACACGGTTTCCTATAGGAATCCATTGAAAATGGATTAATCCATTCTGGAGGCTATGGGTCGCTTTGTTTTATGAAAGTTTTGTCTTACAAAATGTGGTTTCCCATAGGAATGCATTGGGGATTGGATTAATTCATTCCGGAGGCTAGAACAGAGACATATACAGTGCCATCTAGAAATCTCCCACTCCTTGAAGCAGCGCCCAAATGGCACTCCATCACTCACCCAAGGTGGAGACTATTTCAACCATCTATTTATCCCAGCAGATCTGGCACTATCATTAGATAGAGGGAAGTGGTTTGCTTTAGGCAGGTGACATTTTGGGCTTTTGCCACATAGAGCAAAAAGTCTTGGATCTTACCTGTGTCCCACACTTATGGTTCTTTTTTTGGACACATTGCTTCATTTGTTTCATAGCAGAAGAACCAGCCCTGTGCATGGAGCGAAATGTGTCTGAGCTGTGTCTGCTCTACACTATGATGTCTCTGTGTTGTGTTGTTACAGTCATGAACAACTCTTTGTGACCCCATGCCCATGGAGTTTTCTTGGCAGGAATACTGGAGTGGTTTGCTAGTTCCTACTCCAGGCACCTACAGCACCTGGTATTCCCTGTTGGTCTCCCATCCAAGTACTAACCAGGGCCAACCCTGCTTAGCTTCTGAAATCAGGCAAGATTGGATGTGTTTATATTAACCTGCTATAATAAAAGGAATCATAATTATTAGAGAAGCAGTGGGTAATCACACCTTTGAAAATTTCCCACATACTGCATATCCAAAGCATGACTGCTGCTAGAATTTGCCTTTGGAGATTCATGCCATGTGTTACAGGATTTTATTTAACCTTTTCTCTGCTTTCAAAGAGCTGCATTAGCCTATGCATGCAGGTAGAAAATTGAATGGGGGTCATTTCTATCCATTCTGTCTAAGACAATGAGTCAGAAACCCCTCCAAGAGCCTGTTCTGGGTGCCTTACAAAGCACTGGGTGGCAAGAGACGGCACAAGGGCATAATTGAAAAGTAGCCAGGTTGGAGATTAAAGTTGTTCCATCATCTGAAACATTTGGCAGGAAGCCTCCCTCGGAGATGATTTGCATAATGCTCTTTAACGTTGGGGAGCGGGGGAGAGCAAGAAGATTTGGGAATCCCATAATGCAAATAACTCTCTCACTTTTATAATCAAACGTCTTCATCCGATCTAAAAGATGAGCGCAAGGAAGAAATTTAACACATGTTTTACCCAGCTTAGCCTCGTCTCCTTGGCTGGCGGAATTGCTAACAATATTCCGACCTGGTGGAGCACAACGTTGAAACATATAGAAACAAGACCTGCAGCCACTTTCTGCAATTCAATCTTGTTTTTATTGCAGCAATAGAGGTGTAAAGAGTATTAGCGAGTGCTTTTGCTGTCTTCTCAACCCTCGTCTAACCTTTCCAGAGCCCCATTTCCTGATTCTGGGTCTATCAAGAATGACTTTCTTAAGGGTTTTGTTCTGCTGATTTTTGAAGGTGACCAGCTCTGCAGCTTGAGTGGAAAAATAAAGGGGCTATAAAATATAATATACTGTACAAAGCTGTGATATTGCACACAGAGATACTGCAAACCCACATGCAGACATACAGAGAGAGAGAGAGAGAGAGAGAGAGAGAGAGAGAGAGAGAGAGAGAGAGAGAGAGAGAGAGAGAGAGAGAGACCCCTGAGCTGCTTCTTTTTTTGCTCTCAACAGCTTCAGAAAAATATAATTAGTTGCAGCAGCATGGGAGCAACTGGGTGTTTTCATATTACTAGATTGTACCCATTATAATAAAGCAGCAGGAGGGGCCAACTGATTCCTCAGTAAATTTCCAAATGATGATGATGTCTTTGAAGACTTTGGGTTTTCCAAAATGACTAGGGCCTTCCATATCAGTTTTAAGGTGTTAGTACTAGCATGCGTAACTGTCAGAGTATGTGCTAGCAGAAGCAATACTTATTGAATAAATAGTTAGCCAAAGACAGAGTTTTCTTAAAACCAAACAGCTATATTACAAATTGTACAAAAATATATCACAGCATCACAGAACTTATGCAAAGTTCAACAAAGCATAGAGGGAAAAAGTCACATTAGTACATTGATACAAAATTCAACAGCATAACAGCATACATTACATTAACAAAATAGATGACAGAGAAACAAAGTGGGTGCCTTACTCACGGAAGGCCCAATGAACAATGATTTATACATGTGTCTGTCCAATCATAAATGACATTACCTCATAGCTATTGCAAACCATTGCATCAGCCAAAATTCATTATGCTAATTCTTAACATCTGTACTCCATTAGAAAATACTGTACATTGAGTCACTGTGACTTTGCACTTTTACAGACTCCATCTTTAAATCAATTGAATACATACCAAACACATATAGAACATCCTGTCTAATACATGTATTTCACTAACTAATATCTGACAGTAACCCTTACTAGATTGAGACTCTGTCATTTTTCTGAGAACCTGTTTTAAGAAATATGAGCCCACACTACCCACACTGGTCTCTTATGGATGGCCACGCCGAGAGAGGCTATAAAGGTACTGATGGGGACCTGGGCCTTCTTGGTAGTGGTCCAACAATGCTGGAACAACCTTCTCCATCCAAAGCTGTCTGGCCCTCTCCCTCACTGCTTTTAAGCTGTTACTTAAGTCTTGGAGGCCTATAGAGATATTCTCCACCTGCATTAATTTGGAATACGGTTCATCCATCATGTTTGTGCATATCTGGGATTGTTTGAGGATGGGGTTGAATGTGGTTTATTGGAGATATGACTGGGGAGGCGAGGTGGTGGGTGGGAGTTGATATTACTTTGGGTGTTTTATATATATGATTGTCAACCATTCAGAGTAATGTTTTTCACTCATTGGGTTTCATGCAAATGGCTGTAATCAATCAGTCAATCATGGAAGCAACACACATAGATACAACATATGGGATGTGACAAGAAATGACACTTCCCATCAGAAACCCAGCAGCTGCCTTCTGAGCAAGCTGCTCTTCCCAAACTTTCTTCAAGGACATCTTCAATTTTTACAGCAATTCAGTCAAGGATGGTAAATGCGTAGTGTGAATGAATGAGGCCATATCTGTTTTCTGTTAGAAAAGGTGGACCTACTTTTCCGCTCATGCCAGTAGCAATTGAATGGTCCTAGAGTTCGGGGACCAGTTGACATGATGCAGTCAGTGCCTAAGGCAGGCATGTCCAAACTTCGGCCCTCCAGATATTTTGGACCACAGCTCCCACACTCCTTTGCCATTGGCAATCTAAACTTAGAATTCTGGGAGTTGTGGTCCAAAACATCAGGAGGGCCGAAGTTTGGACATGCCTGGCCTAAGGGGATACCTGGAAGTCTTCAAAGTTTTCACATTCCTTGGAGAAGCTCCTTCCATGTCCTCCAAGGGCAGCTGACATATTAAATGAAATGTGTGTGTGTGTGTGTGTGTGTGTGTGTGTGTGTGTGTCTGTCTGTCTGTGTGTGTTGAAGTTGTTTTTTTATGCCATATTATATGTTCAGGACTCCTTGGACACCATCCTGCAGTTCCAATTCACTGTTGATTTGAAGGAGACTTAAATTTACTTAACCTAAGTTACTTCATGACTACTGAAGCATGTGTTTACTCATATGCATTAGACATGGGCACGACCAGAAAAAATGATGTTTCGAGTTTTCGTTTGTCAGAACGGGTCCGTTTTGGGTCGTTTCCATTTGTTGCGAATTTTTTCAAAAATTTGTCGTTTCCATTTGTTGTTTGTCGTTTGTCGTTTCCACCGTGATTTAGCGCGATTTGACTTCCCATAGGGGCATCCCGCAATCAGGGCCAGTGCTAGGTGCTTTTGCGCCCTAGGCAGGGGGCGGGGCGGGGGGCGGGTGACCGGGTGGCGGCGGCCACGGGCGGGTGAGTGGGCGGGAGGCGGCATGGGCCGCAGGCGGGTAACGGCGCGGGCAGACGGGCGAGTGGGCAGTTAGGATATCACTTAGGATAGAGGTTCTGTTCTTGGCTTGCACCCCAAATGTGTGTGTGTGCAAGCAAATTGAAGTGGGGAAAATAGAAAATAAATGGTAGTATATAATATATTTTAAAATAATTCCACACCTCCCACTCCCAGTCGAACCTCCCCCTTTATCCAATATCAGAAAAAAATCCTCACAAACTGCCAGAGAAGAAATAAAGAATAAACTGCTATTCCCTTCAGCAGACAAAGTTGCAGGGAATCAAATAAATTATTTTCTAAATTCAATTCCCTCCCTGCCTGCCTAACTTAAATCCTAAAGCCTCCAGCCTCCCTCCTCAATCTCGATCGGATCACACCAGCACCAGCAGCCAGCCCTCCTCCCTCAACCACATCCATACACCCGACTGCGATTTCTGGAAGGTGCCTCGGCTTTTTATGCCCTCCGAGACATCCAGAAGTGTCAGTCAAAAACCTGGCGTTGCCATTGGTGGAATGGTTCAAACAATTTGCATGGTCCCATCCCATGCCCAGCCCAAATGGGCAGGTCTAAAAAAATAAAAAATAAAATAAAATAAAATCAATACGTTTAATTGCTATTAAAAACCCCACTGCTGCTACTATAAAAATTCAGGCATTTTAAATAAATAAATTTCACATGTTTCTGTGGTGATTTGGTGTGTTTTTTGACCATGATTTCAAAAGAAAAATTGCAGTCACCATTTTAGTCCCCCACCGTATGGCATGGCGAGACGACGAGGATGAACCCCCCCCCCAGCCTGGTGCAAGCAGCCCAGGACAGCAGAAGAGGGGGCAGGCCAGGGACCCCCCAGAAACCACCCCTCTAGTAGGTGGCAAAGCCTCAGGCAGGCATATTGTCACCTGCTTTTTTGGCCGGGAGTCGGGGTTTTTTAAAAAAACTTTTAAAAACGTTTTCTGTGCTTCGCATTGCGCGATCGCCGTGATGCCACAAACGGAAACGAAAAACCAGACCAAAATTTTCTTTTTTCGTTTCGAGTTCGAGTTCTGACGGCTTAATTATCGTTACCATTTCCGTTACGTAATGGAAATGATAACCAAAAACGGAAACGAGAATTTTGCCGAGTCGTGCCCATGTCTAATATGCATGAAGGAGCTACCACAGTTCAAACGGCACTGAAGGAGATTTTGAATCATGCTGCCTTACCTCACATGCAGTTGGTTTTCTTTCCCCTGTAGAATTGAATGGTTAGAGTGGGACTCCGCTGCACATTGGGAAATTACTCCATAGCTTTTTGGCCTGGAGATGTTTAGGAATGGAGACTTGAAATCTGATCATTCAAAGAGAGTTGTATCCGCTACATGGAGCCAGTGTTGGTTTACTTTATTTTTTACTTCTGAAATATTTATTTATGCAACTGTATCTCAAGAGGAGTTTCCTAGGAACCTTGAAACAGCATTAAAACCAACAGTAAAACAGCAGGTAGTAAACAAAACAAACACAGACTCTCAAATAAATTAAAATTGGGAGGATGGATTAAATTCAGAACAAACAGGATACAATGGAACCACATTAAATCACCCATAAAACCACAGTGTGTTCAGCAGATGCTGAGAAGCAACAAAGAAGGTGCCAAAGAGACAAATAGGCAGCCCTAGAGGGAGGCGGAGAAGGTTTGCAAGTGTGCAAGAGTGAGGTAGGTATTCTGCCCAACAGCATGGCTCCCTGTCACAGGTTTCTATTTTGGCTTTTCCCACATACAAGCTCTTTTGAAAGACAAGCTAAAAACTGAATCAAAAACTTGAAAATATGCCATTATGCCTAGCTTACAAATGTGATATGCGAGACAAAGATTGTCCCTGAGGAGAATAACAGTGATGCTGCTGCTGCTGCTGCTGCTGCTGAGGAGGAGGAGGAGGAGGAGGAGGAGGAGGAGGAGGACAATAATGGCAGCAGGAAAAATAACCAGATTAACATTATTACAATTTATTTATTTAAATTTACTTGCAATACTTTTGCTCTGCCTTTCCCCTTAAAATTATTAGAACAGCAAAGCAAGAGTTCAGTGACATAATCAGGACCATGGGTTGTGTTGTTACAGTCATTACGGACTCTTAGTGACTCCATATCCATGGAGTTTTCTTGGCAGGAATACTGGAGTGGGTTGCCAGTTCCTATTCCAGGCGCCTACAGCACCTGGTATTCCTTGGAGGTCTCCCATCCAAGTACTAACCAGGGCCAACCCTGCTTAGCTTCCGAAATCAAGCAAGATTGGATGTGCTTCGGGCATCTAGGCATCAGGACCATAGACAGCTCTAAGTGCAACTGCTTTTTTTTAAGCAAAAAAGAATTTTGTAGCCATGCAGCCATAAAGAACAAAACAGCGATACAAGACTATGGGTGATACCTTCATAGGCTGCTAGAAAAATAACTTTACTTTACTTTTCTTGCTGAGCTTTCTCAAAACTTTATTTATTTATTTATTTATTTATTTATTTATTTATTTATTTATTTATTTATTATTTATACATTTATGTACCACCAGTCTTCCAGAAGGACCTCTCAGTGGTTTACATAATCAAAAAATATAAAATATTAAGCACTAGAATAAAGAAATAGCTAAAAAAACCTAAATGCTAGCTAAAACTAATTAATTATTCTAGCAGCCTATGAAGGTATCACCCATGGTCTGGTATGGATATTTTTTAGCCTGGATTCAGGAGAGATGGAGCTGCCTAGATGCCCTAAGCACATCCGATCTCGCCTGATTTTGGAAGCTAAGCAGGGTCAGCCCTGGTCAGTACTTGGATGGGAGACCACCAGGGAATACTAGGTGCTGTAGGTGCCTGGAGTAGGAACTTGCAAACTCCTCCAGTATTCCTGCCAATAAAACTCCATGGACATGGGGTCATGAAGGGTCGGTCACAACTATAACGACACACAACACACACACACACACACACACACACACACACACACACACACACACACACACACACACACACACACACACACACAGGAGAGATGAAAATTCTCTCTTGACTCATACATCTGGCAAGAGGACCACATTTTGTTTTCTTTATTCATTGGATAGTGGGATGTATTATGATCCTGGAGAGAACAGTGGTTTTTTTTTTTTTTTTTTTAGCAAATTCCATAAAAAACTACACATATAGGACAATGTTCCATAGCATAGATATCCCTGTGCAACTTGAAGCTGCACAAGTGGCTGCAAAATTTGTGCCAAGGCAGAAGACATATCCAGCAAGCAGTTCAGACATTTTATTTGAAATGTATTTAAAATATTTCTAACTCGTCTTTCTCCCCAAAAGGACATCCACTCAAACTGTAGGTTGGGAGAGTGAGAACAGACAAAAGGGTGTTGTTAGTTTGTAGAACTCCCTGCCACAAGAGGTGGTGATGGCATCTAGCCTGGATGCCTTCAAAAGAGGATTGGACAGATTCCTGGAGGAAAAGTCCATCACAGGTTACAAACCATGATGGAGACGTGTAATCTCCAGGCTTAAAACCGGGGTACTTCTACATGGCAGAGGAGTGGTATCAGGAGACAGATATCTAGTCTTGTGCACTCCTGGACACATTTGGCTTGGCCACTGTGAGATACAGGAAGCTGGACTAGATGGGCCTTTGGCCTGATCCAGCATGGCTCTTCTTATGTTCTTATGTTCTTATGACCAAAGTCCAGATACAGACATACAATGTGGGCTGCCTAGATACAGCGTACATGTGTAATTTTATGCTACACCACGTGCGATAGGATTTCTGCTGGTTGTGTACCTGGATTTTGAAGTGGCTGCCTTTTTGCTCAGACTTCTGACAATTAGACATGTAATATGGGTTGCTAGTATCTTTTTAGAGTTCAGCCAGTCTTCCTGTGTTTTCTGTATGCACACTTTGCTTCTTTATTTATTTGTTTTTTTATTTATATATTTTTACAACTTATATGCCGCCCACTACCCAAAGGGCTCTGCGCGGCTTACAATCAAAAGAATTAAAACAGTTGAAACATCAAATATCAATAAATAATGAAAACAATAATAAAAACCTTACACTAAAATCATGACACTAAAATTTCCATCAGAGGACTCACAATCTATATTGTATCAATTAAAAAACTTCTGGAACAGGAAGGATTTTACCTGGTGCCAAAAGGTCATCATTTGTTGGCGCAAGGCAGATCTCACTTGGGAGGGCATTTCATAGCTTGGGGGCAGCTGCCGAGAAGGCCCTATGTCTACAAGCCACAGTTGTTTTGCACAGAATGTCATAAAGACACCTTATGCAAATAGCATGAAATGCTCCTTATCACTCTCCCATGCTGGAAGCAGAAAATCACTTGGAAGGCGGACATGTTTGTTGCTGAAGTATACTGTTACACTGAAATTGCTGAAATCAGTAAGAACGAGGAATCCTCGAGTATTATTCACATCCCTGTTATGCAGAACAATTCCAATGTTATGCATTGTGTTTCTATCTAATACCTGAGGAAGAAACAGGATTCCAGCACTGCTTTTCCTGAGTGGAACTTTGTGCATCTGAAAAGAAGAGGTATGTGTTCAACCCTGAAACTCCCCCTGTGAGCAAGAACCGTAGAGAAAAGTAGGATTGTGGCATTCGGAAGTGGCTTTCTTGCAAAGAAGAATGTCTCCTTTTTGGGAATACAGGAGATGTTTTAAATACTTTCCATATAACAAAAGCTCCAACGGAGAGGGCAAAGGTAGGCGTTCTGCTGATCATGTGTTGAATGAAAACGTGGTAAACAATGTCTGAATCAGATGTTGTGTGTGTTGTGTCATTACAGTTGTGACTGACTCTTTGTGACTCCATGTCCATGGAGTTTTCTTGGCAGGAATACTGGAATGGTTTGCCAGTTCCTACTCCAGGCACCTACAGCACCTGGTATTCCTTGGTGGTCTCCCATCCAAGTACTAAACCAGGGTCGACCCTGCTTAGCTTCCGAAATTAGGCAAGATAGGATGTGCTCAGGATATCTAGGCAGCTTGAATCAGACGTTGCTCTGGCAAAATTCAGCCTGACTTACGCCCCCACCTCTGGCCCAGGAGGAAGAAGTAAGCTGGGCTTAAATGGCCCACACTTCCTTCTTACAGTACCGGTTCCCACAGAGTGTATGTGTTTATGGAAGAAGAGATCTTGGGAGTAAGAAAAAATGGCAATCAAAATTATCTAGTGAATGACTCCAACCCTTGGTGCTGTTTAGAGAAAAAAGTTGAGATACAGGAAACATGACAGAAATGTAAATGATGCACAGCAGGGAGACAATGGATAGACTCTTTCCTTTGTCTCCCATAAGACTAGAACCTTAGGTCGTACACAAAGCTGAGTGGTGGGAGGCTCAAAACAGATAAGGATTCCTTCATACCATAGTTGAACTGCGTGGAATGCAATACTAGGCGGATTGGTGGCGAATCACTTGGAGCCATGTTTATTCGCACCAGCAATGAAACCACTCCTTAGCTGCTTATGCTACCCAAAGAAAGGAACAATGCAAATTGCACTTTGGCAATACTTTGCTCTTACATTCACTGGCTTGTATTATACTAGAGCACACAGTTGAATGGTTTTAAATCTAAGTGAAAATATAAAAGAGGCCTTCTTTGCCATAGCATGGAGTCACTACAGTATTGCAAATTGTTGTTTAACTCACTCACACACTGGGCCCTAATTGATTATTCGAACCCAGCTGCAATTTCAAACATGTCCCAGCCGGAGAAATCTACCGGCACTAATTCAACATGGTGAGTGCTGATATGGCATTTAATGTGTGAATGAGATCAATTTCCCTTTCCCAGTTAGATCATGAGTTTTAAGTGTAACCCTGGCTGGGGTTGATTAGGCAGCAGGAATGAGATCAACGAGTTGTAAACACAGTGAGAATGAGGTCAGATGTCTGCTGACAACTATTTTGCATGTTTTGGAGCCTTTCTTTCTTTCTTTCTTTCTTTCTTTCTTTCTTTCTTTCTTTCTTTCTTTCTTTCTTTCTTTCTTTCTTTCTTTCTTTCTTTCTTTCTTTCATGATGTTCCTTCTTGAGTAGGAACATAGGAAAAAACCACCCTTTGGGATTTATCCTCGACCAGACAGCCTGCCCCATCCTCCATGTAAAAAGTGCTAGGCTCCCAACAGGGCAAGTTGCATGCACTGTACTGTAGAAATGACCTGGTGATGTTTGGTTTGGTTTGGGGTGTTTATACATGACCCCTAAACTCCGGGGCAAATGGCTCCCAGCTCCGGAGCTTAAAAATGTTTCCCCACCAGCTCCGGAGTTAACAGGAAATTAAAGTGTGACCATGCCCACTTTAGTGCGTCCTAGCACACATTTTAAGTACCTGCTCTTTGGAGGTGAAAATTATTTGATCCGATGTAACGATAGTGAGTGCGGGGCTCTCCTTGCTTCTGTTTGTTGTTTTTTGGCTCCCGCCCCTTTAAGAGCTACTTTTACAGAGACTGGAATGTTGCCGGCAGGAGCGAAAGGCAGAACGGAGGTGAGCGGCATGCTTTTCTTTCTCTTTTTCTCCCTCCCCTCACGCAGCCAGCAGCCAGGAAGTGCGGAGGGGTGGGGACACTGGAAGAGCGATTAACCCCTAAGATCTCTGGTCCGAATTTAAGTGGCCAGCGGATCTCAGGGGTCGTGTGAAAAGGCCCTTGGTTTCACAAAGCACTTAGGTGAAACAAGATGAGACAGCTGGTGGAATGGAGAGTTGATTCTCTTCCCACCTCAAAACAGTGGGAGAGTTTTGGCCACTGCTGTCACTCTGAACGTCCAACACTGACAGTCTAGGATGCAGCTCAGGAGGCTAGATGCTGCTTACAATATTGACAGCAATTGGCCTACCCTGTTTTACAAATACTAACTGTGCTTCATCCAGACTCACTGTTTGACAAACAAGATCCACCAAACTAGTTTGTTATCTCACTTAAGATGGTTTTGTAATCATTAGTTCATATATATAGTCTACAGGCAACTACAATAAGAACTGTGCAGGATGAACTTAGTTTTGATCAAAACCCAGACCCAGAACAGAGAGCTGATTCTAATATGTGGATAAACCCAACAAAATTGGTGCAGGATAAATTCTTGGATATGCCAAATTCACGAAGCATTATAAATGCATCTGCTTTACTCAATATGGATACAAAAAGGATACATTTAAGCTGGGAAAGGAGATATGAATTATATTGGGCTCAAATGCTGGGGAAATTTGTGATTGAATTGGTAGCACAGCAGGAAACAAGCAATATATTTGTTTTTTTTATTTATTGTAGAAAATAAATAAAAATATTTGTAACAAAAAAAAAGGAATTTCCTTGCTGCATGGCTCAAGTGTATCTCTCAATGCAATACAAAGCAATTCATTCCCTATCTAATTTGTTTTCTGCATGTAAAAGTGAAGCATATTTGGGGGAGCTATGACCTCACCCTGGACAAAGAGGTCATAATCAGGCCAATTCAGTTAGTCATTTGGATTTTAACCAAAGCCCCTTGCACATCTCTATATTCTGCCCAGTAGACATGGGCACGACTCGGAGAAATTGTCGTTTCCGTTTTCGGTTATCGTTTCCGTTTAACGGAAACGGTAACGATAATTAAGCCATCAGAACTCGAACTCGAACTGAAAAAAGAAAAATTTGGTCAGGTTTTTCGTTTCCGTTTGTGGCATCACGGTGATCATGCAATGCGAAGCACAGAAAAAGTTTTTAAAAGTTTTTTTTTAAAACCCCGACTCCCGACCAAAAAAGCAGGCGAAAATATGCCTGCCTGAGGCTTTGCCACCTACCAGAGGGGTGGTTTCTGGGAGGTCCCCGGCCTCCCCCCCTCTTCTCCTGTCCTGGGCTGCTTGCACCAGGCTGGGGGGGTCATCCTCATCGTCTTGCCATGCCATGCGGTGGGGGGATCCAAAATGGTGACCACAATTTTTCTTTTGAAATTGTGGTCAAAAAACACACCAAATCACCACAGAAACATGTGAAATTTATTTATTTTAAATGCCTGAATTTTAATAGTAGCAGCAGTGGGGTTTTTTATAGCAATCAAATGTTGTATTAATTTTATTTTATTTTATTTTATATGTTTTTTAGACTTGCCCATTTGGGCTGGGCATGGGATGGGACCATGCAAATTGTTTGAACCATTCCACCAATGGCATCGCCAGGTTTTTGACTGACACTTCTGGATGTCTCGGAGGGCATAAAAAGCCGAGGCACCTTCCTGAAATCGCAGTTGGGTGTATGGATGCAGTTGAGGGAGGAGGGCTGGCTGCTGGTGCTGGTGTGATCCGATCGAGATTGAGGAGGGAGGCTGGGGGCTTTAGGATTTAAGTTAGGCAGGGAGGGAGGGAATTGGATTTAGAAAATAATTTCTTTGATTCCCTGCAGCTTTGTCTGCTGAAGGGAATAGCAGTTTATTCTTTATTTCTTCTCTGGCAGTTTGTGAGGATTTTTTTCTGATATTGGATAAAGGGGGAGGTTCAACTGGGAGTGGGAGGTGTGGATTTATTTTAAAAATATATTATATACTACCATTTATTTTCTATTTCCCAACTTCAATTTGCTTGCACACACACACATTTGGGGTGCAAGCCAAGAACAGAACCTCTATCCTAAGTGATATCTTAACTGCCCACTCGCCCGTCCGCCCACACCGCCCCCCATCTGTGGCCCGCGCCGCCGCCCGCCCACTCGCCTACCCACGGCTGCTGCCCGCCCACGGCTGCCGCCCGCCCGCTCACCCACCCCCCCGCCCCCCACCCCCTAGGACGCAAAAACACCTAGCGCCGGCCCTGATTGTGGGACGCCCCTATGGTCTGGGAAGTCAAATCGCGCTAAATCGCGGTGGAAACGACAAACGACAAACGGAAATGACAAATTTTTCAAAAATTTCACAACAAATGGAAACTACCTGAAATAGACCCGTTCCGACAAACGAAAACTCAAAACACCATTTTTTTGGTCGTCCCCATGTCTACTGCCCAGTGTATGTTGCTCAACTCAACTCAAGGAAGCTTCATGAGGGTAGTCAAAGAAAGGAAGTTTTAAAGGCATAGCAACAAAGTGGAAGACACCCTGCCCGCAAATCATTGTGACTTCAGAGAAGACCTGAAAATAAAACAAAGCAAAAAAAAAAATGCAGATATCGGAAGAGGGGGGAGGTCAAGGCCACAAAAGAAGAGCAGTTAAAGTAGCAAAGAACTGCAGGAATAGCATTAGGATAGCAAAAACCAAGAATAAGCTGAGGTTAACAAGAAACACTGAAAGCAATTTTATATACTGTATGTATAAAACAAATACAGTGGTACCTCGACTCATGGTGGCTTTAACAACCAAATAATTTGACATGAACACTGGTCTTCACTCTGCACAACAGCTGACTTTGACAGGTCGAGCCTCTCAAAATCAGCTGCCATGCAGAGTGGAGAGTAGCATTCCCTGCCTATCATCACCTCCTCCACCTTCTTGTTTGCTTTGATATCTGCAAAAGAGATTAGAGCAACCAAGAAGAAGGAGGAGGTGGTCATCATGCTTCCCTTTCAAACTGCCTGGACTGGCTGAAGTTGCATCGTTCCCAGAGAATGATGCAACTTTGGGCAGCCCAGGCACCTTGCAAGGGAAGTGCTTACCTCCAGGTAAGTGTTTACCTTTGCTTACATCTGAGCTGGCCAAATCAATCTTCAGCCAGCTTGGAGGTAAGCAAAAGTAAGCGCTTACCTCCAGGTAAGTGGGCTGGGTGAAGATTCCAGGGACCGATGGATCTTTGGCCAGACCGGGCTCCCTGCAAGGCAAGTGGTGATGGTGGGTCCCCCAGCTTCCCAGGCTGGGAAAAGATCAATGGGTCCATGCTCTGCCCACCATTTTCTGGGATGGATGCATCTTTGCGCAGTCTGGGCACTTTGGAAGGGAAGTGGTGGCAGCACATTGTCACCGCACTTCCCTTCCAAACTGTCTGAGCAGTGTGAAGATCAATGGGTCCATGCTCTGCTCACCAAATTGGTGGTCAGAGCACAGACCTACTGATCTTTTCCCAGCCCACAAGGCTTGCAAGGGAAGCAGTGGTGGCAATCGATTGAGCCACCCCAGAGGTAAGTGCTTCCCTTGCAAGGTGTCCCAGCTGGCTAAAGATCAATGGGCGATCTCCCTCAATCAAGAGCAAACTGTCAAAGTCAGCTGTCTGGCAGGGGGCTGCAGAGAGCAGCCTTTGGCTGTCATTGATTGAGGAGGGTTGGGACAGCCTTCCCATAGGAATGCATTGAAAAAAATATTAACCCATTTCCCCCAGAGAGGATTAATTGATTTTCAGTGCATTCCTATGGGAAACTGCTACTTGACCTACAAATAATTTGACTTCCAAAGATGCATTCGGAACAGATTAATGTTGTAAGTCGAGGTACCACTGTACATAAAACTTTGCTATTCAGCGTGTGTGGGAAAACAGTAACAGACAGCAAAGAAAAGGCAAAACTTCCCAGTTCTTACTGTCACTCAATATTTTCCCAAAATACAGTTTTAAGACCCTCCAGGGAACTGTGAAGCACAAAGGGAGTGGGGACGGGATTGTAGCTTGAAGCTTATAAATTGTCAACGGGTATCCCAGGAAGTGGTGGGGGCTCCAACACTTGAGGTATTGAAGAGAAAATTGGGCAACCATCTGTCAAATCTGCTTTGATTTGGATTCCTGCATTAATCAAGGGGTTGGACTCAATAGCCTTGTAGGTCCCTTCCAGCTCCATTATTCTACAAAATCCACAGGAGAGAAACTGATTATGTTGTTTAAAAAAGCACGTACAACAAACCTTTGGTCTGGCAGATAAAGGGAATGTAACAGGTGTACAAAAATAATGCTATAGGGCAGAGGGAGGTGGATGGGGGGCTGTTACTTAAAACAATAAACATTGCCCAGTATTCAGGGGAAGCTGTTATTTCCTGCTTCTCAAAGCTGTCATTTCCTGATCGTCCAAGCTCCAGATCTGCACCTAATTATCGGGCTGTATACAATTGTGAAGACTAGATATTCGCTTTCCTCTCCTATGGCTCTTCCCTTTTCATCTGTTTCTCCCACTCACCCCTTCTTGTATGTTCTATTTACATTCCCTCTCTTCTCTTCTTCTTCTTTCTCCCAATTTCAGTGTCAAGAGCTCTATTGCCATGACAAGATCTGCGAGCCCTGCTGGAGTTAATGCAGTCTCAAGTATGAGTGTCTGAAACACTTGCATACCAGTAGCTGGTTTTATGCTGTGTGCCTACTTATTTTTTAATTCAGTGTCCTCAGACAAATCCTGCTTCCCGTTATCTTTCTATTCCAGTTCTTCTGTCTCTTGTCCTTTGCTTCATACTTGTGGTTGTTGTAGTGAAGCACTCTTTTAGTGTTTTTGTATGCTATGGAAGCACACAGGGAGAGAAACCATCCTCTCACATACTTTGCACTCAGGATGTACTGATTCCTCCACTGGAATCAATGAATTTCCTTCATTGAAAATCTGGCTCAATTAAAACCTGAGTTCTGGACCTATAAGATCTCTGTGACAAGGCACATCAAATGCCTGGCTTTCTGTAAAGAAAGTTTCTTGCCTGACTACTTTCCGGCAATGAAGCAGATTTAGAGGTCCTTCATCATAGGGATCAAACACAGGAATCTTCTGAGAAGTTCCAGCAACAGCATCAAAGTATTCTCACAGAGTTGGAAGACATTTCTTGTTGTAGGGCAGTGGTGGCGAACCTTCAACACTCCAGATGTTTTGGACCACAACTCCCACAGTCCTTTGTCATTGGCAATACAGGCTTGGAGTTCTGGGAGTTTTGTTCCAAAACACTTGGAGTGCCACAGGTTCACCACCACTGTTGTAGGGGAAAGATTGATGTGCTCATCCCTGAAATGTCACCTACATATTAATGAATGCAATGCAAAAGCCCTTTCAATGAGTACAAAGTCATCTTTGCAAATTGCAGTGCAGATTGAAATGTCTCTAGTCCTAGAGTTTCTGATTGGTGTCAGGTCTTTTTCTATTACTTCCATACTTAATCCTGCAAGACACCAGATTTCCGTAAGACTTTCAAGTAGCTCTATTTCCAAAATGCTGCCCTGATCATGCTCAAAGCAAATGTATAGACAGCATCCTTAGACTTTGCTTCATGAGAAATTCAAAGGAAATGTGAACAGTCAGGCAGGGTCATTGTATAGTGAGAAAGCACCTGAGTTTCCGGTAGAAGACCCCAGTTGTAATGTCTGAGGGTGCAGAAAGACTCCTATAACACCAGACCTTGAAGACCTGCAGCCGCTTAGATGGTTTCTTATGAATATATTTAGAAGAAACACACGAGGAAGGCTTAGGAAAGCTAAAGATGGGTGGACCTTCCATATGCCCATGTGAGCCCACAACTTGTTAGTATATCAGTACTGCACCTTTGTGGCAGTTTGATTCTACTTTAACTGTCATGACTCCGTGCTGTGTAGCTTTGTGAGGTGTTTAGAATGCTTTGCTGTTTTCCAGAACTCTCTAGCTGAGAATTAAGAACATAAGAACATAAGAAGAGCAATGCTGGATCAGGCCAAAGGCCCGTCTAGTGCAGCTTCCTATAACTCACAGTGGCCCCACCATATGCATCTGGGAGCACATGAGACTAGGTATCCGTCTCCTGATACCACTCCCCTGCATCTGGCCCTTGAAGTACCCTGGTTTTAAGCCTGGAGATGACACATCTCCATCGTGGTTTGTAACCTGCGATGGACTTTTCCTCCAGGAATCTGTCCAATCCTCTTTTGAAGGCATCCAGGCCAGATGCCATCACCACCTCCTGTGGTAGGGAATTCCACAGACTAACAATGCACTGGGTGAAAAAAAATATTTTCTTTTGTCTGTTCTTACTCTCCCAGCCCTCAATTTGAGTGTATGTCCCCTAGTTCTGGTATTTTGTGAGAGGGAGAAGAGCTTCTCTCTATCCACTTTACTCATGCCCTGCATTATTTTGTACGTCTCAATCATATCCCCCTTCAGGGGGGACATGCATTCAATGGACACCCTCAAATTATAAATCCCAGAATTCAATGGGATGGCATTGGAAGTGGCATCAAACTGGTAGTGTATACCCATACCTAATCTGCCTTAAAACAGACTTCTACTTACTGTTAGAACTGCCAGCAAACCTTTCAAGTGCAGCAGGCATTTCATCTTTGTTGCTGGCAGACTTAGGGTTTCTCCAAAATGGCTCATTATGCCTTCTGTTTTTTAAGGAAGACAACGTTGAGGCACTCCCTCCTCTTTCATTTCTTTCTTTTGCTTGACTATTCTAGGTGCCTGGTGTTTATTTCATTTCAGAGCCGGTAGACATTAAAACGAATGGTGTCATCTGTGGTCCCCTTTTTTCTTCCTCTTCAATTCATCTACCTTCCTTTGTTCTTAATATCCTGGAATCCTTGCTGTCTGTCTCTTCTGTAACCTTTTTTTCCCTTTTATCATCTCTTAATTAGGAATGCTTCGTTTTTTATTTAGCCCTTCTTTGAAATGATTAGATGTTCTACATAGTTTCTTAAATAAAAGATTCACAACTCTACTGCATAATATTTGTGATGCTGCATTACATAGCCTGTGGACAACATAAAAAGGGGGGTAATTCCATCTCCTCAATGAACTAGTAGCTCTAGGGCTCCCCAGTGATAGGAGTTTGGGTATCCCTGTTAATTGCCCTATTAGCATGACTGGAAGACCTCCTGGAGCCTTTTGGAGAATGTGTGTGTGTGTTTGATGCACCACCCCTATTCCCCTCTTTCCTCCCATCCACCTCTTTCCTTTTTCTGTTCTGTAAACACTGCCATGTGGCTTCAAAAAAGGCAAATGAGAGCCTGGATTGCAAGGAGATCAGACCTAGCCATCCTGAAAGAAATCAACCCTGGATGTTCATTGGAAGGACAGATGTTGAAGCTGAGGCTCCAGTACTTTGGCCACCTCATGAGGAGAGAGGAGTCCTTGGAAAAGTCCCTGATGTTGGGAAAGATTGAAGGCAAAAGGAAAAGGGGATGGCAGAGAATGAGATGGTTGGACAGTGTCATTGATGCAACAAATATGGATTTGACCAAACTCCAGGAGACAGTGGAGGACAGGAAGGCCTGGCGAGCTCAGGTCCATGTGGTCACAAAGACTCACATATGACTGAATGACTGAACAACAACAACAACAACAACAACAACAACAACAACAACAACAACAACAACAACAACAGATGTGTAATCTCCAAATCCCACGAGGGATTAGTCCCCCTCTATTTGGCATTGGCCAGGCCTCATCTTGAGTCTTGTGTTCAGTTCTGTACAACACACTTGAAGAAGGATGGTAACAAACTGGTGCAAGTGCCAAGGAAGGTGGCAAGAATGACCATGGGGCTGGAAACCAAGCTCTAGGAGGAAAGGCGGAAAGAACTGGGCATGTCTAGTATTGAGAAAAGAAGACATGGGGAGATAGGATAGTCATCTTCAAAGACTTGAAAGGTTGTCTTACAGAGGAGGGGCAGAATCTGTCTTTGGTCATCCCAAAGTTCAGGACACTTAATAGTGAGCTCAAACTGTTAGAGTGGTACAGCAATGGAACCAATGGCCTTTGGAGGTAGAAAATGCTCCAGTGATGGAGGCATTCAAGAGGACATTGGAGAACTATCTTTCAGATCCGATTTGACTTGGATTCCTGCATTGAGCAGGGGTTGGACTTGATAGCCTTATAGGACCCTTCCAAATCCATTCTTCTGTGATTCTAAGATTCTCCACTTCCCGTCTCTGATTCTCCTTTCTCCTGCCCATTACTCCCAAAGATCGGTTGCCTGGAATCCATCTCGACCGCATACAGTTCCCCCCACTCACTATTAGAGAAAACTGTTTTATTTATTTATTTATTTATTTATTTATTTATTTATTTATTTATTTATTTAATTTATATTTTAACTGGACCTTTCTCCTTGGAAAAGCACCCAAGGTGGCTTACAATAATGAGGGACAATATACAGCCCCGAACTTTTAAGACATATTGGAGCTAAGAACCGGGAATTAGAAGAGGCATCTTAGGACTTTAAAAGGTAACATTAAAGCTACAAAGAGCACACAAAAAGAAAACAATCCTTTATGGGGGGCTGGAAACTAACATAGAAAACACAGGTTTTCTTATAAAATCAATCAATGTAATAATGCATGGTAATCCATATAAAAGTCACATAGTAGGTAGTCCCTCGTTCAGGAAAAGCTTGCCTGAAGAGGAAGGTCTTTGCCAGCTTCTGGAAAGATAGAAGAGATGGGGCAGTCCTGTCCACCAGTGGGAGGGAGTTCCAAAGTCTGGGAGACCTTTTCATGTGCTCTTGTGAGACGCACCTGTGTAGGTGGTAGGATGGAGAGAAAGGCCTCCCCTGATGACGTTAATGCCTGTAGCCAGTTCATACTGTGAGATTTGATCTTTGACTCATACAGGTCATACAGTGTTTTGTAAGTTAAGATCAGCACTTTGAATTGCGCCCAATAGCGCCAGTGGAGCTGCTTTAGTAGGGGTGTAATGTGATATCTGTAACCTGCCCCAGTCAGCAATCTGGCCACTGCATTTTGGACCTGTTGAAATTTCCTGAGACATTCCATCGGTAGTCCCACATATAGCACATTACAGTGGTCCACCCGGGATGTCATTAGGGTATGTGTCACAGTGGCCAGAGCAGGTTTCTCACAAAATGGGTAAAACTGGTGTACTACTGTCAAAAGCAGCTTAAAGATCCAGTAAAACAAATGGGACACAGATCCGCTATCCATTTCCCTGTGTAGGTCATCTACCAAAGCAACAAGTGCAGTCTCAGTCCCATAACCACGGCTGAAGCTAGATTGAGCTGGATCCAGTTAGTTTATCTCATCCAGAAACCTCTGGAGCTACAAGGCCACAACCCACTCTAGTATTTTAAACAAGAATAGGATGTTAGATACTGGTTGGTAATTGTTCAGTATTGCTGGATAAAGATTTTTGCCTTCTTCAAGAATTCCAGAATCCTGCCCTGTTGCAAGGAGGCATTCACTACTCTTCCTAACCAGTCTGCCAGATCCTCTCTGGCAGCTTTTATGATACTGGAAGGGGAAGGGTCCAACAGACATGTGGTGTCCCTCATCTCCCCAAGGAGGTCCTGACCATGTCCTTAGGTGTCAGGAGCTGAAAATCATCCATTAATGCAGGGCAGGCAAGGGGGCAGTTTTATGTATAGGCTCTGGATCAAGAGCAGCATCCAGGTCAGCCTGGATCTGAACAATTTTGGCTGAAAAGTGTTGTGCAAATTCTTTGCAGTGAGTTACAGAGTGGTCTGTGTTATTATGTCCACCCGCTGTTCCTCACCATCATATATTAGTATCATTATTAGCATCATTATTTTGATTTTTGTTAGTTTTGGACTATGGAACTTTTATATCTGTTAACCACCTTGAGTTTCTTTAGAAAAATCTGGCAGGATATAAATATAAAATAAATAAATAAATAAATAAATCCACCTGTCCTCATGTAGCAGACTCTTGACTATTTGGAAAAGCTCCACTTGGCGATTCCGTACCAAAGCAATGGTGGTAGAGAAAAAAATCTTTGCTGCTTTCACTACCTTGGTTTAAGCTTTCCAGTGGCCTTTCGCAGTTTCTTTATCTGTTTCAGTCTGGGTTTTCCACCAACATCTTTCACCTCTATAGACCACCCTTTTCATATCTGCCAGTTCCAAACAGCCAGTTGGACTGTTCCAGTTCCAAACAGCCAGGAGACATTTAGGGACAATCAGGTGAATGGCTTTGCTCATTTCCCCATTCCAGAGATCAACCAAGGATTTGAAGGGATCACCCATCACAGAGGTGGGAAACTCCCCTAGAGCAATTACAAAGCCATCTGGATCAATCAACCTTCCTGGAAAAATTGCCTTTGTCTGACATCCTTCCACCCTGGCCCAGGTTCTGAGTTCCAGTGAGCATAAAGTGCCCCAGATGTCCAAGACAAGGGGGACTGTGAGTTGGGATTCTGATATGGCAGTTAGGGCAGGAAGGAGTCAAGGGAACTCCTTAGTTCTGGGAAGTGATGAAAGGAGATGGGAATGGAAATGAATTTATTTCAATTAGATTTTAATTATCTGCCATCTCCCATCTATTGGATCAGTTGCTGAATAATTGAAAGGCAACATTATGTGAATGTTTTGCTGCTGAGAAATAGCACCTTCCCATCTTTGGGAGAGGAAAAAGAGATGCATTTTTAAAGCCTTCGCTTTCCACACTGGCAGATTGGCTGGGCCATATTCCTCGCAACTAACTCACCACTGCCTTGCACTAATTTTACAGGAAATTAATGCCAAGCCGGCGTTTGTATTGGATTTAATTAGCAGGCAACACAAACTTTTATAAACCCTTTGCAATGGCAATTTAAACCTGATTGCAAAGTTATTAAAGGCAGACGTAGCAGGCTGCTTCTATTAGTCTACAGGGAACAAGCCATGGCATGTGTGTGTGTGTGTCCCCTCCCCCCTGTAAAAGTCCTCTACTGGAAGGACAAATCCACACTTGGAGTAAACACACAAGCATGCCTTTGTTTGTGGCTGAATTGAATCAGTTTAAGATGGAACCTGAATTTGTGCCATCTCTTTACTGTTGTTGTTTTTCAAAAACTACTTTTAACATGCTGCAGTCTTAAGAATTAGGCTCTAAAATAGAATAGACTTTAATATCTGCATTTGCTCTCCTGTTTGCAAGGGGATTCACTCAGTGATCTTAATGAAGCCTCTCTGTCTATAAATTATATGATCTGTGAAACATGGTCCACTCTATCCTTAAGCAGCATTTCTTTGGCTTGGAAAATAGCCAGTTTTTTGCAACCTAGCTGTTCCCATTTCTCAGAGTAAATAGATATCCAAGGAGAACGCAGGTGGCTTTGGACCTGGTCACATGGATGTGGTCAAACGAGTATGCAAACAGGTATTTTGGCTTTGCTGGAGGCTGTGAAATCACACCTTTCATTCCAGGGGTTGCAGATATCTTGACTAGCTTCAGAGGTGGTGGACTTAGAACGAAAACAATAGCAATGACAATATTTAATTTAATCAAAATATTTATACCCCACTTTTCCCCTTAAAAAGGATCCAAGGTGGCTTACATCATTGAAAGATAGTTTTGAATGTTAACAATAGGGAGTATGCAAATACTAAAAAGAATCAAACAAATACCATATTAGAAAGCATGTTGTTGTTCAGTTGTTCACTCATGTTTGACTCTTCATGACCCCATGGACCAGAGCACTCCAGGCCCTCCTTTCTTCCACTACTTCCTGGAGTTTGGTCAAAGCCATGTGCATTGATGACACTGTCCAACCATCTCATTCTCTCTAATTCCCCCTTTCCTTTTGCCTTCACTCTTTCCCAACATCAGGGGCTTTTCTAAGGAGTCCTCTCTCCACTTTAGATGGCCAAAGTATTGGAGCCTCGGCTTCAAAATCTGTCCTTCCAGTGAAAGGACAGAAAAGCCTAAGCCACACCAAAACACATTCCATACAGTAAGGCAGAGCGTGTAAAAAACACACTCAGGAAGCCAGTCACTAGGGAAAAGTCTTACCTGAAGAGAAAGGTCTCTGTCTGCTTGTGGATGAATGTCAAATATGAGGCCACACTAGCTTCTTGGGGGAGGGTGTCCCAAAGTCTGGGAACTACAACATAGAAGACCTGTGTTCCTTCCTATCCAATACACCTGTGAAGGTGGTGACACTGAGAAAGACGGCTTGAATCCAAGCTATTTAAAAGCAGCACTTATGATAATATGAGCAACATGGTGGAATCCATTTCTTGCATTCAATTTCTTTTCAAGTATATGATCACAGCAATCCTATATAGTATATGATCACAGCAATCCACAGCAAAACTATATAGTAATACAGTAAAGGTAAAGGTTCCCCCAAAACATGCGTGCTAGTCATGTCTGACTCTAGGGGCAGTGCTCATTTCCGTATTCCAGCCAAAGAGCCGGTGTTGTGCAAGTCCATGGCCATGTGGCCGGCATGGCTGCAAGGAAACACTGTTCTACCTTCCCACTTTTTATGGTGGTACCTATTTATCTGCTTGCATTTACATGCTTTCTAACTGCTAGGTTGGCAGGAGCTGGGGTTATCAGTGGGAGCACCTGGCATTTGAACTGCCAAGATTTGCAGCCGACAGTTTTTGGAGCCTTAGTCTGCTGAGCCACCATGTCCCCTTAGTAATACAGTAGTCCCCCATTTATTGTGGGGATCAGTTTTTCTAATGACCCACAATAAAGAAAAATCAGTGATATGCAGACACTTTGGTGACCTGCCCTGCAGGAGTGAGTAAGTGCAAGTGCTGAGGGGGGAAGTGCAAGTGTCGAGAGGTGGGAAAGGCTTCTCACATTGGTGGCTTCAGTTTTGTGCCACCACCTTCTTTGCAGGTGCCTGAAAGCTGAACACACTCAAGCGGGGGAAAAGCTTTGCCACCAGCCACCCAGCTTTGCACCCTGCAGTAGTGGTGAGTGGTGAATGGATGGCCATGGTGAGCAACAATCGGTTTTACTTCAGCCCACTGGCTCCTTTGCCACCAGCCCACCAGCTTTGCTCCTCACAGTGGTGGCAGACAAAGCTGGGTGGCTGGTGGTGAAGGAGCCAGCGGACTGGAGCACAATTGGACAGCAGGAGTGAAGCCACTGGCCGCCACTTGCTGCCATCGCCCACCCACTGCTTGCCACCACAGCAGGAAGCGAAGCCAGGCGACTGGTGGCAAAAGAGCTAGCTGGCTGAAGGGAAGTGGGTTTTTCCTACTTCAGCAGTGGCAGCTGTCGGGCACCCTCCCCAACACCAGCTTTTCCCTGCTCCAATGGTGGTGGCTTTCATAACCTTACATAACCTTTATAACTTATAACCTTCTGGGATTGCACTGACACTACGTTTTCAATGTTAGTTTCCATCACTCATAACTTTTACATGGAATTTTTACTCTTTTAACTGCTCACATTCTATTGTAGCTTTAATGTAATGCCTTTTAATGCTGCAAGATGTCCCTCAATTCCCTGTTCTCAATACTTGAACATATCATAGAATGATAGACTCATGGAATCATAGAGTTGGAAGAGACCTCAAGGGCCATCTAGTCCAACCCCCTGCCATGCAGGAGCTCCATCACAATATTTCCAACAGATGGCCACCCAGCCTCTGATTAAAAACCTCCAAAGAAGGAGACTCCACCACCCTTTGTGGCAGCATATTCCACTGCTGAACAGTTCTAACCATCATGAAGTTCTTCCCAATGTTCAAATGGAATCTCTTTTCCTTTAGTTTGAGACCATTGCCCCGTGTCCTAGTCCTTCATTGTAGTCTTAATTGTACTGGACTGTATATTATCCCTCATTACTGTAAGCTGCCTTGAGTCCTTTTCCAAGGACAAAGGCAGGGTAAAAATACTCTAAAACAAATAAAACAAATTAAATAAATAAATTTTATCCACTTCCTCAGGGCACATCACCAAGGTGCTGGGAGGATGAAAGCACGATATACCAGGATCACAATATATGGACCACATTGTGGCAGGTGACTACTGTAATAGATATGACAACTTTGTGATGGTGTTGTGAATTCTGCATCTGTGCCAAAAACAGAAAAATATGTGTCACCAAAAAAGAAGAGAAAACAAGATGTTGATTTAGCTAAAATGTGGATATGCTAATTTATATGTATAGATACAAATGTAGAAATAATGAGCTAAATGCAGGTCCTAGTCGTAACTGGAAGAGACCGTTTGAATCAATGGGAATTACATTTGTGCTGATTTTCTAGCTCCAAAAGAGTTGGTTGGATGTATTTTAGTTGGTAATTTCTTTTAAACCCAATTACTCTACTCTAAATAGAAGCATTTTCGCTGAAGTGAAACAGAATTACAACCAGGTGACCTGTGACTATAACCATTCAGGATACTACCGGTGGAGGGGCAGCTTTGTGGCTGTACTCATTCTCCCATAAAGATTTGTATATTGTTTAATGTGAGTTTTGTGGACAAGTCCACTTCATCAGACAACTGGACGTGCCTACAAAAACTCACATTATACATGGCTACCCCATCTACAACTGTTCCTTTATTGTGGCTCCTTATCTTTAAACCCTATGTCTACCATGCAAACAGAGGACTGTTCTGCTCAGAGTAGACTTGCAAACAGAGGACAGTGCTCTATTAAGCATGGATAATTGCCTGATGCAGAAGCAATATGCTGAACTGCCCTGATGTTATAGAAAGTTGGGGCTGCAGAATCCCTGTTTGCCTTTGACTGAGTTGTTTGTCTACCAGATGAGGAATGCAAAAATATTGGAGGTTTGGCTCTGATAGTCCTGGCTTCACTATTCCACTGGGGACAAAATGAATAGTAAATTACTTTAACAAACTCTGTGGTTACCTTTAGAAGACTGAAGGGCAAAACAGGACACCATCCAAAGAAGAAGGTACTGGATGGATACTGAAGAAACTGGAGATAAGTGCATATGGCCAGAAATTGCAGAGATGGTTAACGGTGGCAAAGTGAGGTGCCCAGTGTAGTGTATTTGTAGTATCAGGCTAAACCCAGTAAGAACTCATGTGCACATCATCATTCAAAGAAAAGGATGTACACATATTAGACAGAGAAGATAGGTGGTTTGAGAGAGGAATCAGGGAAGTCATTCATGTGAGTATTGAGAACTCCTCTCTTGACAGAAGTGGGGGGGGGCTTAGGCACAGTCTATCTGTAACTTATCAGGCAGTGATTTCAACAATCCCCAACCAAATCAAAAATACTCCACACATCTGCCAGCAAGGCCATGGCTAAGGACTCATACTTTAGGTGTTGGGAAGGTTGTAAAGTTGGGACTTTCACACACCTAATGAGCCTACTGTTGTCTGATGAGCCTATTTCAGACCAAGGTGACATGAGGTCAATGTGAACTATAAAATGGAGGACTTGCAACTAGCTTTCCTCAGACTAATGAAGCTGTTTAGATGAGCAGCAAAACCTTTCAATCTCTCAAGAAAAGAAGTCTCATTTACCATCCATCCTAACCCTCAAGATCACTGGGATGGATAGTGCTGCTGTCTCCCCTATCTTCAGTGTCATGTTTATAACCCCCTATCTTCACCCCCAGAGGTTGGGGGATTCCTGTAGTCATGTGCAACAGGGATGCCCCAAGAGAAAGCCATGTTTATAACCCTAAAGAGCACAAGACCAGAGAGCCTCTCTATCCCCACCCCTCACATCACCCCCGGCGTGAGGGGGGGGGGAAAAAAGGAAAAAATAATAGGCAGGTTGGGGGATGTAGGCTCTGGTAGTCATGTGCAACAGCTAAGAACACTTAGCCCCATCTTTCAGATGGAAAGCTGAGATCCTTAATGCTAGAGATGGTGGTATGGGGAAAGCTAAGAGCTATACTTAGTATTGCCATTATACACAAAGAAGTAGCTTCTTCAAGTGAAATCAAGAGGGACAACAGTTTGCTGCACTCATCCTTAAAAACATGCTATGTTTTTCCCTAGTAAAGAAGGGGAAAACAGTCTGGTCCTACTCTTAGCATTATGTTTGTTTGACAACTTCTGGACCATTGTCAAAGTCATATGGTGGTCACTCATCCAAGGGAGCTTTTGTGGCTCAGGAGATGCCCAAGTGTGTTCATGGTCCTTGTGTGTCTTCTTCAATGTAGGCCAGAGGCCACAACAGGTGAGCTGATGGATCACAACAGCGGGCCAAGAGGATAAATCCATTCTTCTGTAACCATAATAGCAATTATTAGGTTAGAAGGACAGCCAATTTAATAATTATTTTACAGGTGATTTTGAGTGCACATGTTTTAATGGTAATTTGATATGCATTCAGCATTTTAGATCTTGCAGAAAGAAAATGTATGTCTTTGCCAAATGGATATAATTGAAACCCTGGCTTTTGTTGGAAGTTGGCAGGGTGGGGGGACAGCTTTTGATTATGGGTAGCAGGATGGGGAGCAAGGCGTTTATCCAGCCTGCAACAGATAGGATGTCCTCCTTCCCTTTTGTCACATTTTTATTCATGTGAAATTAAAAAGCAAGTTATGTTTTATCACATTTTTATTCACGTGAGATTAAAAAGCAAGTTATGATCCAAACAAAATGTCAGAAGCAATCTCCAATGGTGATATTCATTTTTCCAAATGTATCATGACAAGGTGCTTGTGGGCTTGATTTCTGCCCCTAAAGCACGGATGGAAGCAACCAATCAAAATGTGTTCAGGGAGGAGATGATTGAGAGAAAGATATATAATTGCACCCTTTGCATGTTGTTTGGTTTTGCTTCATGGCAGTTGAGGTTTGCAGGAAGGAGGAGAGGTGATGGAAGCTGCAACAGGTTTTATTCTGCCTAAAGACACCAAACCTTATTCCCCAAATAGACTCAGCACCAAGAATATCTCCTTAAAAGTTCACCTGAAAAGTCACAATGGTTTCATTAACTCCACCACATCTAACACACCTTCTCCCATGGTTCCTTTAGAGAGAATAGTCTGGGTCCAGAATCCTGGGAACCAGAGTGTTTCCCACTGTTGCTGAGACACTGATGGAAGGCTTCTATGTTCTGCTAGCACAATTTTATTTTATTTTTTTCTTATTTATTGGAGCAAATAGCTACACTGGGCAGAGTACAAGCAAACAATACAATGGAACAAAGAATAATAGCATTAGAAAAATTAAAGACACAACACAAACTGATTTCTATTGAGAAAAAGAAAAGAAAAACTCATTTGGACTGAAAATACATGAGAATGAGCAGCACAACAAAAAATGTAACAGAGATGAACAGAGGTGAAAGGCAAAGGTGGATTTAGGTGTCATAACAGATTATTTTGTGAAGTGTCGAGGTGGAAAATCATAATACAGGGAAAGCTTATTTAAACAGGCACATTTTTTAAAAATGCACTTGAAAAATCCTGATGAAAGAGCCAGGAAGATTTCTGGGGGCAGCCAATTCCACAAGCAAGGCACAACCACCGAGAAGGCTCAGTACTTTCATGGGACTTTTTGAACCTTTCTTGGGAGCCTCAGGCAACTGGGAAGAATAAGTGACACGGGCAGTTCTTTGAGAAATGCAATATACAATATAACACAATTTCTGATCACCCAAGGTGTTGAGAAATCCAGTCCCTGTTTTCCTAGAAACTGTAATCCTCTGAACATTGAATGTTGGTTTTATTTAGCACTCTAGCTCTCTGTCTCTTTCCAGGAGCTAAATCTAGCCATGAACAAATGAATTATTTGTTTGTTACTCAAGTCCTTCTAATGAAACTCCTCCCTGAGTTTTCCTGGGTTCAATTAGGCTTCATGGGTGAGCATGTGTCTGTTGTCTGGGAATTCAGGCCCAAAACCTAAGACAAGAAAGAGAGCCTTATTGTAAATTAATGTATATGTGTATATGGATTCCCTGTGGTATCACCTAAAGGATGCTGTGGGTGGCTGGGCTTCAAACCATCCCCATAAGGGAGACTTTAATATTATCTTCCCTCTGCACCCATCATCTTGAAATTTGTCCCCTGTCCTGGGGATTATTGGAAGCATAGCAATTCCCTAAGATGTCAGCCAGCATCTTAAAGCATAGTGGCTCGAGATTGTGACATCTCCTAGTTCTTTGATACAGTAAACTCCCACTTATTGCAGGGGTTAGGGACCCAACCCGATCCACAATATTTGAAAATCTGCAATATGTGGATGCTGGGTCAGGTCAGGACTGGGCGGGCTCTCTGGGGGTTCTTGTGCTTACCCCAGGCCTGGTGTTGCCCCAAATGGGACTGCAAGGGGCTTTCCAGTCCCCCAGAGGCCCCCAAAGTGTTTTCTAGTGATCTGGAGGTCACTTCTGGTTTACTGGAAGTCACTTCCGGTTTGCGGGAAAGCACTTTTGGGGCCTTCAATGGGCCTGGGAAGGCCTTTCCTCCTTACCCCAAGGGGCCTTTTTTCATATACTGTGGACCCATGATATACCGGGACCGCAGTATATGAAACGTGAAAGGGTGGGGGACAACTGTACTGACAAAAGAGCGGGCAGCCTGGGGAAAGGCCTACAGAGATAGAGCTGCTGTCCTAAATAGGCTTAGCCCTGTGTAAAGGCATTTTGTGGTCTGTTGCTTTCACTCTCCCCCTCATTGGGTGTGTCCCTGTGTCTATGTGATTTAAGAGAGTAGGAAGCATCCCGAAAGGCTAAGCAAAATGGAGAGGGCGAGAAATGATTATGAATTTTAACAAGGCATGGGCGCAAGTGACAGCCCAAGAAGTTCCAGAAAAGTATTTATTTATTGATTTCTGATTTCCCCCGGATAGGGAGAGGTGAAGTGCAAGGGATGTCTATTTATGGCATGCAATTAAAATAAATCCAAGCACCAGAGAGAGGATGAGTCTGTTGATGGGTCTGATGGAACAAGGCTGATGTGTCACGAGACTGACACAGCTGTGTTAACGGGGACTGGAAATACTTGAGCTTGTCTGTCAATGATTGAAGCCACAACAGAAGGGTAGCTTGTCACCTGTAGGTTTATAAATGCAGATGCTTCCCCTTTTGACTACAGATCATTCTCTACCTGGATCCCCAGACGTGCCGAAGATGCTTAATTCTTGTTGCTGGCTTTAAAAGGAAAAGAACAACTCTAGTCTCTGGATTGTTTCTTTGGCTGCCGTCAATAGCAAAGCCCATTAACCTCTGGCATTTTTAATTTCCTATTCCCTTTTCCCCCCTTTTCCCTTTTGTTTTGCTGAAATGAAGAACAGAAATGGAAAAAGTGGGGGAGGGATGAAGGGGGAAATCCAGCAATGCCAAGCTTAATTGCAGTTATTTGCACAAATGTTCTCATATACATGTAGCCAGACAGCTTTATGGCACTGGAGACATGCATGAAACACTGGGTAAAATTAAGGTTTCATTATCCGAGACGAAGTCTGCAGCTTTACTTAGGAAATGGGAGAAAACAACCACAGGTGTCCTGGGTGAACTTCAGATGCCCCCACCACAGTCAGGCAAAAGTGTAATAATAACCGAGGCAAAACCAGGCTCCCACTGCTCTGAATGATGGAGTGGGTTTCTAAATAGTCCCTTCGTGGCTTAGTTTGACCTTGCTGGTTATACATAGGAGCCATCTCCTTGTCTGTTAGGTCTTATAATGACATCACAGTTACTTGCCACTGTGGCTCTCAGCTCTTGTGACACCCACATGGAAACCTGGCTGAGGCTACTCAGAGGCCGCACACACCAGCAAATATATTGATATATGGATTGCTAATGGTAGAATTTGGGTCAGGGACAGCAGAGAAGGCTGTTTCTGTATGTGTTTCTACTTGGATCACCCTTCCCCTTTAAGAGCTGTCACACACCTTTTTTGGCACAGCAGTAGAGCATGCATCCTTTTTGGTATGGTTCACTTAGCTTCTTGTTTAGCTTGTTCACATGGCAGCCAAGCTGTGTATTGCCAGTTGAAAAGAAGAGAAGGAGAAAGAGGTGGTTGAAAAGAGGCAGCTCGGCCTGGAATGAAGAGAAAAAAGGGGGTAGTGGAAAGGTACTCAGGTACTGAAGGGATCTTAGGGCTTGAGGCTGCCCCATATCATTTTCCTGTGCAATGTCCATGAGTTCCCCCCATCAGTCAGAAAGAGCTGCACCCCCCCTTTTGCCTCCCTGTCCACACAATAACACATGCACACCACAAGGAAGAGTGAGAGAAAGCGAGGAGAGAACAAGGGAAGGAAAGCAGGAAGGTGGGAGGAGAGGGAGAAAACAGAATAGCAACAGAGGGAGAGAAAAGAGAAAAACAATTACACTCTTGAAGACAATCAGGGGAAGTACTGTACTTAATTGACAGCTGGTTGGACTACAAGGGATTGTTTGTGGTTTGGATGGGAGGGATAGGGTAAGCAACTCATTGCATCTTTTGTGTGGAAAAAGCACGGGACACTGTTTGAAGAAACGGGGCCTCATGTTTAACCTGCAGTTGGTCAATTTGTGTGTGTGTTGATATTTAAAACATCATAGAGGGGATAATTAGTAGAATCGCGGCAAGCATAGCATGGAAAATTTTATTCCTTCCTCTCCTGCTGGACTCCTAAATGATTTCCCCTCCCAAAAGCAAACACCATTTTCCCTCCTACTTTTCAAGACTCAACCAGGGGAAGAAAAGATTGAAATCTCCCTTCACTCCTGATGCAATTCTGATGATTATCGGTGTGCTATTGAATTTTAAAAAAACCTGCATGTTAAGTGCAACAACACATTTAATGTCATACCTTGTCACTCTGTGGGTATGTGATTGTCCCCCTCTCCCTTTTGGTACCAGAATGTTATGACAAATCCATCTGCTGTCCATGGGGAGATGTAATTGCACTTTTAAGTCAAGGAGGTTCTCAGGAAAGCACTGAACATACAGAATTTATTTAACAGGTGTTTCTTATGACAGCAATGATTAACCACTTTGTTTCTGTGTACTACAACACCAGGCTGCTTATGGAGGTGTGGTCCCTGTACATTTAAACACCATGATCCACAGATATGTATATTGGCAGCATGGGGAAATTATTGGCTTAAAAACCTCTAATTATGCAGCAAGAAAAAGTTCAAGGGCTAACAGAGCAGAATTAGTTTCTAGTCTCCCCTCAGTAGACCACCCCCTATTGCTTAGTTCTCCTTAACTGGCACTTGCTGTCTCAGTAACTCACTCAGAGACTCTGGTAAGAGAAATAACAAAATTTTCCATTTATTCACAGTTCTTCATTGATCAAGACAAACAGCACTCTACAGGGAAAAGGTTAACTGCATGTGCTACATCAACAGAGCTTAACTGATTAACTAGCTTCATGACTAACTACATGACTTGCTGACTAGCTGAATACACAGCGCTCTCTTGAGTCTACATAGCTGACTGATGTCTGACTCGAAAAAAAGCAGGGGGAGAAGGCTTGAGTAGAGAGACATGGCTCTCTTCAGATTGCTGAGGCAGAGAGGGAACAATTGATTTTCAACCCAGTCCAGATAGATTTATCTCAGCCAAAACTGCTAAAAGGCAACATATGAGGTTACAATACAGTGGTCCACTGCCCTTTCACGGTCCCTATACTGCGGTCCCACTATATCATGGTTCATATACTGGGGTTCTGCTATATTCCTTCAAAATTATGTTTTTTTAATTCAAAATGTATATATTCGAAATGTCTATTATATTGTGAAAGCACTCCAACTTCTAGTACTTCTCAGGGAGGCCCGGGGAGGCTCTCACTGGCCCGTTCAGTGTAGGGCCAGACTGGGGATAAGTACAAGAGCCCCCAGCTCGGCCTCCCCAGGCCTGACTCGACCTGCATCCACATATCATGGATTTTCAATTATTGTGGGTCAGGTCAGGTCCCTAAACCCTGCAATAGGCGGGGGAACACTGTAATCCCAAAATAGCCCTCTACACATAGATGAGCCTGAACTGTGCTCCTGAAATGCTGCTCTTCTCTGTGCAAGGCTTTTGTTTTCCTTGTTTTATTAAGTTGTGGTATCCGGAATTGCAGTCCAGCAAAATCTAAGTGGTGGTTTCCAACCTTGGGTCCCCAGATGTTCTTGGACTACAGCTCCCAGAAATCCTGGCCAACACAGCTAATGGTGAAGGCTTCTGGGAGTTGTTGTCCAAGAACATCTGAGGACCCAAGGAGGGGCAACCACTGAGACATAGGGCTACAAGCTGCCCGCTCCAATTTTGCCCCAATCCTATCTGTGTGGACGCATTGGCCGCAGGTTCCCCAGAGTGCTGCCATTTCCCTGTGTGCAATGACAGCTTCCCTGTGTGTCATTGGAGAAGAAAGTATGCAAATGACAAGTGGCAGAGAAAATTCTTTGCAGTCAGTCCTAGAGGCAAGGATGGAAGTGTATCACAGCAAGACCCCCAAAGGGTTACTTCCCTACATCCTGTTGTAGTTGCTTCTTTTCCTTGTTAATCAGATCTTTCTTCCCACATGTGGGAACTAGCCGAGGATCCCTTAAGTGTGCCAGCAGATAGCCCATCCTCCTCTGAGATGCTTGGAGAATTACATGCACGCTTTCCTCTATGGTCTTTTGCTTAGTAAAAAGCTAATTCTCTGCAGTAATCAGAGAGAGGATAAAATGTGCAGCTGGGAAGACAGCGAACCTAATGGGCAGGTAATTAAGGAACATGCCAGGGGGATACATAGATAGATGGATGAAGGGAGCGAAGGGAGGGAGATGAAAATAGCTGCATTGATACCTACGCAGGGAGGAGCAGGAAAGGAAGATGAAAATGTAAATGTTACAGGCTCTTATTCAAAATCAGAATGTCTGAAGAGCCTCCCAGACTGCCAATGGCACCATCAGAAACTGAAGATGGAAAGGTTATGCAGACTTTAAGGATAGGGAGGGGACTGGAAAATTAAAGGACAGAGGTGTAAAGGGAATATGGAGAAGAGCTGGTTGTTCACAGTTTCAGAGTAATTGACCCCAAGTGGAGAAAAGTAAGCAGATGTGACCCTATGATGAAATGCCACCAAAAAAAGAGTTCCCAGGGTATTATTATTGGATTGTTGTTGCAAATACTAAAAGCAGGAGATTCATGGTAGCAATTCTAGTGGAAGTCATAGTAGCATGTCTGGGGTCTTATGCTCTACTACAAACAAGAATTTAAGATCCAAGATGGCTATTGTTGAAGGAAGACTCAAACTCTTAATTACTCCTATCAGCAGGTTCAAGGATTCGGTCTGACCCGCTCTGAACTCACAGGGTATGCTCTTTTACCTTCTTTCTTGGAAAATGAACATAAGAACATAAGAAGAGCCATGCTGGATCAGGCCAAAGGCCCGTCAAGTCCAGCTTCCTGTACCAAATGCCTCTGGGAGCACACGAGACTAGATATCTGTCTCCTGCTACCACTCCCCTGCATCTGGCCCTTGAAGTACCCTGGTTTTAAGCCTGGTGGTTACACATCTCCATCATGGTTTGTAACCTGTGATGGACCTCTCCTCCAGGAACCTGTCCCATCCCCTTTTGAAGGCATCCAGGCTAGATGCCATCACCACATCTTGTGGCAGGGAGTCCCACAGACTAACAACACACTGGGTGAAAAAATATTTTCTTTTGTCTATTCTCACTCTCCCAACCCACAGTTTGAGTGGATGTTCCCTAGTTTTGGTCAGGAAAATGGTTAGGAATCACTGCTATGGAAAAAGGGAGAAAACTAAAATATGCTGGGATCCAGTGAGGAGAATATGTCCCCTGCAATGCAGGTGAAGGGTGCCACGACCTTCAGTGTCTTTGACTTTGTGAGAGGGTGAAAAAAAAACCCAATGAGTCCATGACATCCACAAGCCTTTCTTGCATCCTTTCTACACTAGATTCAAGGAAGGGAGCCAGGATCTGTTCTTCTGCCAAGACGCACAACAAAAACATATTTGTCTAACAGGACCTTATTCTCATCGGCAGGTGGCATTCTGTACCAGTCCCGTCCTTTTCCCAGCCTAGGATTCACCAGATGTTTCAGCTCAATTTGGTGCAAGCCAAGACAGTCCATTGTCAGGGTTTCTGGGGGCTGCACCCCAACACATCTGGGGGGGCATCAGGTTGAGCAATGCCAAGTTGAAAGAGGAAGCTCTTGTTTTAGCGTTCATATGTGTATGTGAAAAGGATCAGGAACTGAGAATAAACACACACGTGTTTTTCTGCATGAAAAATTAGCTTACGGAAGTTCTGATGAAGAAGCTAAAACCTGAAGAATGGAATATCCATCTTCTTGAATCCTAGAGTCATGGAATAATGGAGTTGGAAGGGGCCTAGAATGCCATCAGGTCTAACCCTTGCTTAATGCAGGAATCCAAATCAAAGATCTGACAGATATTTGTCCAATGTTCTCTTAAATGCCTCCAGAGTTGAAGTACTCACCACCTCCCAAGGGAATTCTTTCCCTTGTCATACAGCTCTAACAGCTGAGAAGTCTTTTTTTATATTCATCCTAAATCTGTCTGCTTGTAGCTTCAGTCCATTTTTGCATGCCGTGCTGAATGTTTTTTTTTTAAAACCCATAATATTTTCCCTTGCCCCAAAGCATAGGAGAGACCAAAGTGGAACAGGTATTTATTAGGGATGGACAGATAGTAGAGAATCTAAACCAGGGGTTCTCAACCTGTGGGTCTTCAGATGTTCATGGATAGCAACTCCCAGACGCCTCCACTACTCACTGTGCTGGAAGGGTCTTCTGGGAGTTACAGTCCAGGAACATCTGGTGACCCCCAGGTTGGGAACCACTGATCTAAACAGTCTTGAGAAAAATGAGGACAGCTGACATATATTTATTGGTGGCTCACCAACAAGGGAAAGGAACAAGAAATTAACAGATGTCGGCTCTTTCTCAGATATATATGTTTCTTTCCAGGGAAGAAGTAGAAAAAAGTGGTGGTAAAAAAAAGCACCAAGCAAGCTGAAAAACACCAGAAAGAAGTGTCAAGGGCAAACAAAATCTCTTGCCTTGTTTGTTCTCTGCTTTTATAATTGGCTGATTAAGTTCTGCTTTTATTTGGTTTTTACTGGCAATCAGACTGAGAGCTGCAATATCCACTAGCACCTTGTAATTACCATTAATTTCTTCCCCTCTCCTCTGTGTGAGGTGGGCTGAGGTTGGCAGAGGAAGCTGGGGTAGAAAGAGGAGGGACGGCAAGGGCAGAGCATGTACGAATTCAGAACGGATCGACATCCATATTCATGAAGCAAACGCCTGGTGCAGAAGGAAAAGCCGGGGCCCTCAATGGAGAAAAAGCAGCCAAGGGAATTAAATAGGATCCAATACAAAGGCAAGTCGTATAGGGGAAAGTGTTAGTGTCAGCACAACAGGCTTGCGAGCCTAATTACCATAATGATGTGAAATAGTCCAATCAGCAATCCAGGGCTAATCTTTCATGTATTACAGGTCTCTCTTTCGTAGGGCTCCAAGAGCTAAATGCATTTTTAATGAAGATATTCCTAGACTCCGCGGATAATTTTCCTCTTTTTAACAGGGAGGGGGGGCTGTCATTAAGCTTTCCTTTCCTCTTGGCTAAAGCTCCTCCTAGACTGCTGGCACTCTACAGGTCATGAGCAGGAAGATGGGGGACAAATACCCCCACCCCACCCCTCACACACATTCCCTATCATGGCCAAAACACCAACACAGTTTGTGAAAAGGGCCTCTACTCTGCACATTCCTTCATCCCTTTAGTTAGAATCATTTAGGGCAGTGGTTCTCAACCTGTGGGTCCCCAGATGTTCCTGGACTGCAACTCCCAGAAATCCTTGCCAGGTCAGTTAGTGATGAAGACTTCTGGGAGTTACAGTCCAGGAACATCTGGGGACTCACAGGTTGAGAACCACTGATTTAGGGGCTGCCGCTTGAGAATTGCCTCCTGGATCTGAGAAGTGAAAACTAATCTTTAAGGGCCTTTTGTTGTTCTTGCTGCTGCTGCTTTACTTTGCTTCTTGAATGTCTCAAGCTACTGTGTGATCATCAAGGTCATTTAGTTGGTCAAGATCCAGAGAATGGTACCTGAGAGTTTAGACAGGAAATGATCCCTATGAGCACTTGTGCAACAATGGCTCTATGGCTGGAAAACAGAGATGAGTGCCGCCCCTAGAGTCAGACACGACTAGCACGCATGCATGGGGGGGATGACCTTTACCTTTACCTATGAAAGCTCTGCTTGAAGATTACTCCCAGGAAACTTCTTAGTCACCCTTTGATACTCAGATCTGCATTTCCCCCCTTCACGAGCTTCCATTCCTGAGACTTTCCCCGAATTATATGAAAACTCAATTTTTTAGGATGCTTAAGATAAAGTCTATTCCCATTGTGAGAACCCATCATTAAATGCAGTGGGTGCAGTAACTGGTGCAGCCATTCTAGAGTTATAACATTTCAGAATCCTTGGGGTGGGGGGTGGAGATACTACAGAATGGAACAACAGAAGTCCTGCCAGCCTCACCCAGATTGACTGGTAGCTTGTTTATCCATTCCCAGATCCACAAATAGAGATGGGCACGTTATTTATTATTTGTTATTCATTTTCATTTTCATTAGGGAAAACAGTCTAGGGAGAGCCCTTTCTCTCCTCCACATGTGGAGGATTTTTCCTACAGCCAATGACAGGGGTTTCTCCAAAGAGACCCCTCTTCTTCCCATGCAGAGGCGGGCAGCCAATGACAGTGGCCACGTGCTGTCAACGGTTGGCAGCAGATACAAACTGAACCAAGGGTGGGCCCAAATCAGACAAACCTTAACCACCCATCTATCCCACCCAAGGTGACACCCAGGGTTTCTTTCACCCAAACAAGTTCTTGGCACACATCATCACCATCACCCATCTTTTTGAGGGCTAGCTAGGCTCATTAGCCCCCCT